>BSBK01005180.1:30000-442500 GCA_027943335.1 Chamaecyparis obtusa
TGAATTAGTGGATGTGGAGTATTGTAGATAAAGCTATGTGGAATTGAGGATTTATTCTATATTGTATCTTGAGATCGTGGTCAAGAGCATGTACATAAATTATATTATCATGACAATTATATATAATTTAGTGGAAGCACTATTCAGACAGTGTTCCTGAGAAGTGGCTTGCGATAATTGGATGATATCTCCTAACTGGGATAGAATCTGGGCATGAAAAGTTATACAGTTGTTGAAGACATTTTGGTGGTGACTTGGATGAGACAACATGGTTAGAGGTCACAACTGTGAAGAATTATTCTATTTTGAAGCTTACAGTTTTATGTAATTATGGATAATTATGTAACGTGCATTTTGTATTTTTTTAAGCCTTCTTGGCCGACTCATTTGTAATTATTTGAGTGTGGTATAAAGGAAGAATTATTTTCCTTAATTGATATGATGATGATGAGAAAGATATGAAATATTGTGAATTGCGAAATTGAGTAATATATGTTGTAAGAGGATATGTGAATTGCAGAGATCACGTGAAGTAGTTGGTGTAGTTTGGCACAGATAGAAGAGAAAAGATAAGTTGTTGAGATCAATATTTATTGGTATTATTCTATTTAGATAATACAAAGATTAGTTGAGTACTATGTTCAATGATCTTTCCCTTGAAGCTGTGTGGATAGTGGGTCCTTCTGTCTTCCATAACTTTTAACCAGGTTAGAATCTTTTAGCAGGGATTCAAAGTCTCCTAACAGGGACTCATATGTACTAAATGTATTTCATTAGGCTCCTAACATAGTCCATCCTCTCACAAGGAATAGTCATATTAGTAAATATTTTGTGGGCATAATTCCCACCAGGGTTTACTCTTTGATCAAGAGGTTCTCTAGTTAACATATCTTGTGTTATTGTGTTGTTGTGTATGTTTATCTTTCTATGGTTGTTGCTTATATTGATTACATGGTTGAATTATGTTAATGGTGATACAAGTTGTTATTATCAAATAATTGATTCACCCCCCCTCTCAGTTATCTCAGTGAAGTTTATGCTCTATCAATTGGTATTAAAGTGGCAGGTCCTTGAACAAAAAGTTTAACAACTTAAGGATATCTATGGCGACTCATTTCAGGAAAAAGGCCCTAAGTTTGATGGAGTAAAATATGATAGGTAGAAGGAGAAGATAAAGACACATTTGTAATGTTTAGGACAAGGATACTAGTTAATTACAAAGAATGAGAAGACTATCATTGAATAAAACCAAATTGAAGAATGTACTGATACAGAGAGAGATCTATTCATGTGTAACATACTTTCCAGAGAAGCACTTTTGTCAGCACTTCTAGAAAATGAATTGTTAGGAATAGTCCCAAGAGATAACTAAGAGGGGGGAGGGGGGGGTGAATCAGTTATCTACAAGTTTCAATTCTTTATCCAATTAAGTATACTTAATCATAAAGCATAAAAACAATGAAAGAACACTTAAACATAACACTAATATCTTGGTTATGAGGAAACCCAAATAGGTAAAAACCCCGGTGGGAATTGACACCCACTAATAATATGTACTAGTGTATTATGATCCTTGTTAGAAGATCCTTAACCCTGTTAGGAGTTGTCTTTATAATGCATTTACTACAGTGACATGGTCAAGGTTCCAACCCTATTAGGAGTCTTATACAATTAACCCTGCTAGGGGTGAGGATGCACTATTCGAGAGCACATTGATCAAAGGGATGAAGGCTGCAAACTTCTGAATAACAGATACACACTATATCTGGATCTTGGTGAACTACACTTTGAAATTCTATTTGGATCAGTTCCAATGTATAGAAAAAAATCTTTACTTGGTCACATAGACCTCCTGCTAATAGCTCAAAACTTTGCACACTCTGCTTTGCTCTTCACAAGAAACTCTAAACCATGCTCTAGCAATCACAAATGACTGTCTATAAATATCTTTTTTCTAAATGATATAATCAAGTCAGCCTATTAGAACCACCTTGAAATCATTAATAGAGAAACAATAACACTCTTCAATATATCTCAGTCAACTCTACGAAGCACGCAACACAACCTGGAACCTATATAAATCAATAAGTGTAAACACACGCTACACATTGTTGGCTCTACCAATTTAACTCATACTTTCTCATCAAGTTGAATAACTTCATGTTCTCTTAACCAAACATTCTTAATTAATCCAAGCACACATACTGAAATGATAGGTGCAACTCTACCAATATAATCTCTGTCGGCTCTTCTGGATACCCACTAATAATCTATACTAGTGTATTATGATCCTTGTTAGAAGATCCTTAACCCTATTAGGAGTTTTCTTTATAATGCATTTAGTACAGTGACCTGGTCAAGGGTCAGACCTTGTTAGGAGTCTTTTACAATTAACCCTATTAGGGGTGAGGATGCACTGTCTGAGAGTACACTGCTCAAAGGGGTGAAGGCTACAATGTTTTGAATAATAGATACACACTATATCTGGATCTTGGTGAACTATGCTTTGACCTTCTATCTGGATTAGTTCCAATGTATAGCACAAAATCTTTACTTGGTCACATAGAGCTCTTGCTGATGGCTCAACACTTTGCACACTCTGCTTTTCTCTTCACAGTCAACTCTAAACCATGCTCTAGCAATCTCAAATGACTACCTATAAATATCTTTCCTCTAAATGATATAATCAAGTTGGCCTATTAGAACCACCTTAAAATCATTAATAGAGAAACAATTACACTCTTCAATATATCTTAGTCAACTCTACTAAGCATGCAACATAACCTAGGACTTGTATAAATCAATAAGTGTAAACACACACTACACATTTTTGGCTCTACCAATTTAACTCATACTTTATCATCAAGCTGAATTACTTCATGTGCTCTTAACTGAACATTCTTAACTCTTCTCTAGTTACTAATCCAAGCACGCATGCTGAAATGATAGGTGTAACTCCTGTACCAATATAATCTATGCACTAGTGTATTATGATCCTTGTTAGAAGATCCTTAACCCTGTTAGGATTTATCTTTACAATGCATTTAGTATAGTGACCTGGTCAAGGGTCAGACCCTGTTAGGAGTCTTTTACAATTAACCCTGTTAGGGGAGAGGATGCACTATCTGAGAGCACACTTCTCAAAGGGGTGAAAGATACAACCTTCTGAATAATAGATACACACTATATCTAGATCTTGGTGAACTGTGCTTTGACCTTTTGTCTAGATTCTACCTCTTCCTCTTCCTCTTCCTCTTCCTCTTCTTCTTCCTCTTCTTCTTCTTCATCCTCTTCTTCCTCTTCTTCTTCCTCTTCTTCTTCATCTTCCTATTCTTCTTCTTCTTCTTCCTCTTCCTCTTCTTATTCTTCTCCATCTTCTTCCTCCTCCTCCTCCTCTTCTTCTTCTTCTTCTTCTTATTCTTCTTCTTCTTCTTCCTCCTCCTCCTCCTCCTCCTCTTCTTCTTCATCCTCCTCCTCCTCTTCTTCTTCATCCTCCTCCTCCTCCTCTTCTTCCTCTTCTTCTTCATCTTCCTATTCTTCTTCTTCTTCTTCCTCTTCCTCTTCTTATTCTTCTCCATCTTCTTCCTCTTCTTCTTCCTCTTCTTCTTCCTCATCTTCCTCTTCTTTTTCTTCTTCCTCTTCTTCCACTTCTTATTCCTCTTCTTCTTCATCATCTTCCTCTTCCTCTTCTTCTTCTTCTTCCTCTTCATCTTCTCATTTGTCTTTGTCTTCTTCCTCCTCCTCCTCCTCCTCCTCCTCCTCTTCTTCTTCTTCTTCTTCTTCTTCTTCTTCTTCTTCTTCTTCTTCTTCCTCCTCCTCCTCCTCCTCCTCCTCTTCCTTCTTCTTCTTCTTCTTCTTCTTCTTCTTCTTCTTCTTAGGAATGAATGCTGGATATATCCTATTGGGGAGTATTCAGAGTCATTCTATATCAGGTGTATGTTGCGTTCATGACTGTGATTGTCATTGATGTCAACACAGTGATCTACTGGAGAATAGCAGAGAAGCAGACAATATTTGAATTAGTGCATGTGAAGTATTGTAGATCAAGCTATACAAAATTGAGGATTTATTTTATATTGTTTCCTAAGATCATGATCAAGAGTACGTATAGAAATTATATTATTCATGACAGTTATGTATAATTTAGTGGAAGCAATATTCAGATAGTGTTCTTGCGAAGTGGCTTGCGGTAACTGGATGATATCTCCTAATCAGGATAGAATCTGGGCATGTGAATTTATATAGTTGTTGAAGATATTTTGGTGGTGACTTGGATGAGACAACATGGTCAGATGTCACAACTATGAAGAATTATTCTATTTTGAAGCTGACAATTTTATGTAATTATGGATAATTATGTAACGTGTATTTTGTATTTCATTAAGCCTTGTTGGATGACTCATTTGTAATTATTTGAGTGTGGTATAAAGGAAGAATTATTTTCCTTAATTGATATGATGGTGATGAGAAAGATATGGAATATTGTGAATTGTGAAATTGAGTAATATATGTTGTAAGAGGATATGTGAATTGCAGAGATCAGGTGAAGTAGTTGGTGCGGTTTGGCACATATAGAAGAGCAAAGATAAGTTGTTGGGATTAGTATTTATTGGTATTATTCTATTTAGATAATACAAAGATTAGTTGAATAGTGTGTTCAGTGATCTTTCCCTTGAAGGTGTGTGGACAGTGGGTCCTTCTGTCTTCCATAACTCTTAACCAGGTTAGAATCTTTTAATAGGGATTCAAAGTCTCCTAACAGGGACTCATATGTACTGAATGTATTTCATAAGGTTCCTAATAGAGTCCATCCTCTCACAAGAAATATTCATATTAGTACATCTTTTTTGGGCATAATTCCCACCAGGGTTTACTCTCTGATCAAGAGGTTCCCTAGTTAACATATATTGTGTTATTATGTTATTTTGTATGTTTATCTTTCTATGGTTGTTGCTTATATTGATTACATGGTTGAATTCTATTAATGGTGATAAAAGTTGTTATTATCAGATAACTGATTCAGGCCCCCCTCTCAATTATCTTGGTGAAGTTTACTCTCTATCAATTGGTATCAAAGCGGCAGGTCCTTGAAGGAAAAATTTAACAACTTAAGGAGATCTTTGGCTACTCATTTCAGGAAAGAAAGCCCTAAGTTTGATGGAGTAAAATATGATAGGTGGAAGGAGAAGATGAAGACACATTTGTAATGTTTAGGACTAGGATATTGGTTAATCATAAAGAATGAGAATACTATCATTGAAGAAGACAAAATTGAAGAATGTAATGATACAAAGAGAGATCTATTCATGTGTAACATACTTTCCAGAGAAGCACTTTTGTCAGCACTTCCAGAAAATGAATTGTTAGGAATAGTCCAAAGAGATAACTAAGAGGGGGGGGAGTGGATCAATTATCTACAAGTTTCAATTCTTTATCCAATTAGGTATAATTAATCATAAAGAATAAAAATAATGAAAGAACACTTGAACACAACACCAATATCTTGGTTATAGGGAGACCCAAATAGGTAAAAACCCCTGTGGTAATTAACACCGACTAATAATCTGTACTAGTGTATTGATCCTTGTTAGAAGATTCTTAACCCTGTTAGGAGTTGTCTTTACAATGCATTTAGTATAGTGAACTAGTCAAGGGTTGGACCCTATTAGGATTCTTTTATAATTAACCCTCTTAGGGGTGAGGATGCACTATCCGAGAGCACACTGCTCAAAGGGGTGAAGGCTACAACCTTCTAAATAATAGATACACACTATATATGGATCTTGGTGAACTGTGCTTTGACCTTCTATCTGGATTAGTTCAAATGTATAGAAATTTTTTTTTACTTGGTCACATAGACCTCCTGCCGATGGCTCAACACTTCACACACTCTGCTTTGCTCTTCAAAATCAACTCTGAACCATGCTCTAGCAATCACAAATGACTGCCTATAAATATCTTTCCTCTAAATGATATAATCAAGTCATCCTATTAGAACCACCATGAAATAATTAATAGAGAAACAATAACACTTTTCAATATATCTTAGTTGGCTCTACTAAGCATGCAACACAACCTGCGACCTGTATAAATCAATAAGTGTAAACACACGCTACACATTGTCAGCTCTACCAATTTAACTCATACTTTCTTATCAAGCTTAACTACTTCATGCACTCTTAACCAAACATTCTTAACTCTTCTCTAATCACTAATCCAACCATGCATACCTAAATGATAGGTGCAACTCCTGTACCAATATAATCTTTTTCGGCTCTTTTACATAAACACATGAAACTGTAACTAGTGATTAGCGACTACATAAATTTACTTCTATTGCACATTAGACTCTGCATCCATGAATGTAGCATCACTAACATGTCTCCATCACATATCCAAAGGCACAAGGCTCCATGATAACTTTATGGACAATCACATAGAACACTGTTTGTAACTCTGTTAGGAACACTACTAACACAAGCTGCTATATAACTGTCTGTACTAACTATTAACCTTTGTGTTCATGATATCATATTGATAACATGTCTATGCTGCATATACTCAAAGCTTACTACATAAGTCTTCTACACATGCTACTTACCATATATTGTCATGAATGAAAAACATACAGTCAGTATTGGCTTGCTGGTAAATCTCCAACAATCTCCCCCTTTGGCATTGATGGAAACATATGGGTTGAAAAACACCACCAATCCAAATGAAAATTTCTTTTATAACATTCTCCATTTCCTCATCAAAAACTCCCCCAAGGATGAATCCTCCATCTTTTGCAATATTCTTTAATATTCTCTATTTCCTCAACTGAACTGCTTACATGACTGAATACTACTCCCCCTTAGTATATTACTCATTCTTTACTTTTGTTTTTTATGACTATATATTAATCCCCCTTTGAAATCAATGGTGAAGGGTGCCAAACATTTTAAGCGCTAGTACTAATCCTGAAGTAGAGTAGTCAACCATCCATCAATCCTTGAGAACTGATGCTCTTTCTTCTTTCTTCTAAGCAAAATCAGGGAAGAGAATTACTCCCAGCTTCTCCCTGAGATACTCAAAGGTATCCTTTGGAAAAGGTTTTGTGAATATGTCTACTAAATGATCTTTAGTACTCACATAGTCCAACTTGACCTCTTTCTCTACCACTTTCTCTCTTAGGAAGTGATACTTAATCTCTATGTGCTTTGTCTTTGCATGCATCATAGGGTTCTTTGAAATGTTGATAGTGCTAGTGTTATCACAATGAATAACAATAGGATAATCAATTTGAATTCCAAAATCCTTTATCATTTTCTTGATCCAAATAATTGTAGAACAATTTAGGGATGCTGCAACATACTCCACTTCTACTGTTGACTGAGAAATACAATTTTGTTTCTTTCTTATCCAAGTGACAAGTCTGTTACCAAGAAACACTGCTCCACCTGATGTACTCTTTCTATCATCAATGCATTATGTCTAATCAACATTTGTATAAACATGAAGCTCAACATTCTCTAAGTTAGGATACTAGACCATAATCTATAGTGCCCTGCAAATATTTGAATATTCTTTTTACTGCCATGAGGTGACTTTGTTTAGGCTTTGCTACAAATCTTCCAACAATACCAACTACATTGGAAATGTCTGGTCTAGTTTGAGTAAGATATATGAGTTTACCAATCATAGACTTATACAATGTTGTATCTAATGCTAGAGAATCATCTTCTTTTGTAAGCTTGCATCCTGTTATCATAGGTGTACCCACTAGATTGCAATCATCCATATTGAATGTCTTCAAGATTTCTTTCACATATTTGGTGTGATTTATGAATATACCTTTGTCTATTTTCTACATATTCAATGCCAAAAAGTATTTGATAGGTCCAATCATGCCAATCTCAAACTCACTCTACATCTCCTTAGAAAATTCTGCACTAAGTTTGTCATTACCCCCAAAGATAATGTCATCAACAAATATAGCTACAAGTAGTAAATATTTAGATGTTTCTCTTATGAATAGATTACAATCTACTACTCCTTTCTTGAATCCAATTTTTGTCAAATATCCATCAAGTCTCTCATACCATGCTCTAAGGGCTTGCTTAAGTCCATAAAGGGCTTTCTTCAATCTGCATACCATATTAGGTTTATCTGATAGGGTGAATCCTTCTGGTTGTTTAATGTATACTTCTTCTTTTAGATCTCCATTCAAGAATGATGACTTAACATCCATCTGATAAACTTTGAAGTTTTTGAATGTTGCATAAGCTAAAAACAACTTAATAGCTTCTAATCTGCTCATAGGTGCAAATGTATCTGAATAATAAATACCTTCTCTTTGTGCATATCGTTTAATACTAATCTTACTTTATTCCTTACAATTGTACCATCTTCATTCATCTTGTTTTTGAATATCCATTTGGTTCCAATCACATTCTTATCACTAGGTCTTGGGACCAGCTCCCAAGTATCATGCTTGATGATCTAATCTAGTTATTCTTTCATAGCATCATGCCAATCAGAATCATTACATGCATCCTGAACACTTAAGGGTTCAATCTGAGATAGTAAACATACCACCTCATTGCTTGCTGAATTCTTTTCCTTTGATCTTGTTGTGACTTTTCCACTCTGATCTCCAATAATGTCATCCTTAGAATGATATCTAGATGTAAATTTTGGAACTTTAGGTGATACTATCTCATCTGCCTTCTGAGTTTCATATTCACTTATTTTGGGGTCATTGAACAATACATCAATGATGTCAAACATCTCTTCAACAATTATCTCACTAGTGGAAGGTTTGGGTTCTTCTTCAATCATAGGTGAATAATCATGATATCTTTCTTGAACCATAAAACTTTCATCTATCTTAACATAGGCACTTTCAATGATCTTCTTCAATCTCAAATTAAAACATCTATAAGATTTTCTTTTAGTAGAGTAACCAAGGAAAATACCTTCATCACTTCTAGCATCAAACTTGCCTATTGCTTCATCCCTCTTGATGTAGCACTTGCCTCCAAAGATTCTGAAGTATTTTACTGTGGGAATATTACCAAACCATAGCTCATAGGGTGTCTTATCCATGCTTGGCCTCAATTGAATTCTATTGATGGTGTATACTTTTGTATTGACTGCATCTCTCTAATAGGCTTTTCCTTCAATCATGATGGTGCATGTTGTGTCAAGGATGATCCTATTCCTTCTTTCTACAATCTCATTCTACTGAGGGGTTCTAGGTGCACTCAACTATATTTTTATGCCATGTTCTTCACAGTACTCATAGAATCTGTCAGAGGTGAATTCTCCTCCTCTATCTAATCTTAGACACTTTATCTTTGTTGGTTAATAGTTTTTCCTCCCTTTAGATTTATAATCTTTGACTCTTCTTAACACCCAAGGTGAGAGAACAAAAGGATGTTCACCAACAAATGGGTCAGTGTATGTCTACAATCACTACCCTCTGAATTAGCAGGTACAACTCCTTGATTATATTTGATCTTCAATGAATTTGTTTTTGTTAATCATCAGATAATCTAAGCAATGAAAATGTAACCAAACTACTTGTAGGCACAAGTAATTTAGGCAAGGATAAGATGGAGATAATCTACAACCCTTAGTAGAATGCTGATTATAGATCATCACATGATTTTAACACCTAAACTAATTCTATTCTACCTTTTTATGAAATGTAGATCCTACTTGATGAATAGAAGTAGACCTATACAATGAAAGGCAAATGGAATCACCAATACTCAATTACTTAGCATGAAATAGAATTTAGGAAGTAATTACAGTCTCAGAATATAAGTGTACTTTCCATTAAAAAATGCAACTGAAACAATGAGTGAACACAGGAAGAATTACAAATGAAAGACCAATTGGAATTGATCACACCACAATTTCTGACATAAAATGGCATTCAATAAGAAAAAGCAGTTTCACTTATAACTGTTCTTTCCATTCACCATGCAAATAGACTATGAAAAATGGAACAACAAACATGAATTTAGCTTTGTAAATAGAATCACTTCTGCCTCATTGACAAGTTTGCCGACCTCTGTATTTACTTTTTTTGGTAGTATTTATAGAGATTACATTATATGGCTTTCATGAGAATGCCAAGCGTTTCAACTTCCAAAATTTGAACAGACTGAAGCCAAGTGTTTTATGAAAATAAAATAAAGAGGAACTAGTAAGACTTTGTCCCTTCATCTGACCTTACTCGATAAGAAGAACTGAATTGACCTTTATCAAACCAATATGATTGAGTTCATGGTATCAAACTGCTTTGACACTTGGCCAACTTCTTCCAATAGCTCGATGATTCCTCTGTTTGCATTCTCTTCACTTTGTCTTCATGCTAAGTTGAAGTATATAAAACATGTCATTCAATTTACAATAATCATCCATATGCTCATCATCATAATAGAAATCAATCCATTTTTCAGCCATTATAACTCATCACTGAGTCATTCATAACTTCACAAAAATGTCCCTCAATCCCCTTATAATTTGGTACAGACTTCTTGTCATTCATTATCTTCTCTCATCTACCCGGTTTATGTCATCGCATGATCACATGATATTGTTTTAATTCTTGTGATCATGTGACATATGCGGTAATACATCTGAGAGGATGCTATATTTGAATTTGTTATCCATTGAAAAATTCTTAGATTTGAACTTATGCCATTGATCTGGTAGCTTCTGAAATGAATGGCCATGATTATATCATCTCTGACAGTTCCTTTAAGACTCAGGTCCCATAGGCTATGTGTCAACATCCTGCTAAGTCACAAAGCATCTTCCTTCCCATAGCGACTAAGCAACTACCGTTGATTTGGTATCACATACAAACTCTTTTGGCCCCACCTGGACACATGGAAGGATCCCGCTTAGTTGCAAAGCATCTTCCACACCATAGTGACTAAGTGACTACCATTGATTTAGTATCTACAACTCTTTTGGTCCCATGGCTACGTGTCAATATCCCGCTAAGTCGCTAAGCATCTTCGGTGACTTATGTTGTCACATGATCGCATAGCAATATTTTAATCCATGCGATCATGTGACTACTGTATCATTGGTGTATTTGCGCTATCAGAGTACATGGGTCCCACTGCCATGTGGAAGTTCTCGCTATGTCATAACTCAGGTCCCATTGAGAAACAGGGCCCACTAATCTGCACCTTTTTTTACTTTTCACATGATCGCATGACTCATATTTGGTTTATGTGATCATGCGATAGCCATAATTTTCTTCCTTTAAACCATATTAACTTCTAACTTTCAAACATCTAAACATTTTGAAAGCTATTATATGATTGTTTCAATTCATTTCAACCAAAGAAAACCCTGGGCATTAGCTAGTTGTATTTCAATAATGCCACAAGCCGCGGCTTCATCACATGACTGTTATACTCCAAGGAAAGATTGCATTTTGCAATTGCTTCATCAATAATGGATTGTAATATCACCATTCTCCTTAGACTTTCATGTTGATATCATGAAGACTAACCATCATTGAACTGTAATTAAAGAAAAAGCATGTCTTCAAGCTCGAACCAGAGCCATAACCCGAGACCTTCCTCAAAGGCACAGTCACTAAATCAATGCATTTTTTATCACTACTCATCAGACTAGTATATTACTCATATCCCTATTTAGAACTCACATTGTCAATCCTCCAAAGAATTATACTTTGCAGCTTCTCCATTAGATCTCTGCATTATGCACTTAAAGATCGACTATACTAAAACATTTTTGAGAATAAAAACTACAAGATGAAATATACCACTGTAATCATGAATTGAGATTTCTTTCCTTCCAAAACTGGTTATCATTTGAGATGAGGCCTTCAATATCACAAGCCTTGGGTAAAATGATATCAGATATGATATAATGATGCTCTGATTACCTTTTCTGCAATCATTTGGAAACACAACTTAATATCTTCTTGATCTACATAGCTTTAATGTAATCAAATGCCTTCCACTTGCAAGCTCTATTTTATAACCAATGTACACATTAAGACAAAAGAAACCTTATCAACTGAATTGTATACACTACCCCATAGAGTGAAACTCTGAAATTTCAAAAGCCAGACCTATAATTGCATCAATCATGAGAAAAACTCCCATTAGGTCCCTTGTATATGCCTGGAGATCACAACTTCACAATCATCCTTCATTTGAGAAGATCATCAATGAAAACATGATATCCTTGCCAAGTTGGGAACTATCACCTACCCATCATGACAAGACTTTGAAACCACCCACCTGGCTAAAACATGAAAGCAATTTAAAGGAAACCCCGCAAAGATTTCCTATCCTAGAGGAAATCTAGACCTAAACATTACATGACCAGACCTGACTTGTAACATCAAGACTACCACTCAAACATCATTGAAACAGGATAAGAAGTGGGGCAACAACTGGCTCTGATTAGGGATTTAAGCATTACAATGCTTAAAAGAACTCTAGAAATCTCTAGTTCCACAAAATAACCGACAACTTGACAACAAGAAAACTAAACTTAAGGAAAGTAGCAGGAAAATGAAAGACAACCACTAAACTATGACACAAAAAGAAAACCTACCTAACTAACTACTACACAGGGGTTACCTTCTCTCCAATTATGCATCTGATATAGCTTTAAGTCATGCCCATTATAGGAACATGGCAGAGACTCTCTGGAAGGATATGCCAATCTGAAAGAATTGTTTTGATTCACTTGCACTATCTGAAATGGACCTTTCCACAAGGACTGAAATTTAGAATGCATTCCTTTAGGTTCATGTCTCTTATCCCATAGCAACACCATATCACCTTCCATGAATTTTCTTGGCCTTGCCCTTTTGTCAAACAACTTCTTGACTCGGTTCTGATGTTCAGTGATCCTATCAACCATATCTTCCCTTTCTTCCTGTAGCTTTGTCAAATACAAGATCCTTTTTTCCAATCCATCCTTGAAAACATCATCCTCAATTGCGGTTTTTAGTTTGCAAGCAGCAAGTTCTAATGGCAATGGTAAGTTGGCCTCTACTCCATACACCAACTCAAAAGGAGAAATACCAATGGCTCTTTTAGGAGTGGTTCTATCTGCCCAAAGAGCATCATATATCTTTTTGTGCCAATCTCTCTGATTATCAGCAACTAACTTCTTCAAAATATTAATCAAATTTTTATTACTTGACTCGGCCTGCCAATTACCTTGAGGAAAATAATCAGAAGAGTGTCCTATTTGAATCCCATGATCATAACAAAAGGCAACCATTTCTGAGGATGAAAAGTAAGAAGCATTATCCAATATCAATTTTGTGGGAACTCCAAATCTTACCAGTATTTGTTCTTTAATGAATTCACATACTACTTTTGAAGTAGTCTTCTTCATTGGTTTACCTTCAACCCATTTGCTGAAGTAATCAATGGTGGTCAAGATGTACGAATGTCCTTGACTTGAAGGAGGATTGATAGGTCCTATAAAGTCCAAACCCCACTATTGAAAAGGAGCTTCTATCACCACCGGTTTCAAAGCTAATGCAACCAACTATGGTTTGCTTGCAAACATCTTACACTTTTCACAATTTACAATCCACTTAAATGAATCTTTGAACATGCTGGGCCAATAATAGCATTGTCTTAGAATCTTGAAAGCTATCATAGTGGATGAGAAGTGACCTCCACATGCTTCATCATGGAAAGATTTCAATAACTTTTCCTGCTGATCTTTATCAACACATCTCAAAAAAGTACCATCAATTGCTTTCTTATATAAAACATCATCATTTATAACATACTTCAAGGCTTTATTCTTTAAATTCCTCTTTTTTTTAGCAGTTAATCCATCCAGACATTCACCATAAGTTAGAAAATATGCAATGTTTGAGAACCAAGGATCTTGTAGACTTACCATGAGCACTCTATGATCATCTTCTTCAGCTTGTTGATCCTCTGCTATGGCCTTGCAAAGAGAATTCCCTCTTATTAGCTTTGTTGGTCTAATGTCTATGTCATATTCCTGGACTTTAGCAATCCAAGCTCCTCTATTGTTACAAACCACATCTTGATGTGTTAACACACTCTTTACAGCAGCATCAGGCACATGGATGACTGAATGTGAATGTAGGATATAAAATCTAAATTCTTTAATACTCTCACCACTACATAAGCATGTTTTTCAACTTGAGAATACTTCAGCTCATGATTCTTCAAGGGCATACTCATGAAGGCAATCGGAGCTTGTATACCTTCTTTATTTTCCTGCATTAATATTGCTGACATAGTATGTGTTGATGCATAACAATATATGATGAATTCTTTAGCATAATCTAGATGAACAAGTACAAGAGCATTTGCAATGGCACTCTTTGTATTTTCAAAATCTTTCTTTCCAACATCAGTCCATTTAAAAGTTTTATTATCTTTCATCATGTCAACTATATTTTTTAAAATCTCAAAAAAATCAGGAACAAATCTTCTCAAGAAGTTCACTTGCCCAAAGAAAGATTTAACTCCTATCTTACTCAATGGTAAACTTAATTTTTGAATAGCTCTAACTCTATCCAGATCAATTTTAACTCCTTCTTGAGAAACAATGTGGCCAAGGAGCTTACCTTCAGTGACGCAAAATACTGATTTCTTCAGATTCAATGAGATGCCTTGATCTCTACATCTCTGCAAGACCTTTGCCAAATCTCCAAGATGATCTTTCCTCTTCTTAGAAAAGACAGTCAAGTCATCTAGATATATCACAATAATTTTATTCTTCAAATCACCAAAAGATAGATCCATAGCTCTTTGAAAGGTTGCACCTGCATTGATTAATCTGAATGGCATTCTATTGTATGCAAACATGCCCCATGGTGTTGTGAAGGCCATTTTATATTGATCTACTCCATCCACTTGTATTTTATTATATCCTAAAAATCCATCTAACATAGACATCATCTCTGATCTGGCCACAGCCTATAACAAATGATCCATGTTAGGCAAAGCAAAATTGTCCTTGAGAGAAGCTTGATTCAGATTTCTAAAATCTACATAGATTCTTATTTCTCCACTCTTTTTCCTCACAGTAACAATGTTTTCCACCCAGGTAGAATGATGGATAGGATAAATGATCTTGGCTTTCAGTATTTTATCTATTTATTTGAAAACTGCTCCTTCCACCAGAGGATTATAATTTCTTTGTTTTTGTTTGATAGGTGATGCTCCAGATTTAAGAGGGAGGTTGTGCCTGAATTTTCCATTCATAAAATTCTTTAAATCCTCATAGCTCCAAGCAAAAACATCTTGGAATTCAATCAACAATTCTCTGACTTTTATTCTTTCCTCAAAAGTGTAGCATTTCCCAACATTGATCATTTTAGGACTGTCCTTAGTCCCTATATTAATCCCATCAAATTCTCCACATGTTTTTCCCTTTTTATTTCTCTCCTTTTTAATGTAAGCATCATGTTTATCAAAAAGTTTCTCTAAGGAAACAACATGAGATGGAATTCTATTTTCTTTTAACTAAATAATACCTAATTTTAATTCTTCTTCTTCATTTGATAGTTGCTCCTCCCTTTTATCATTTTCAAAACACAAGTTAGCAAAGGGACCTGTTCCTTCTATGAACTACTGAATATGCTTATCATCCTCAAATACCTGCCAAGATTCTTCATTATCAGGCACCTTAGGTCTGAACATTACCTCCATTCTAAAAAATTGATCTTTAAAATCAGGATGAGGTAGAAGTAATGATGTAGATGTTGCCAATGAATCAGCTCTGGAATTTCATTCTCTAGGCACTGAGACTATTGAGAAAGCATTCAAACTTTCTATTTCATCCCACACTTTATTCCTGTAACTTTTCAATCTATTATTCTTAATAGCATATTGATTTCTTACTTGCCTCACAACCAATTCAGCATCACCTTGGACTTTGAGCAATTTAACTCCCTTTTGTTTGGCTGCCTCTATACCAAGAAGAAGTGCCTCGTACTCTACTATATTATTACTATTTTTAAAATCTAATTTGTAAGCTAGACAAGTAGTTTCTCCATTAGGGGCTATCAAAACTACTCTAGCACCTGAACTAGCTTTGGCGTAGCTTCCATCAAATTCTAGCATCCATAACTATTCAACACCTGCCTGACCTAATTCTTCATGAACATCAGAGCTATCATAAAATAGCATATAATTTCCAAACTGTGACTCATGATAAAGAATCTATGATCTGGGATCATCTGATTTTAGCATAGTGAATTTTTCTTTTCCTTCCGATTCCAATTTCACCCTTTTATTTCCCACTGGAATAATTGCAGAAGACCAATCTAATTTAATCTCCCCTCCCAAGTCCTTGTAGAAACTTCTACTGAGAAGTATCCCATAACTCTGAGGAATATCAGCTACAAGAATAGTGAGTCTCAATCTTTTAGAAGGATAAGCTACCAGAGCAACCTAAGCATCTTTGATTTGACCAATCAAAGGCACTTGTTTAGCATCCATAGAGTAGCACCTACCAAATGCTTTGGTTAAAGGCAATCCTAAAGCTTTAGCAACTGACACAGGCATTACTTTGTCTGAAGCTCCTGAATCTATGATGTAATTACTTAATTTGTTACCATTGATAAAAAGGGACACATAAAAAGGCTCTGGTCTTTGATTTGAATAGGTAGTATGAATAGTAGATTCTTCCTCTTGAAATAATCTAGGAATTGAAAAATCTTCATCAGCTGAATCCTCTCTATTAGTACTAGCCTGGTTTTTATCACTAATGTTGGTATTGACATGGATGCCTTCTTTATTTTTACAACGTTCTACCAATCTTTGAAGTTGATCAGGATTTGATTTTAAATAATCAACAGGAGATATTTGAATTCTAGTTTCTTCACAAAAATGTACAATATTAGAGGAATTAGAAAACTTATCTCTCTGCTCCTTTTGTGAAGTACCTGACACTGTATCAGTATTCTTGTCCGCCTTGTAAGAAGAAGCCAGATTCTTAGTAGAAACAGTGTTAGAGACTTGATTTTTAATCTTCTCACCTCTAGTCATCATGGTTAGCTGTGGTCCTTCCAAAGTAGCAAAACAATCACCTCCATTTTTTGAATCTGATTCATACTCGCAATATAAATTTATGGAGTCGCCATGAGGAGTATGAAAATCTTCACTTTCTAAATATTCCATTCCTTTCTCTTTTTCTTCTTCCATCTGTATGTGTCTGATCATATCATCACAAGTGTTACCATCATGATCTGCTCTAAGATGAAAGCCACACGAATTATGTTTTTTTGGAGGAGCTTCAATAGCTAATCTTTGTTGAGCAGTAGGGATTTGTAAATTTTTATTTCCACCTTGATATCTTGATCCTTCTTGGTAAGGCTGATAAAATGAATGGGCTAGCCTAGTGACCTATTTCTTTAACGCAATTAACTCATTTGATAACTTATGTAACATAGCCTCTGTGCCATTTGAAGTGTTGGCTGTACTGTTTGTGGAACTAGTGTGAAACTCCTTCTTCCATCTCCCGGAAGCTATCATATCATCTTCCATTTCTATTGCAAGTGTTTGTGCAGCCTATAAATCAGCCATGTTAGCTCTTCTTAACTGATAACCGAGTTTAGGAGGCATAGAGCTAATGTAGAATGTTTTCTGGTTATCTCAAGTTGGCGCACTGGCAGCTGGTATCTTTTTAATGAGTTTATTAAATTTTGCATTAAAATCTCTCATGGAGATAGATGGTTCTTTCTTTATTTGGGCCAGTTGTAATAACAAACTTTGATCATCTTCAGCACTCTTTTACCTTCCTTCAAATCTTTGTTTCATGGCATTCCAACTGGTAATGCAGCCTGTGAGTAAGTCTTGGAACCAATCTGTAGCATCACTGACAAGAGTGTCTATGAACATCCTGACTGCAACATCTTCATGCTGAGGATTGACTATGCTACATGCTTTATGAAAGGCATTCAAATGTTGTTCTGTAGATACTGAACCATCACCATTGAATCTTGGGAAATTCTTCCTGGAAGCTTTTGGTAAATCATGGTTTTCTGTAAGATTCAAAGGTCCAATCGCATTTCCCCAAGGAACAGCCATGTTTACTACTCCTACATTTTGTGCAACCGCCTGAATTGAAACTAAGAGGGGAAGTGCAATACCATGCAATAACAATGAATTGCAAGTGGTAGAGATAGGAATTCTACCAATAGGAGGAGAGGAAGATTTACTTCTTGTTAATCTTAAAGGAACTACTGCAGGCAACTGAAATTCTGCAGACTTCTTAGTTTCAGTTTCCCTTGCTTTTGCTCTTCCTTTCCTGAAAATATCTTCAAGGATAGGGAAATTGACCCCTTTGAGTTCTTCGTAGACTGGATCAACCTTTCCCTTATGTTTTGCACTCCTGGTAAACTTGGAATCTAGGATGCCTAAAATTCTGAGAAACACTTGTAATTAATTAATTTTTCTTCTTTCTAAAGTCCTCCCTAGTAGAGTCACCAAAAATAGTTGGTTAACAGTTTGTCCTCCCTTTAGATTTATAATCTTTGACTCTTCTTAACACCCGAGGTGAGAGAACAAAATGATTTTCACCAACAAATGGGTCAGTGTATGTCTACAATCACTGCCCTCTAAATTAGCAGGTACAACTCCCTGATTATATTTGATCTTCAATGAATTTGTTTTTGTTAATCATTAGATAATCTGAGCAATGAAAATGTAGCCAAACTACTTGTAGGCACAAGTAATTCAGGCAAGGATAAGATGGAGATAATCTACAACCCTTAGTAGAATGCTGATTATAGATCATCACATGATTTTAACACCTAAACCAATTCTATTCTACCTTTTTATGAAATGCAGATCCTACTTGATGAATAGAAGCAGACCTATACAATGAAAGGCAAATGGAATCACCAATACTACAATTACTTAGCATGAAATAGAATTTAGGAAGAAATTATAGTCTCAGAATATAAGTGTACTTTCCATTAAAAAATGCAACTGAAACAATGAGTGAACAGAGGAAGAATTACAAATGAAAGACCAACTGGAATTGATCACACCACAATTTCTAACATAAAATGGCATTCAATAAGAAAAAGCAATTTCACTTATAAGTGTTCTTTCCATTCACCATGCAAATAGACTATGAAAAATGGAACAACAAACATGAATTTAGCTTTGTAAATAGAATCACTTCTACCTCATTGACAAGTTTTCCAACCTCTGTATTTAATTTTTTTGGCAGTATTTATAGAGATTACATTATATGGCTTTCATGAGAATGCCAAGTGTTTCAACTTCCAGAATTTGAATAGACTGAAGCCAAGTGTTTTATGAAAATACAATAAAGAGGAACTAGTAAGACTTTGTCCCTTCATCTGACCTTACTCGATAAGAAGAACTGAATGGACCTTTATCAAACCAATATGATTGAGTTCATGGTATCAAACTGCTTTGACACTTGGCCAACTTCTTCCAATAGCTCGATGATTCCTCTGTTTGCATTCTCTTCACTTTGTCTTCATGCTAAGTTGAAGTATATAAAACATGTCATTTGATTTACAATAATCATCCATATGCTCATCATCATAATAGAAAGCAATCCATTTTTTGGCCATTATAACTCATCACTGAGTCATTCATAACTTCACAAAAATGTCCCTCAATCCCCTTATAATTTGGTATAGACTCCTTGTCGTTCATTATCTTCTCTCATCTGCCCGGTTTATGTCATCGCATGATCGCATGATATTGTTTTAATTCTTGCGATCATGGGACATATGCGGTAATACATCTGAGAGGATGCTATATTTGAGTTTGGCATCCATTGAAAAAATCTCAGATTTGAACTTATGCCATTGATCTGGTAGCTTTTGAAATGAACGACCATGATTATATCATCTCCAATAGTTCCTTTAAGACTCAGTTCCCATAGGCTACATGTCAACATCCTGCTAAGTCACAAAGCATCTTCCTTTCCATAGTGACTAAGTGACTACCATTGATTTGGTATCGCATACAAACTCTTTCGGCCCCACCTGGACACGTGGAAGGATCCCGCTTAGTTGAAAAGCATCTTCCACACCATAGTGACTAAGCGACTACCATTGATTTAGTATCTACAACTCTTTTGGTCCCACGGCTACATGTCAATATCCCGCTAAGTCACTAAGCATCTTCGGTGACTTATGTTGTCGCATGATCGCATAGCAATATTTTAATCCATGCAATCATGAGACTGCTTTATCATTGGCGCATCTACGCTATCAGAGTATGTGGGTCCCACTACCACATGGAAGTTCTCACTATGTCATAACTTAGGTCCCACTGAGAAACAAGGCCCACTAATCTTCCTCTTTTTTTACTTTTCGCATGATCGCATAACTCATATTTGGTTTATGCGATCATGCGACAGCCACAATTTTCTTCCTTCAAACCATATTAACTTCTAACTTTCAAACATCTAAACATTTTGAAAGCTATGATATGATTGTTTCAATTCATTTCAACCAAAGAAAACCCTAGGCATTACCTAGTTGTATTTCAATAATGCCACAAGCCGTGGCTTCATCACATGACTATTATACTCCAAGGAAAGATTGCATTTTGCAATTGCTTCATCAATAACAGATTGTAATATTACAATTCTCCTTAGACTTTCATGTTGATATCATGAAGACTAACCATCATTGAAGTGTAATTAAAGAAAAAGCATGTCTTCAAGCTCGAACCAGAGCCATAACCCGAGACCTTCCTCAAAGGCACAGTCACTAAATCAATCCATTTTTGATCACTGCTCATCAGCGTAGTATATTACTCATATCCCTGTTTAGAACTCACATTGTCAATCCTCCAAAGAATTATACTTTGCAGCTTCTCCATTAGATCTCTGCATTATGCACTTAAAGATCAACTATACTAAAACATTTTTGAGAATAAAGACTGCAAGATGAAATATACCACTGTAATCATGAACTGAGATTTCTTTCCTTCCAAAATTGGTTATCATTTGAGATGAGGCCTTCAATATCACAAGCCTTGGGTAAAATGATATCAGATATGATATAATGATGCTCTGATTACCTTTTCTGCAATCATTTGGAAACACAACTTAATATCTTCTTGATCTGCATAGCTTTAATGTAATCAAAAGCCTTCCACTTGCAAGCTCTATTTTATAACCAATGTACACATTAAGACAAAAGAAACCTTATCAACTAAATTTTATTCACTACCCCATAGAGTGAAACTCTAAAATTTCAAAAGCCAGACCTATAATTGCATCAATCATGAGAAAAAATCCCATTAGGTCCCTTCTATATGCCTGGAGATCATAGCTTCACAATCATCCTTCATCTGAGAAGATCATTAATGAAAACATGATATCCTTTCCAGGTTGGGAACTATCATCTACCCATCATGACAAGACTTTGAAACCACCCACCCGGCTAAAACATGAAAGCAATTTGAAGGGAAACCCGGCAAAGATTTCCTATCCTAGAGGAAATCTAGACCTAGACATTACATGACTAGACCTGACTTGTAACATCAAGACTACCACTCAAACATCATGGAAATAGGATAAGAAGTGGGGCAAAAATCTTTAGTCTAGATTCATTCTCAACCTTAGTTTTGAATATTTTGAACTTCTCAAATGCTTCTAACTTATCTTTCAAGAATGCAATGCACATCATTCTAGTATAATCATCAACAAAAAAATGAAATACCTTTCACCATAGTATGATCTTGTTTGAGTTGGTCCACATAGGTCTGTATGAATCAAATCTAACTTGTTCTCTACTAAATTATGGTTGCTCCTAAATGAATTCCTCATATGCTTTCCCATTACACATTCCCTGTAAATAGTATCAACTGGCTTTGCTATGCTAGGTAGATCTCTTACTGCCTTAACATTGCTTATCTTTACTATGTTATCAAAATTGATATGACATAGTCTTTTATGCCATAGCCAACTATCATCTACTTTAGAAACAAAACAACTTGCTTCTGAATTAAGCTGAAAAACATTACCTTTAGTCTTTGAACCTGATGCAATCATTACACCATCCTTGTTGTTAATGATGCACTTGTCATCTTTGAACTCCAACTGATAACCTTTTTCAAGCATCTGCCCAACACTAAGAAGGTTATGCTTCAAACCATCTACATAGAGAACATCATCAATGTTGTTCTTTCCATCGAATGTGATAGATCCTCTACCAATGATAGGTTTAGGTGTGTTATCTCCAAATCTAACCATACCACCTTTGTATTTATCTAGATGAAAAAATCTATCCTTATCACCTATCATGTGATGTGAACAACCGCTATCTATAATCCAATTAGTTCTTATGTCTGCTTGTGAAATTAGTGCTAGCTCTTGTTCCTTATCTTCCTCTTTATGATCATACATCTTCTCCATAAGAGAAATAAATCCAATTTCATCTTTAGCTGAATCATCATCTGATACTCCATCTCCAGCATAGCAACATTCCTTTGTGTACTTAGGTTTGTAGTTATCCTTGTACTTTTTAACTCTTGTAGGACACTTGGAAACAAAGTGACCAATATTATTACATGAAAAGTATTTGAATGGTAATTGAACTTCATATTTTCCTTTTCCCTTCTTTTCTCTTTTAGAAATCATAGCAATGAAGTCATCTAGTGCTTTCTCTTCATCATTATCATCAAAATTACCAGAGGTGTTTATAGATTTCTTACCATGGACCGAAGATTTGAAGGTTGTCTCACTTTTAGGTTTTGTCTTCAATCTTGAAATCTCAAAAGATAAAATTTTGCTGATCAAGGTTTCTCTTTTGAAGTTTGATGTAAGCTACATGGTCTCATCAAGGATGTTGATCTTGTTTTCATACTCTACTATGAGAGTAGTCAGCAAATTATCCATAATGTCTTCTTCCGAGAGCTCTCCACCATTATTCCTGATTCCTGCAATTGCTTCATTAATTCTTTGATTGTAAGCTCTGATTTTTTCTTTAGGTATCATCTCCAATGCATTGTATCTTTTCTTCCATGTTTTCCTATGCACATCCTTTTCTTGTTTATCTCCTTCAAACATGTCTTCTAGGTGCTTCCATATCGTGTGGGTTGTGTCTACTTTCTTTATCTCTCAAAACTCAAAATCAGATAAGGCCCTGATAAGGGCCTCTTTGGCTATTGCATTCTGATGGAACAATTCCTTATGCTTGTCAATAGCATCATCCTTTGCAAGGTCTGCTAAAGTAGGGATCTTGACTTCTTTGATAGTTACTTCAAAAACTTCAAAAGAAATGCATTGCAAATGTGTCACCATCTTGTTCTTCTAGTCAAGATAATTCTCTCCATCAAACTTAGGACTTTCTTTTTTGAAGAATGCCATCTGATCAACCTCAAGTAGTTAAAATTTCTCTCTGAGGTACTTGGCTCTGATACCAATTGTTAGGAATAGTCCCAAGAGATAACTAAGAGGGGAGGGGGGTGAATAAGTTATCTACAAGTTTCAATTCTTTATCTAATTAAGTATACTTAATCATAAAGCATAAACACAATGAAAGAACACTTGATCATAACACCAATATTTTGGTTACGGGGAAACCCAAATGTGTAAAAACCCTAGTGGAAATTGACACCCACTAATAATTTGTACTAGTATATTATGATCCTTGTTAGAAGATCCTTAACCCTGTTAGGAGTTGTCTTTACAATGCATTTAGTAGAGTGACCTGGTCAAGGGTCAGAGCTTGTTAGGAGTCTTTTACAATTAACCCTATTAGGGGTGAGGACACACTGTCTGAGAGCACACTGCTCAAAGGGGTGAAGGCTACAACCTTCTGAATAATAGATACACACTATATCTAGATCTTGGTGAACTGTGCTTTGACCTGCTATTTGGATCAGTTCCAATGTATAGCATAAACTCTTCACTTGCTCACATAGACCTCCTGTTGATGGCTCAACACTTCACACACTCTGCTTTGCTCTTCAAAATCAACTTTGAACCATGCTCTAGCAATAAAAAATGACTGCCTATAAATATCTTTCCTCTAAATGATATAATAAATTTGGCTTGTTAGAACCACCATTAAATCATTAATAGAGAAACAATAACACTCTTCAATACATCTTAGTCGGCTCTACTAAGCACACAACACAACCTGGGACCTGCATAAATCAATAAGTGTAAACACACACTACACACTATTGGCTCTACCAATTTAACTCATACTTTCTCATCATCATGCACTCTTAACTAGAAATTCTTAACTCTCTCTAATCACTAATCCAAGCACACATACCAAAATGATATGTGCAACTCCTGTACCAATATAATCTCTGTCGGAGATTCTAGATAAACATAGGAAACTGTAATTGGTGAATAGCGACTGCATAAATTTACTTCTACTACACATTAGACTCTCCATCCATGAATGTAGCATCACTAACATGTCT
The DNA here is from genome assembly GCA_027943335.1 of Chamaecyparis obtusa. Lineage (NCBI taxonomy): Eukaryota > Viridiplantae > Streptophyta > Pinopsida > Cupressales > Cupressaceae > Chamaecyparis > Chamaecyparis obtusa. The sequence continues at coordinate 54,441 of BSBK01005180.1, forward strand.
CCATCACATATCTAAAGGTGCAAGGCTCCATGATAACTGTACGAACAATCACACACAGAACACTGCCTGTAACTCTGTCAGGAACATTCCTAACACAAGCTACTATATAACTATATGTACTAACTATTAACCTCTACATCCATGATATCATGTTGATAACATGTCTATGCTACATATACTCAAAGCTTAATGCATAAGTCTTCTACACATGCTACTTACCATATGTTTTCATCAATGACAAACATACAATCAGTACTAGCTTGCTAGCAAATCTCCAACATGAATATAGTCAGGTAAAAACTCAAAGGACATCTCATGAAATTTGTTTAGCTTTACAATATACTTTTGAAGGTGATGTACATGAAAAAAGAGTTAGATTACAAAATTGGATATGTTCATTTTAAGATATAAAAATGATTGAAGATGAATATGTTAGAAGTTATATTGGTAGGATATTAGAGATTGTTGCAGGTATCAAAGCTTGTGAAGGTAACAAGATTGAAGATGAAGTGATATGGAAGATCTTAAAGACATTAATGTTGGAAATTTGGCTGAAGTGATTACATATATGTTGTAATTATGGAAACATATGATCCACATTAAGAGCACATAGGTCAGAGAGCAAGTATGGCAAATCGCAATGCAAATTTGTCTAAGTGTGAGACAGTGTTTTCACAATGTACTAGGATATAGTTTTGGTTTGAAAAGTTGACTGGAGAAAGTTCAATTCTTTCACACTTGAAAATAGATGCTATTATGGCTACTAATGACCCATCTCAAAGTGCAAGTCATTATGGCATGTACGGAATTAGTTATGGCAGTTTTACAAAAGACAGCGTGAAGCTGACAGGACAGAATATGAAGATAGAATTGGTAAAGAGTTAAGGGATTATTTTTTTTACCAAAATAATGAGTTAACAATATAAAGGGATGGCATCATAGATTTTTACTCTTGGATAAAGATATATGGAAGCCAACCATGTAAAGTTATTAGCCTTAATAACTTGTATATATGTAATTGTAATTGCAAGAAGAAGTATAAATGAGAAGTGTAATATGGTGATGATATGATATGATGCGAATGTAAGAGTAGTGAAGAAGACATTGATGCAAGTAGTATAAGGTTATGTACCTCAATCCATTTTTTTAATTAGTATACATTGTATATTACTTGTTTGGGCAGTGGGCTCATCTTGTAATCAGATTTTGTATCTACAACTCCTAACAGGGTTGAGGCTTCTAACAAGGCCTATAGTCCCTTAACCAGGACTGATACACTATACATATGTAATAGACTCCTAATAGAGTCAACATCCTTAATAGGATAATTTTGATTAGTGGATCTTTGTGGGTACCATCCCCACCGGGGTTTTCCCTTGGCCAGGTTTCCTTGAGAACATATCATGTGTTATGAGTTCTTTATTGTTATGCATATTGTTTAGTTTCTTATGTTATGCATGTATAAAGATAATCTGTTATATCCATAATTGGGAAAAAGATAAAGTTTTTAGAATACTGATTCACCCCTCCCCTCTCAGTATTTCCTATTTCTAACAATTGGTATCAGAGCTTAGTTACTTAGAAAAGAATCATTTAAGGAAATCCTAACAGCTTGAGTAAGATCTCTATGGATATGGATCAACTACAGAAGAATCTTGAAGAAGCTCTTGAACAAATTGATTTGCTTACTATTGAAAAAGATACTTTGAAAATAAAGTATGATGATGCAAAAGACCTTATTGAGAAATTGAAGAACAAATTAGAAGATCTGAGATCTGAAAAGGAATCCGAAATTCTTATTGAAGATTGTGATAACAACTTGGAAAAAGAAAATGAGATCCTTAAGCATGAATTGAAGATAGTGAATTTGAAGCTTAGTTTGAAAGATGGAAATATAAAAAATGAAGTAAATCTGAAATCTGAGAATGAAAGTCTAAAGACTAAAAATGAAGAACTGAAATCTAAACTTGAAAAAGTGACATCCGAATTTAAGAAAGTAAATGTGTAGTATGCAGAACTTGAGAAGTACAATAAGATTGTGAAAGGTGAACTGACTCAATCCAAACAACAACTTGAAAGGCTATATTCAATTAGTGAGAAGATCGATGAACAAGTTTCTTTTGGGAAACCATCCTATGATAAGACTGGACTTGGATTTAATATATTTAGAATAAATGATGAAAGCAAGAAACCAGATCTGAAGACATCTGAAAGCATAGATGAGAAGAAGCCTGATGAGATCAACAAATCTGAAGATGCACCTAAAGAAGAAGGAGAATCATCAAAGCAAGAGGAATCACCCAAAGGTATGAAAAGAGAATTCAAAGGTAGATGTTTTGCTTGTAATACTATTGGTCATATGAAAATAGATTGCACAGGTAAACAATTTAAACCTCTTAATGGTTATTGTTATAATTGTCATGGTTTTGGACATAGAGCTATTGAATGTAGAAGACCTAAAGTTATTGAGAATAATTATGGTAATATAATGTTTAGGAATACTAACAATGTAGATAAGAGACCTACTGAAGACATGAACAAAAGAAATGAAGTAGTGTGTTATAGATGCAACAAAGTTGGACACATTGCTAGAAATTGCAGGTCACAAATTAATCAGCAAGGATAGAGATATGGAAACAATGGAATTGTTTGTTAGATATGCAACAGGATTGGATATACAACAAGGTTTTGTAGAATGAACAATGGAACTTATCATCTGAACCCTAACCCTAGAAACAATGCAAGAAGGAATGAAGATACAAGTAACATACATAAAGATTGTTGTAACAATATAGATGAAGTGAAGTATGTTAAAGGAATAGATCAAGAAGACATAATCAACATGGAAGGTAATCAGATAGGTGAAGTATTAAGTGGTAAGAATGAATCCTTACTTGACCTATCTTTAAGCACTTATTTTTATGTAAATTACAGTAGATTAGGAACTTAGATTTAGTGTAGAAGTAGATTTATGATGAACTAAGTCTTGCATAGTTAATAGAAGGTATATTATGATGTACTAATGCTATGGTTAAGAGCACAAAAGAAAATATTGTGTTTAGCGAGATTGCAAGAAGTTTTGAGTTTTGCAGGTTAACAGGAATAACTTTTGAAAAGAAGTGGCAAAAGAATTGAATGTGATGTCACAATTAAGTATGATTGAAGTCATAAAAGGTTATGATCGATGTTATTTGATTGTCAAAGAAAATTAAAGTATCAAGGAGATCAAAAGTAGAGATTGGAAGTATTTTGTAGAGATTTTGTGAAGGATTTAAGCACCGAATCTTCGCAAACCCTAGAATCATGAATTTGAGGTATTTATCTTGACAAATCTTTGAATTGGTATAAAGAATTGGAAGGAAACATGGACACATCTTTGATTCACAACATTAGAGACAAGAACAGACCTAAATTGAAGAAAGAACCAGTAGAAGCTTTAGAAGTAGACCTTGAGTTTGCTTTATCATCTGTACCAGACAGAGTTTTGCATTTGGAAAATGTAAAGAGTTATCTTGGATGTAAATTGGAAACAATAAATGACAATGATTTTTCAAGTGAGTATCAAAATATATATAACCAAGATATGTCATTGAAGCAAGGTTATGAACATTTGAAAAACAATGAAATTGTCACGTATGGTTTGCAATATGAATTCGATAATGAAGAGTGCAAAAAGATCATTTTAAGTAGAATTCACAATGGGAAATTTTGGTTAGAAGATAGAGTGATTGACATCACATCTGACCTAATTCATGAAGTCGCCGATTTATCCAAACTTGGTGCTATCCCTTTAAATGAGAAAAACATGAGGAAGATTATCATTGACAACACTTGATCATCCTATAATGGTAGAGGTATTGTTATCAGCAAGATTAGACAACATGATGTAAGATATCTATGTAAGATTTTGACTACAAAGTTTTGTGCTAATTCCGAAGAAGATGAAATGGTAGCTGGCATGGTTCAAATTGCCTATTTGATGTGTGTAGATAAAGTTTCTGTTGATATGTGTGAGATTTTGAGAATTCAATTGTTTGAGAATTTGGAGAAGATTAAGAAGTCTAAATATGCACAATTTAGATTCTCATCTTTGATTACATATATGTTTTTCCACCTTTTGAGAAGATTTCCTTACACAATTAGAAATAATTGGAATGATGGACAATCTACAATGGATAGAATAAACAAAGTTTATAGAAATCATGTTATTGATCAAGTTAATGAGAGTGATGTGTTAGTTTTGAAGACATTTCAGAATTTGGTAACTAGCAGATCAAGGATTCCATAATCACTTGTGGAGAAATATAAGAATGATATTTGTTTCATGATTGACGCTGACTTTACTTACATTGAAGTAGTAGAACCCAGAGTTGAATTCAAAGACCCTCTTGGCTATGAGATTTCTGAGATTGAGATAGAAGAGTATGTTGGAAGATTGCTGAAAAGTAAACTGGACACCCAATGCAGCAGGTTTGGAACTTATGAAGACAACTTTAATTTTGTTAAAGCTAAAATTGAAGAGAAAAAATCTAAGAAAAGAGTTGACAGTACCATAAAGAGAATATTGAAAGACACAGGGATGACAGAAAGAGAATTCTTGGTAGCTAAATAGACAACAACAGCATATAGAGATGTTGGATAGGGAGAAGTCTTGAGTGTACCACCTTTATCTAGTGTAGTACAGAGAGAGCCTACACTAGTTAAAGTGAAAGTAGAAGAACCAGAAAAGGAACAAGTGACACCGAGCAAGAGAAAGAAAGAAATTGCTACTAGACCAGGAAAGAGATAGAAGACTATAGTTCAACCAGTAACAAGAAAGTTTGCAAAAATTAAAGATGATACTAAGAAGAAAGCTTGGAAACCAAAAGTTGAAAAGCTAAATGAGCAGATTATTGAGAATGGAGATTTTGCAAGAATGAATAAAAATTTGATCTTTATGATTATACTGATAGAATTAATTTAAAGAATGCTATTGTGAAGCATATGATTTTGGTAGATAATAAATTTGACTCTATTCAAGGTCAAATACCCGATGAATTGTTTACTAAACTTATTAATAGAAAATAGAGAGCATCTAAGGAAGACAAAACTATAAGAGAGAATCTTGTGAGAAAGCTTTGTGAAGTGAAAGATGATGATCATTTGAAGTAGATTTTGAATCCCCTTGACACTCTTTTGAGGACTAAGAGGAGAGCCATTTAGATCATGGCAGGATAGTATGAGCAAGTGAGAACAAAAATAGAGCAAGCAATAATTAAAGTAATGACATAAATTGTTGGAGAAACTTCAGTTGCAGTAGGACATGCAGTTGATGCTAAACAAGAGGATATTCCCTCTCTTTCAACTATTAATATTGAAAATGATACAATGGAAATTGAAGGTACTAAGGTGATCTTGGACACTGAAGATAATGTATTTAAGAATTTAGATAACATTGTTGACAATTCGGCTCTTGATGAACTGGATAGGACTGAAGAAGTAGTGCAGACTAAATTGGTGAGTGATGAACCTAAAGAGATAGAAATTCATGCACCCACTCCTAAGGAAAAGAAGAAATAAATTGGAACTTTGTTTGAAGACTTAGGTAAAGAAGTTGATGATGATGATCAGCTAGAGCTAATTAGTTCTTTGAATAAGATCATTGTAAAGAATAAGAAAGTAAAGAATCTAGAAGGAAGTCTGAAGGAACTGATAGAGAAGTTGCAAAGTATTGTAACTACACATATTTCAGAAGTAGATCCTTTGGAGAGAGCCAAAAAGGTACTAAGTACTTTTGATGATGAGTTTACCAACTTATTAGACATTGCTAAAGTAAGAGCTCAAGCAACTTATGAAGCTAAAATGATTTTAAGTATGAGTCAGAATATCAGAAATGATATTATTAGTCTTGATGTTTGTATCAAGAACTTGAGGAAACATTTGGAGACTGGAAAAGCTTTGTACATACAGTGTGCAAAACCTGAGATTTTGATAGCAGCAGAGGAGTAGAAAATCAGGTTGAAGGAAGCTGAGATTCAGAATGAATCTAATCTTCTTTCTGGACCCAATGTAAAAGTAAGTGATGTTGAGAAGAAAGTTAGGAAGTGTTATGATGAAATAAGATCATTGCAAGATGAAAAGAACATGAAATTGAGAATATTTGAACTTCTAAGAGAGCACACGTCTATAAAGTTGAGCATTATTGAGGAACAGTTAGAAGAATGTCTTATTGCTAAGACATCATTTCAGAAATTTAATTTTGAGAACCTTCAAGCTTGTCAGATAGCAGCTTATGGATTAAGCACACTTCTGAATGTGGCAGATTCTATCAGAAAGTCATGGGAGAAAGAGTTTGAAGCCATGAAAGTAAATTTTTTAGATTGTGTTGCAAGCCTACCAGCTTTGAAATACGTAAATGGAGGTATAATTTTTTTTTTGGGTTACAATTTTGTAATCCTCCCTACTTTATTTTGTCATTGTTGTCAAAGGGGGAGTGATTGTAGTAGAGTAGAAAATTGTTATGTATATGAGGATTGATACTCTTAGGGGGAGTATTGTATGAAGTTTTTTATTAGAAAGTATATTTTGAGGAGTTATAAGGATAGTATACATATTCTATACTATGGCCAAAATTTTGTTATACATTTTGAGATTTTGACTTGTACACTTAGCCAATTTTCTCATATGTTGCCACCAATGACAAAGGGGGAGATTGTTGGCAATTTAGCTGAAGTGAGTACATATATGTTGTCATTATGGAAACATATGATCCACATTAAGAGTGCATAGGTCAGAGAGCAAGTATTGTAGATCGCAATGCAAATTTGTCTAAGTGTGAGACAATGTTTTCACAGTGTACTAGGATACAGTGTTGGTTTGCGACATTGACTGGAGAAATTTTAGTGCTTTTTCACTTGAACATAGATTCTATGATGGCTATTGATGACCCATCTCAAAGAGAAAGTCAGTATGGCATGTACGGAATTAGTTATGGCAGTTTTACCGAAGACAGTGTGAAGCCGATAGGACAGAATATGAAGACAGAATTGGTAGAGTTAAAGGATTATTTTGTTTACCAAAATAATGATTGAACAATATAAAGGGACAAAATCCTAGATGTTTACTCTTGGATAAAGATATATGGAAGCTGACCATGTAAAGTTATTAGCCTTAATAACTTATATATATGTAATTGTAATTGCAAGAAGAAGTATAAATGAGAAGTGTAATATGGTGTATGATATGATGGGAATGTAAGAGCAGCGAAGAAGACATTGATGAAAGTAGTATAAGGTTATGTACCTTAATCCATTTTTGTAATCAGTATACATTGTATATTACTTGTTTGGACAGTGGGCTCATCTTGTAATCAGATTTTGTATCTACAACTCCTAACAGGGTTGAGGCTTCTAACAAGGCTTATAGTCCCTTAACTAGGATTGATACACTATACATATGTAATAGACTCCTAACAGGGTCAACATCCTTAACAAGATAATTTTGATTAGTGGATCTTTGTGGGTACCATCCCCATCGGGGTTTTCCCTTGGCCAGGGTTTCCTCGAGAACATATCATGTGTTATGAGTTCTTTATTGTTATGCATATTGTTTAGTTTCTTATGTTATGCATGTATAAAGATAATCTATTATATCCATAATTGGGAAAAAGATAAAGTTTATAGAATACTGATTCACGCCCCCCTCTCAGTATTCCCTATTTCTAACAATTAACCCCTGTATTTAAGCATAAAACATAAACGATTGAAAAATTTATACCTTGTACTAAGAACTTTACGAGCGAAACCCTTCTTGGAAGATTAGAAGCAGCAGAGATAGGCTTGAGATAGATAGGAGATCTACCTAGAATGGAGAAAACATTCAGTGCACTTAGTGTTCATCCTACTTTGTCAAGAAGTATTAGTCTTAGTAGAGATTATGCTAGTTGCAGTGGATCTAAGACTGAAGAAGATAGAAATATTGAGGAAGGAATTGCCCTACTTGTGAAAAGAGAACCAAAAGGTAAGAACATTTTTAAATGTTGGACTTGTCAAGAATATGGTCATTTTGCATCTAAATGCCCTAAGAGAGTAAAGAAGTATAAGAAGAACTTTAAACATAGAATATCTAAAGAATTTTACTATGCTAATGATAAAGGACTTGAGGATAGTGTTGAGAAATTCTTAAGTGAAAGTGAAAATGAGAATGATGATATAGGATTTGTAGCAATAAAAGAAGAAATTTCTGAAACTGAAGTTAGAGAAGAAAAATCTTTAGTTTCCCAAGTAGAAAAGAAAACTAATTGGATCATTGACAGTGGTTGTTCACATCATATGACTAAAGATATGATGAAATTTATAATGTTTAACAAATATGATGGAGGATTTGTTAGAGTTGGAAACAATGCACCTTGTTTGATAAAAGGAATAGGATCTATTACTCTTGATGGAAAGACTAACATTGATGATGTTTATTTTGTGGATGGATTGAAACATAATCTTTTGAGTGTTGGAAAGTTAGTTGATAAGGGATATCAAGTTTGGTTTACTGAGAAAACTTGTGTAATCAAGGATAAGGATGGTAATTTGGTTGGAACTGGATCAAGAACTAGAGGTAATGTATTTCAATTGAATCCTACTGAGATGACATGTTTGATTACTAAAATTGATGATAGTTAGTTATGGCACAGAAGGTTTTTCATATAAACTTTGATAACATTGTGAAAGTTAGTACTATATTTTTAGTAAGAGATTTTCCTAAGATTATGAAACCTACTAACATGATTTACAAAGAATAGGTTATGGCTAAGAAGAAGAGAAGTTCATTTCCTAGTAAGAAGTTCACTACATTAGAGAAGTTGAAAATTGTTCATACAAATTTGAGCGGTCCTACAAGGACTAGAGGATTCTATGGTGAAAGGTACTTTATGATTATTGTTGATGACTTTACAAGAATGATGTGGATTGCATGTCTTAAAGAAAAATCTTAAGCATTTGATAAATTTAAATTGATTAAGAACAAAGTTGAAAATGAATCTGGAATGAACATTAAATGCTTAAGGTCTGATAGAGGTAGAGAATTTAATTTGAAGGAATTTAATACTTTTTGTGAAGTGAATGGTATTAAGAGACAACTTTCACCCCCTAGAACACCTGAACAAAATAGTATTGCAGAAAGGAGGAACAAATCAGTAACTAAAGCAACAAGAGCTATGTTATTTGAAAATGACTTGGCGAAGACATTCTGGAGAGAAGCAATGAATACAACATTGTATACAATGAACATAGTACAAATAAGAGAAGACACAAACAAGACACCTTATGAATTATGGTTTAGACACACGCCATCAGTTACGTATTTCAGAATCTTTGGAAGTAAGTTTTATATTAAGAGAGATGATGATATTGGAAAGTTTGATCCCAAAAGTGATGAAGGTATATCTCTTGGTTATTCATTGAAAAACAAAGCTTATATATGTTTCAATAAAAGAACTAAGACTACTATTGAGAGCGTAAATGTTAAAATTGTTGAGAAGTTCAAAATTCATGAAAGAATGCTTGATTATGGATCTAATGAAGAAGTTCATCCTAGAATTAATTAAAAAATGTTGAACTATTTTATGAAACTGACAGTGATTTGCAAAATGAAAGTTACATTGAGGAGATAAGAGAATAACCTAGAGCAGAACATGTAGTTGAAATAAGAACGAAGACAGTGACACCTAATATGAATCTAGCAAGAAATCACCTTGTTCATTAGATTATTGGGAGCATAGAAAAAAGAGTTCTAACAAGGAATAAGGTACAAGAAGAACTATGTTTGATTTCTCAAATTGAACCTAATTCTACTGATGAAGCTTGTAAAGATGAAAATTGGATTAAAGAAATGAAAGAAGAACTAGATCAAATTGAAAAAAACAAGACTTGGGAGTTGGTCCCTAGACCTAAACACAAAAATGTTATAGGAACTAAATGGGTATTTAGGAACAAAATGAATGAACAAGGAGAAGTTGTAAGGAAAAAAGCAAGATTGGTATGTAAAGGATACTCAAATCAAGAAGTAATTGATTATGAAGAGACTTTTGCACCTATTGCAAGAATTGAAATGATAAGAATGTTTTTGGCTTATGTAGCTTATAAGAAATTCAAAGTATATCAGATGGATGTGAAGTCAACATTTCTGAATAGAGAATTAGAAGAAGTCTACATTAAGCAGCTTGAAGGTTTTCCCTTGACTCATGAAGGAGATATGGTATGTAAATTAAACACAACTTTATATGGACTGAAACACACACCTAGAACATGGTATACAAGATAGATAAATATTTGATAAAATTGGGATTTACTAAAGGTACAATAGACAATAATTTATATCTAAAAGAGATTGAGAATAGTTTGTTGATTGTAGTTATCTTTGTTGATGATATTATCTTTGGTGGAGAAGATGAAGCTAGTGATAAATTTGCAGATGAAATGAAGACTAAATTTAAAATGACCATGATTGGTGAGATGAAATATTTTTTAGGATTACAGATAGCACAAAATAGTGATGGTATTTTCTTATGTGAAGAAAAGTATCTGAAAGAATTTTTGTAGAGATTTAGAATGGAGAATTGTAAGCCAGTTGGAACACCTATGGTAACTGGACATAAGTTATCTAGCACAGATGAAACTCCTGTAGTTGAAAAAAATAAGTACATATCTATGATTGGAGGATTACAGTATCTAACTCATACAAGACCAGATATATCACATGCAGTTATAATTGTTGCAAGATTACAAGCTAGTCCTAAAGAGTCATATTATGAAGCAGTAAAAAGAATACTAAGATATTTGAAAGACACAATTTTGACTATGGGTTATGGTATGAAAAATTTGATGACTTTACCCTATGTGCATATACAAATGCAGATTGGGTTTGTAGTATTGATGACAAAAAGAGTACAAGTGGTGGAGCATTTTTCCTTGGAGGAAGATTGGTTTCTTGGTTAAGTAGGAAACAAAATTGTATTTCACAAAGCACAATAAAAGCAAAATATATAGTAACAACAAATAATTGTAATCAGATAATATGGATTAGACAAATGCTGAAGTATATTAGAATTAAATTTGATGAGCCTATTGTTATACACTGTGATAACACTAGTATTGTAAGTATGTCAAAGAACCCTGTATTACATTCTAAGACAAAGCATATAGAAATCAAGTATCTTGTTGTAAGAGAGAAAGTTGTTGAGAAAGAAGTCAAACTTGAGTATATAAGTACAAAAGAGAAGATTGCAGATATATTTACAAAGCCCTTACCTAAGGATACATTTGAGTATTTGAGAGGTATGCTTGGGGTTATGCCCTAGCCTAATTTTAAGAAGTGATGTAGATTGTTGCATCGGTCCAGTGGTATATGAGCTCTATCTTTTCTAGACTGTATGCTGGTAGTTCCTCTATGGGGGAGTATGTGTGTTTTTGAGTTGATTCATAAGGACTCTTGTGAATATATTTTTTGAAAAGTGTCTTTTGAAATTGAGATTGACATAGTGATGCTTTATCTATCATTGATGTCAATGGGGGAGAAGGATACATGAAAAATCATCTATTGAAAAGAACAAAAAGAGAAAAAAGGGAGAAGGATGCATGAAAACATTTTTTGGAGGAGATGAAGCAATATAAAATGGAAAACCCTATAAGATTTAATTAATGAAGAGGATTTGAAAATATTTAAGAGCAGTAGTGTTGCAGTTTGGTATTTATGGAACTTGGATGTTTTTTCATCTATGTTGCCATCAATGCCAATGGGGGAGATTGTGTTAATATGATTTAGAACAACAAAGAGGGGGGGTGAATCAGTTGTTCTCAAGTCCTGATGTATAAGACAATCTTAAAAAATTATCCTTAAATCAGATCCAAAACCAAAACAAACTCGGTCATCACTGATTCAATAATAGAAACATCTAACAATGTAGTCCACTATCTTGTTGTAACTTAACTTGCAAAACATAGTAATGTTCAGATCTAAACATTCACACAAGTAATAACACCAGGATTTTATAGTGGAAACCCAATATCAAAAAAACCACTTTGTAACATGCTACTATTATTTTCACTCTTCTGAAGTGAGCTTGGTAAAAATCTAACCCTATCAAAGGTTACAATACACACTATTAGGTGTGACCTGGTTAAAGGATTTCAATCACCCTATTAAAAGTGAGCCTAGTCATAGGACTTACATACATTCCATTAGAATGAAACCTTGTTCAAAGGATTTAACATATGACTATTAGGTCAACCTTTGTTAAAAGGATTTTGACTATTACAATAGTTAGAAAGTAGCAGTAGTATTATCTGAAAAATATACAACTCACTTTGCAAATATCAAATCCGATTCCGTACACTAATGCTAGTTTACTGACTTTGAAACTTTTCCATTTCCATCTCTGATCTGCTAGGAACTTTTCTTCAAGCAATCACCACAATTCTCCTTTAGCCTTTTCTTCTTATTCAGTCAATAAAACTTTCTTCTTCTAGCATTCTCTATTCTCCATGTACATGCATATCAAAATGCTTAGGTTCCCTTATATTTTCCTCAATTAGGTTAACTCATCTTTTGCCACTCAATCTCAATCGTAGATCTTAGGGTTAGGTTAGATTATTTGAATCTACCCACTTCATGTTCTTCAGATCCTTTTCTAGAATCATCTCAAATCTCTTAAAGATTTACAATAAAACATTTTACAATGCATTTAATGCTTTCAAACAATCAATAAATAAAGTCAACATGTTTTACATAATCCAATAATTCAACAATGTCGGCTCCAAAATTAAATTCTCTTCAAATATAAAATTGATGATGCTCAGTCAATACTATGATTATTCACTCGGTCTTCATGTAGAAAGCTTGGTCATTACTAAAATTGTCTCCTTGGCTTACACTGTCTTCCTCGACAATTTACTGATGCTTGATTGACACTAGAATTTTTCTCAACATATACTAACTTGGTCGACACTAACATCACTTGGCTTAAACATGATTTTTCCATTCTTTGCTCAGTTAAACATACCAGTTTAGTTTTGAGTCTTACTAAGATAAATAATACATTATCGCATCATTGTGCAACATAGTCAAGTACACTTTGTAGTATCAAGATAACTCAACCTTTCCCTTAGGTGCTATTGTTACCAATCTTACTTAGCCCTTTAGCAACACTCAAATAGATATAGTACTTTCCTAAGTAGAAATAATCTTACCAATTAAGGTTTGACATCAATGACAATACAAAAATTGTTTCAATTCTAGTTTCCAACAATCTCCCTCTTTGGCATTGATGGCAACACCATATGATATTAGCTAAATAACACATGGATTACCAACCAATCCAAAAAACTTATCTAACCATCAAAAAATTATTTATAATATCCTTAGCTTCATTCTGATTCAAAATCCTATAAGCCTCACTTCAATGATCATCAGAAGTATTCACATCTTTCTCTATCCTAATTCTTCATTTTAGTTCATCAGTTCATCTCCTTCTTAGTTCATCAGTTCATCTCCCTCTTACTTTTCAGTATCATGTGTTATCATATCTCATGTGTCATCATATCAGTACATCTCCCTCTTTGACAAAAATACCAAAGAAGCAACTAAAACATACATCCAACAGATGTAGATAATATCTTTGTAGCTTAATGTTTCTCCCTCTATCATCTTGCTTATGACTGATTCCTTGTCTTTGCTTCTCTTCACAACTCTAGGCCAGCCCTAAAGTGTGACAATCTTTTGCATCAATTTGCAAAATTTTCTATTGTAGCACATTTGATGCAGTGCTCCTAGCTTGTCTAGGTAGCCTCGATTAGGGGAAGAACCCCTAATTGACTTCTCAAATACTCATGAGCTTCTCTGGGTAAAGCTTTAGTGAATATGTCTGCTAATTGTTCTTTTGTATTCACATATTCCATTCAGACTTCTTTATCTTGTACTAATTCTCTCAAGTAGTGATACTTGATTACAATGTGCTTGATCTTAGTGTGCATCACTAGATTATTAGAAATATTGATAGCACTTGTGTTGTCACAAAAATAACAACAGGTTCAATGATTTCTTCTTTCATGCCTATCAACAATTATTTTATCCATACCAAGTTTGAACAGTTTCCTACAGCAGCAACATACTTTGCCTCGACAGTAGATTGGGAAATGTAGTTTTGTTTCTTGCTCATCTAGGAGACTAATCTTTGTCCAAGAAAGGAAGCTCCACCACTATTACTCTTTCTATCATCTACATTTCCTACCCAATCAACATTTGTATAAACTCAAAGTTCAAATTTGTCATCCTTCTTATAATATAGACCATAGTCAGCAGTTCCTTTCAAGTATCTCATAATTATTTTCATGGCCATCATATGTGTTTCCTTAGGATTGGTAGAGAATCTTGCCACAATCCCAACAAATAATGCAATATCTGGTTTTCTATGTACAACATACTACAATTTTCCAATCATGGATCTATACAGAGTCTGATTCACTTCTACAGCATCATCATTCTTAGATAACTTTTGTCTAGTAACCATGGGAGTTCCCATTGGTTTAGCATTTTCCATCCCAAAAGTTTTTAGTATTTCATTAACATACTTAGACTGTGTAATGAAAATTCCATTCTTCCTCTGATATACTTGTAAACCAACAAAGAATTTGATCTCACCAAACATACTCATTTCAAATTCAGTTTGCATTTCATTTGAGAAACTTTTACATAATGCATCTTGTCCACCAAAAATAATGTCATTCACAAATTTTTTTTCCAACAAGATACCTTTACCTTCTTCATCCTTCATGCATAGTGTTGGGTATATTCTTAATTTTCTAAGGTTTTTGTCCAAATTTTGGTTTAGTCCTCTTGTTTGTAAATTTTTCCTATGGTTTAGGTGTCAAAATTTCTTCAAAGTTTCCATGACTATGTTAAAAAAACCCTTACCTTAAATCTTGTCCTTAAAGAAATTCAAATTCATGTGAAAACCCTTAAGTTAGCCTTAAGTCTTCTAATTCATCGTTACTTTTTGGCCACTTAAGTTCTTAAAAGTGCATGTGACTATTTCCTTTAGGCATTTGCTAAGTCATGTAATGTTATTTCACATCGTTAAGCTTTTCAGCGAACTGGCGAATGTGTCAAACCCATGTTAAGTGTCGTGTTCAGTCATGTAATCTCTAAATCTTCTAGTGGCTACCTCAAAACATTCAACGAATTGGCAAAAGTGTTATCTTTTATTCACATGTTATCTGGTGGTCTCAAGAAAACTCTCAGTGACCTAGCGCAACAGTGATTGCTCATTCTCAGAATCATGTGGTTAAGTCTTTTGGCATCTAGCGATCTAGCAAACATCGTTGATTTTTTGAAAGATCAACGGATGTGTTTTAATCTCAGAATAGTGGAAATATGGTCAGTTTGGAAGAGTGGAAAGTTTTAATGGATCAGCTAACAATTACACAAGATGCTTTCCTTAGTGGTAACAATACTTTGGATTTGGAGAGGTGTAACAACATAATTGACAGTTTGTTCAAGATTGAAAATGATTGCATAAGGTTTGCAGTTGAGGCAAAGAATATAACTGACTCCATGTGGAATCAGCAGATCGAATTACTATAGGAATTGTAGACTTACAACTAGCCATCTGATGATGATGTGGCAGCTTGGGAGAAGTTAACAATAAAGAAGAAGAAGAAGCCAATTGTACAGCTTATAGAGGAGGAAGAAGAATAGAGTGCACATGGCACCTAATCCAGATTTTGAGGAAGAGCATGTTTCAAATAGAGGATGATGTAAGTTAGCTGGATGGTGGTCATCATTCATGCAACAAATTTAGTAACTGCTCTGAAATATCCTTAGACAAAGGTGCCACCTACGAAATTGTGGAGGAATGGATAATTATAATCTGTTATCACAATCAAATGTCTTTCAGTTTGTACTTTTGTTTTTAATGAAGGATCTTTTCCCAGCCATCTGAAGTTTGTTGCATCCTTTGAGGATTCCAAGATGGCTGTGGGTTTATATAGCAAGTTTTTGTTATTTTATGGGGGTGGGCTGATACATTTTGTAAAGAAGTTCTAAAATATAGAACCTTGTTTTCTTTGAAGTCAAGAGAATACTGTATTAACACATTTTGATATTAATACAAAGCACACTAGGAATCTGTTACTACTACTTTTTGTCTTTGTGTATGGATACTTTATTTTTCTTATGCATTCAAATTGTAAGGCTTTTTCAATGCATTGTTCACAAGGTGAATATAGGGGTTAAACTTAAGTTTCTTTCAAGGGAAGAGTAAAATCTTAAGGGAGGTCTTTGTGAATTAATTGTCCATATATGAATTTGATGACAGTGATAGGAATTAAAAGAATGAGATTTTAGGCATGTCATTTGGGCTCTAGTATATTTGTCTTGATAGATTTTTGTGGAGATAGGGTTTGACTCTGATGCCCAAGTAGAATAAGGCACTGGTTTGAGATACATTTGCACATGTTACCACCTAAAAATATAAACAGTTGATTCATTTTACTTTATTTGCATAATCCTTATCTGAATCATTCTATGATAAATTCATGGATGTATATTGTAATGCTTTACAGAAGCATTGAGTGAGGTTAACCTTCCTTGAGTTTAACTCATAAAAAGAAAAAGGATGAATATCCTTAAGCCACTGTTCAATATTGTTTCTTTCATAATTTCTATCATAGTGTTGTGTATCAAGATTGTTTGGGCCATACTAAGAGTTGCAATGTCTTATTGAGTCAATTTTGAGAAGGACAATATAACAGTGAAGGAGCTAATTCTCAATTCAAAGCTCATTTCAAATAGTGAATTGTTATAGGTAAACCCGTCTGAGTTTTTATACTCAAAGTGAATAAGGTTTTTATAACCTTAATGCCTTAGTGCTTGCAATTTTGTCAAATGCATCTATTGGGATTATATGAGTTCATGAATTATTAATCATCTATAGATTTAAGCACTAACACACAGATTGCTTGTGTCATTTGTTCTTGAAAATCCAATATGTATCAAGTAGTTATGCAACCTCTCATACCATGCTCTGGGAGCTTGATTCAAATCCATATAATGCTTCGTTCAGTTTTCACACCATGTGTCTTTTGTTTGGATCAATAAAACCTTCTAGTTGTTCTATGTAAACTTCTTCTTGTAGTATACCATTAAAAAATGCAGACTTGACATCCATTTGATATACCCTGAAATCTTTATAAGCAGCATATGCAAGTAGAGTTCTTACTCCTTCCAATCTAGCTACAGGGGAAAATGTCTCCCCATAATCTATTCCTTCTTCTTGTGCGTAGCATTTTCATACTAGCCTAGCTTTGTTCGTAGTGATTTCACCATTTTCATTCATCTTATTCTGAAACACCCACTTTGTTCCTATAACATTTTTGTTTTCAGGTCTCGGCACCAGAGTCCAAGTATCATTCTTCTCAATCTGGTCAATCTCTTCATTCATTGCTTGTATCCAGTCTTCATTCTCTAATGCTTCTCTAGTTTTCTTCTGTTCAAATTCACATAGTAGACATGTTGGATCCTTAGTCTTACTTCTGGTTTGAATTCTAGTATCTTTGTCTCCAATTATCTGTTTAGGCTTATGATGTCTTCTTACATATTTTACCAAAATAGGTTCATCTATTCTCTCCTCTATTTCATCATGTTCCTCAACAAGATTATTAGATTCAACTTCAGAATGCTCAGCAACCTCTTCTTGATACTCAACAACATTTTCTTGTAGCTTGGCATGTTCTTGTTCTTTCTCGGCACTGTTTTCTTGATACTCAACAGCTTTTGTCTATCACTCGGCATTTCTTACCTGAGACTCGGCATCAGGTGCAAGTCTATTACTTTCCTCATCTTCTTCTTCAATGTACACAAAAGATCTATAATCTTCTGGTTCTCTTTTACTGGTAGCTTCATTTCTTTCTACATACTCATCAATTTTGACATTCACACTTTCCACAATTTTGTTAGTGTTAGAGTTCAAACACTTATAAGCTTTACTTTTTTTGGAGTACCCTAGGAATATGCCTTCATCACTCTTAGCATCAAACTTTCCATTCCTAGTGTCTTTTAATATATAGCACTTACTTCCAAAGATTCTAAAGTATTTAACACTCGGTGCATTCTCATGCCATAGTTCATAGGGTGTCAGATTTGTACCTTTCTTAATTTGTACCCGGTTGAGAGTGTAGACAGCAGTGCTTATAGCTTCTTTCCAATATTTTTGTGCCACATTATTTTCAATCATCAATGTCCTTGCACAATCCAAGATAGATCTATTTCTCCTTTCTGCTATACCATTATGTGGAGGTGTTCTAGGTGCAGACATTTGTCTTTTAATTCCTCTATCATTGCAAAATAGATTAAATTCATTTGATGTAAATTCTCCACCTCGATTAGATCTAAGACATTTTAGGTTCCTTCCTATCTCCTTTTCAACCTTAGCCAAATACCACTTAAAGAATTGAAAAGCTTCAGATTTTTCTTTTAGAAACATCACATGCATCATCCTAGTATGATCATCAACAAATAAGATAAAGTATCTAGCACCAGAGTAACTTTGTACACCCATAGGTCCACAAAGGTCAGTATGAACCAAATCTAAAATGTTTTCAGAAGTAAAGGATTTTCTCTTGAAACTTGACTTTGTCATTTTTCCTAACTGACATTCCTTGCACATCACATTCTCAGGTTTCTTCTGTTAGAGTAGTCTATTATTCTCTACACTTAAGTTAGACTTAGGCATCTTATTATTCTTTAGGGTTTTCTCCTTTAGGGTTTCGGTATCCTTTTATAAGGATTCCCTCTTTGTATTTTTCTACAACTCAATGCATTATTCATAATAGATTGTTTTTTTATTGTGCATATGATGTCTTTGGCCTTTTGGCCTCCATAGATTTTTCTTGCCTTCTGTGCTTTGCTTCTTCCATGTGACAGGGTTATGCATGCAGGTGTTCTTGGGAGATTAGTTTTTCACCTAATCTAACATGGTATCAGAGCCATCTTGTTGCTCACTGTTTGTGTTTTGTTGAAGTGATTCAGAAGGAGGACGTTATTTTTTATTTCTTTTTTGCCTGCAAAAAAAAAATAAAAAAATTGAGGATATTTTGAGCAAAAACGGATGCCACCATTGCGTCCAGAAGGCCCAAAAACCCTAGAATCTATAGAAAATTTGTCTATTTTGGACAACTTGACCTCTGAGGCAAAAAATTTTATGTACCAAGGCCGTACGGCCCTAGCACACACTCCAAGGCAAGTACAGACAGTGATTTAAAAAAAAAAAATTAAAAATTCTTTTTGAGGGGCGGCCACCTGGGCGCAGCCCAGCGGCCACCTGGGTGCCACCCCGCGGCCTCCACAGAGCTGCTGCCCTCTGTAGAGCTACCGCGGCCTCCACTCCTCCACCGCCGTTGGCCTAGCTCTGCCTGCCCGCGGCCCCGCCGCCCTCCGCAACCTGCCGGCCTAGCTCCGCCGCCCGCCACTGCCCAACTCTGCTGGCCCCCTTCCGTTGAGCTGTGGTCCTATGGGGGACCAGGCCCTTGGCCCCAGCGCCCAGCTCTGAACCCCTGGTCACCCACGTGACCAAGGGCTTATTGATTCAGCCCCCAGGCCCTCTCCTGATGTCAGCGGACATGCTTTTTAAATTTTTTTAAAAAAAAAACTTGCATATTTTTTTAGGGCTCTATTTTTAGGGGTAATTGGGCCTTTTTTGCAATATCTTGAGCATACAAAGGTCTTTTTTGGACTTCTTTATATCGTCAGAAAGCTCTTTCCGAGCTCTTTTTGATTATGGAGGTTAGAGTTCTTGGCTTGGCTATTTTAATAGTGTTTTTTTCTATCAAAAGTGATGTTTATTTTTTACCTTCTGAGAGCCATATCTCACTCATTCAGACTCTTTTTTGGGCTCACCATATATCGTTGGAAAGTTGGTTCTATGAGTTATTTAGTTGCAAGGGTCTTTTATCCAGATTCTGCTCCAAGTTTTCTCTCCTCTGAGTTTTGCACTTTCACACTCTGGTGGATTACTTAGGTTCTACAGGTCTTGGGATCACTTCTTCTGTTCTTCTGGCTCACTCTTCTTTCTGACTTCTGAGCATTGTATGCTTCTCTTCTGTAGCATTTCTTTTCTATAATCGCACTGAGATAAAGTGCCTGCTTTTGCATATCTAGTATCTTGTACTCCTTATGTTTGTTTGTACTTGCACTTAGTTATAAAGTGCCATGGGGGGTTATGATGTTTTGCCTTTTGTGCTCATCCACCTTTGTCAAGTGAGTGTACCTTCCATGACATTAGCCCATGTTGTGTGTCTATGACACTACCCTTTATCTTGTGCTTGTACTTCTATTGCACTGTTGGTGTTCCTGATTCTTCTTCTTGCAGATGTTTCTGGCATTGCATTTCAGTGTTCCTGTCACCCCTCTCCCTGTTCAGCATTATGGGGGGGGTTCACTTGTTGTTTCTATTGCTTCCTTGGTTCGATTAAGTGATCTACGTATATAGTTTTTGTTCCTATGTACTAGGCAGATGCAGTGGCTAGGCACCTATGTATTTCGGTGAGATGGATCATCTACTATATAGACACTCATTCATTCCTGCTTTTGGAGGCCACCTCTTTGATTGATCAGCTCTTCAGACTTTGTCTTCTCTACCTGGTCATGCACTATTTCAGTGGGGGTTCCAACAGTTTCTTCTAACAGTGTTTGCAGCTTCATGCTTCAGAGATGCTTCATGCTCTTTCTTGTTCCTTTCTTTGGGACATTCCCTAGATTGGAGGCTTTGTTTCCTTCATCTATTTTATTTCTTGTACTTGGGTACCTGATCAGGCCTTGTTGCCGGGACCCATAGCTCTTTCATGCATTTTTGTTTTCATGCATATTTTAGTCCTTAGTTGTTTAGCTTCTCCTTAAGTTACACTTAAGGGGGGGTGTTAGAGTAGTCTATTATTCTCTACACTTAAGTTAAACTTAGGCATCTTATTATTCTTTAGGGTTTTCTCCTTTAGGGTTTCGGTATCCTTTTATAAGGATTCCCTCTTTGTATTTTTCTGCAACTCAATGCATTATTCATAATAGATTATTTTTTGATTGTGCATATGATGTATCTAGCCTTTTGGCATCCATAGATTTTTCTTTCCTTCTGTGCTTTGCTTCTTCCATGCGACAAGGTTATGCATGCAGGTGTTCTTGGGAGATTAATTTTTCACCTAATCTAACATCTTCAATCTAGGTAGACCTCTTACCTTTTTCTTCTTACTTATCTCTACCAGATTGTCAAAGTTAACATGACACAACCTTTTATGCCATAACCAAATATCATCAAGTTGTGCAATCAAACATGTTTCTTCAGATAGGTCAAGATAGAATAAATTACCTCTAGTTTGATCACCACTTCCAATCAGTTCTCCAGTAGCATCAAATATTTTAGCTTGCTTGTGATGAAATTCCACTTGGTAACTAGTTTTGTTAAGCTAAGAAACACTTAACAAATTGTAATTAAGACCTTCAACCCAATATGCATTCTAACAAGATATCTTATCACTCAGTTTAATCAAACCTTTTCCTCTAACATGACACAGTGCATCATTACCAAATTTTACACTTTTACCTCTGTAATGATGTAGGGTCTCAAACTTATTTTTGTCACCAGTCATGTGATGTGAACAGCCACTGTCAATAATCCATTTATTATTCTTGTTCACATAGGATATCAATGCAATTTTATCATCCTCATCAGATTCATCTTTCATTGCCACATAGACTAAATCAATTTCAAAATCATCACTATCAGTGTCAGTCTCTTTTTCAGTAATGTAACAATATTTCTTACCTTTTCCTTTGTAGTCTCCATTCCATCGGTAGCTTTTGTCATCTTTTCTATCTTTGTGTTTGCTTTTCCTTTCATCATCTTTATCTTTCCTCTCAGGACATCTAGCAGTTATATGACCAACTTTATTACATGAAAAACATATAATAGGGAGTTTACCTTTATACTTTCCTTTTCCCCTTCTCAATCTTCTAGCCATAAGAGCTTCTAGATCTTCTAGGTCTTCATCAGAAGTGTCAGTCTCACTTTCACTATCACTTTCACTTTCATTGATGCATCTTTCTTTTTCTTTCTTTAGCTTGTTTAGAACTAGCTATGACTTAAAAGTAGATTCAACATTTCCAATGCTTCCAACAGTGAAATTATCATAGCTAGAGAGTTCAAAAGCAGTCAACTTACCAACCAAACTTTTCAAAGTAAGCACATTGGTAGAGTTACATCTAGATTCCTGAATAGTTGAGATCTTAATAGCATATATAGGATGTAGTGTTCTTAGTACTTTCCCAATTATAGTTTCATCATCAATAGCTCCATTTTCTCCTCTAATATCATTCACAACTTCTTTTATTCTACCACAATATTATGCAATGTTTTCACCTTCTTACATTCTCATTTCATCAAAATTACCTCTAAGACTCTTGGCCTTTTCTTTCAGCACATTTAGGTCACCACCATAGATCCTTGCAAGAGTGTCCCACATATCCTTTGCAATTGTATAGTCCTTAATGTCCTCAAATTCTGGATAGCTTAGGGCAGATGCAATTTCTAACATTTCCTGATTATGTTCTTGTTTGGCTCTCATTTCTTCGGTAGTCAAAGGTGTGATAGGTGAGACATAACTGCTCTCAATGTAGTACTTTGTAGAGTCACCAATACCAGCTAGATGCAGCTTCATCGAGCTTTTCCATGTAGGGAAATTTTCCTTGTTTAGCTTTGGTACCTCCTTTTTATACATCCTGATCATTTGCTTCAAGAACCCTTTAAACTTGATATCTGTCAATACTAATAATAAGCAACAAAGCTCTGATACCAATTGTTAATATGATTTAGAACAATAGAGAGGGGGGGGTGAATTAGTTATTCTCAGGTCCTGATGTATAAAACAATCTTAAAAACTTATCCTTAAATCATATCCAAAACCAAAACAAACTTAGTCATCACTGATTCAATAATAGAAACATCTAACAATGCAATCCACTACCTTGTTGTAACTTAACTTGCAAAATATAGTAATGTTTAGATCTAAACATTCACACAAGTAATAACACCAAGATTTTATAGTGGAAACCCAATATGGAAAAAATCACTTTGTAACATGCTACTATTATTTTCACTCTTCTGAAGTGAGCTCAGTAAAAAGCCAACCCTGTCAAAGGTTACAATACACACTGTCAGGTGTGACCTGGTTAAAATATTTCAATCACCTTGTTAAAAGTGAGCCTAGTCATAGGACTTACATACACTCCATTAGGATGCAACCTTGTTCAAAGGATTTAACATATGACTATTAGGTCAACCTCTGTTAAAAGGATTTTGACTATTACAATGGTTAGAAAGTAGCAGTAGTATTATTTCAAAAATATACAACTCACTTTACAAATATCAGATCCGATTCCATACACTAATGCTGGTTTAGTGACATTGAAACTTTTCCATTTCCATCTTTGATCTGCTAGGAACTTTTCTTCAAGAAATCACTACAATTCTCCTTCAGCCTTTTCTACTTATTCAGTCAATAAAACTTTCTTCTTCCAGTTGTTGCCCAAAAATTCCCTGTCTTTCATTTTTTTGGCCACAACCCTATTTTCCAAGTGAAATGCTCAAGTGTCAAAAACCCAGTGTGTTTTCGACCTCCTCTCTGCAGGCTCGGGATGTTTCTGCCTTTTGGTCTGAAAGTTCGATGTGTTTTCGACCTACCCGCTCTAAACATTTGGTGTGTTTTTTACCTTCGCTCAAAAACCCTCTGTGTTTTCAACACCCCTTCTTTGTTTTCATCCCTAAGCATGCAACTTCGATTAGGTGGGTCCTAGTGCCTAAGGTCGTGCCAGTGCGATAGATTTGACGGTTGTTGCATGATCGCATGGGACCTTCTAATCCCATGAGATCATACGACAACCATTGATGTGGTATCATGCAATATCTTAAGCGGTCAAGACAAGCGGTAGCAGTCATCGGTTAGCATCACACGGTTGGTCGCATGATTGCATGGGCCTTCCTAGCCCCATGCACTCATGCGACAGGCAGTTAGTGGGGCCCAAAGTTTTTGCATTGGTGCAAGTGCGACGAAGATCAATGGTGGTCATATGATCTCATGGGATCTTTCGATCCCATGTGATCATGTGACAACCATCCGATAGGGATCTACTGGGTTAGGTGGGTCTGATGCCAAGGGTTGCCGAGGTGTTGTTGATGAAGCAGTCAAAACAAATAAGAGATTGACAAGTGTCAAGGTGGGCCTGAGGTTGGTAAGACAGGATCATGGCTGTGTGGCTAAGGTTTTCACATGGTCATTAGATGTGACCCAGGGTTAAGAAGCGATCGAGCGGTTTGGCAACTATTGAAAAAGCAAACCCAGGGTGAACCCAGGGTTATTCCTATAGTTAGCTCCAAATGGTAATCAGTGGTGAACCCGAGGTGACGGTTAGTGGCTAACACCTTACGGTTGGTCGCATGATTGCATGGGCTCTTTCGAGCCCATGTGACTATGCGACAAACTGTTAGCGGTCGCGGTGGGACTCAGACTTCAACAGCTGCAGGTGGTAGATAGTGTTGGCCAAGTGTCATTTGTGGCGAGGGGAAATAGTTTCCAAAGGCTTGTCACATGATCACATGAAGCTTTTTGGGCTCATGCGATCATACGACCGTTGCCTTTTTTAAAGCCATATGGTCAGCTCCTATTCGACCATGTGGCAGGGTTTGACAAGTGTGCTATCTAGCGGGTCCCGACCGTGGCTATGTGGTAGCAGGGAAAATTTTCAAAAAGCTTGTCACATGATCACATGAAGGCCTTTTGGCTCATGCGATCATGCGACCATTGCTTTGTCCAAGCGGCTCAACCTTTTTTTTTTTTTTTTCGTGGGGTTTCTTCCAAAGGGAAATGTTTTGCAAGTGTGGCAGCTAAATTTTATTTGATATTTTCAAGGGTAGTTGTGGTTGGATAGAATTTGCAGAGGATTTAGGCTGCCTTTTTGGGTCCTTTCTAGGATCTGATTGAATTTTTGAACATTCATGACAGAGCGGGCATGCAGGGAGGTAGATGGATCAAAGTTGTTGATCTACAGGCATGGGCACGCAAAGACAAATATCTAATTGGCCATGATGTTTGTAGAAACACATTTACGATCAGAAGTGACTATTTTAGGGCTAGATTATTTTATGCATACCTATGTAGCCCTAAAAGTGGGATTCCTACCTACGTACAGAGTGGTATATATTGTTTTTTTTTTGAGCTTTTGTGCGGAGAATTGGCCAATTGTTAAAAAGGAAAGTTTCTTTCCCCAGAGGTTATTGAAGGCATTCTTTCTGCTCCTTAACTTTCTGCAATTGTAAAATTCCCATTGATTGTTCAAATATTGCAAGTGTTCTGTGATATTCTTGTTGTCCTCATGCTTGCTTGTCTGGATTATCTCTTATTGGATCAAAGTGTATGCATGATTTCAATGATATCTCATGTTTCTTGATTCCTCTTGCTTTCTACAATTTTGTGTGTTTCCTGTGTCTGATTTGATTTAGGTGTTTTGTGGGTATACTACAACCCCTAGTAGCCTTGTCTCATTCCTACACCTAGTTGTAGAAAAGGATGTCTGTTTGCAGGTCATAGGTTGAGCCTTTGTTTCAGACCCTCCTATGAAATACTTATGCAATCCTATCTAGTGAGTTGTAATTTATTGGACCTAATTCCTTCATTGGTTTCATCCCTCTGTACTGAGATCCAAACCCAAGTTCAGTACATCACCTGGTAGGATAGATTTTCTTTCTATTATTTCCCTTTCATGCATTCCTTCTATCCCTTTCCCCTCAAAGTTTACTTCCTTGTCTAAGAGAAAATCAAGGTGATTATCCAAGAGGAACCAGCCTAGAATCTAGAGGTTTCATCTCGGTTAGCAAAAGGTCCCACAACCTTGAGATGATTCCCTTGTTATACTAAGTTATTAAGACTATGAGAGCTTAAACTAAGGGTGCAAATTCAGTGTACAACATTTTTGGCACGCTCAGTGGGACATCAAAGAAGTTCATTTGTTGAAGATTGTGTCATCTCTAATATGTAGATTGCATAATACATACCTTTAGAGGTTGTTCTATCAAGTATATCTGGCGACTCCACTGGTTTCAAAGATTCAGGCCAACCTTGTTTAAAGTTTATGAGAAAGATAGAGACTAGAAGCTCAAACCATGCTAGATTTTCAGAGTTGCCCTTGAAAAGAAGCTACAAAGGTAGGTCAACTCAAAGAGAATCTCCAGCAAGAAGAGTCCAATCTACACCTCTTGATACTTCAGAGAGGAGACCTTTCCTCTTTCATTTCTAAAGAAGAGGTAGATCTCTGAACAAAGATCTAGAAGAAGAAGGAGATCCAAATCCAGCAAGTACAACTCATATAGTTGTTAATCCTCAGGTTACACCTCCTACGATGGCTAGAAATTTTGCCTTTGCACCTTTTAATCAGGGGAGCCCATTAAATTTTGCAGTGCATCATGATGTGCCCTTGGTGGCATTAAAGAGTATACCTGATTTCATGAGGGAGGGACAGATAATAGCCTTTGAGCACATAAGAGATGTGACCACCATTTGCAACATACATAATATTACTCAAGAAGATGTGGCCACCAAATTATTAGCAGCATCTCTGAAAGGTAAGGCTCTAGAGTGGTTTAGAACTTTAACTGTTGGTTCTATTACTTCATGGGATGAATTAGGGGATGCATTAAGCAAGCATTTTGAGGATAAATCAGATAATTTGTCTCTGGTTGAGCAATTAACAACTATAAAGAGAGACCCTTAAGAGAAAATGACAGATTATAATAGTAGATTCCTTAAAACATGGAATAGAATCCCAGTCTCTGTAAGGCCATCAGCTGACCATGTTTTCCTGTACTACTTGCAAAGTCTAAATAGAAAAATTTCTATCATGATCCAGTCTATGGGTGGTACCACTTTACCCCAAGCTTTTGACACTACTGTCAGGGCTGAAAATTATTTGATCCAAGAAGACATGATTCAGAGAAGACCTCACATGCCTATCTTCCCTAGTCTCTAGCCCATTGTGCCTACACAAGTACCCCCATTTACCCCTATTCCCATAATTTTAGCACCCCAAGCTAGTACCAGTGGTCAGGAGCATGCTGCAACAAATTTCTCCCAAGAGTTGCAAGAGGTGAAGAGTAGTCAGCAAACTAGTATACAAGAAGTGACAAACTTGCTGCAGACTCTAACCAAAGAGGTCACAAACTTGAAGAAACAAAACTAAGGCATCGGGCCACCCTTCCAATCACAAGGCCAAAGTCCTAATCAGAAATACCAAAATCAAGGACAACCTTATCAACAAAATAGGCCACCATACCAAGGAGGCTATCAAGGGCAAAGACAAAATTTTAATCAAAGACCATTCCAACCATATAACCCTGCACCTCTTAATTCCGTAAATCCAGTTAGGGATATGGTTCCTACTCAAAATAATATGGCCATGGATAATGAATGGTGTTTCCCTTGCAATCAGCCCCACAACCAGGCTATGTGTTCTAATGGATGGATGAACCTAGCACTAATGGTTCAAAATACTTCACAAGCTCAAATAGAAGCTCCTTCTAGTGGGACAACTCCTCAACAAGAAACACAAGAGAATGAAACTGCTCTTTTCAATTGGGAGCAACCAGATTTCAATGGAGTCAATGATGAAGCTGCTTTTGTTGCCTACACAAGAGCAAAGAGAAGAGCCCAAGACATGGAGGGAGTAGATTCTGGTACTAAGGCTACTACATCTATAGAGCCACTACAATAAGTTGCCCCTATCACATCCAAGGAGTTCCCTGTCCTCACAAGCAAAGAAGGCTAAGTTCCAAAGGAGGTAGAACCCATCATAATAAAAGCACAACAAAGAGTACACACTGTGGCACCTTATAATATTGTAGACAACATGAAGAAGGTGAATGTCACCATGTCTATGTGGGACTCTTTGTCTATTCTAGGACAACTGCAAATTTTGGAGAAGGCCATGAGAGAGGCAGCAAATCCTCAACCTGCAAAAGAAACTGCAAAACTAGTGTTGGTCAACACTGATCAAGAAAAGGAGACTCCAACTAGCAACTCCAAGGCCAATACCATGCAAGGTAGGAATTTAAAGCCACCTCCTTTTTACGTATCTTTAATTATTGGGAAATCTTTAGTGCATAATTGTATGGTAGATAGTGGAGCTACTAGCATTGTAATGCCCAAGAAAGTGGTTGATCAATTAGGACTTAAATATGAACCCTTCCAAAAGAAGGTTACACAACTTGATGGATCCTCGGTCAGTACTATAGGTGTGGCCAAGGATACCAGTCTAATTCTCCATGCTAGTCCTAATTTTTCCATTCTCCTTGACATATATATCATAGATCTTCCTGCATTATTTTCCATATGTCTCTCAAGAGAGTTCATAGCCAAGATAGGAGGTTATCTTTCTTCCAACTGTTCTCACATGCTCTTTCATATGAGGTATGGTACCAAAGTCACCATTAAATCAGAAGCCTTAGCAATACATCATATAGAGCCATATGTGTCCAATTCCATCAATACTAATTGCCCTATATTTGATGACAATGATTTCCCAACCACTAGTGAAGCAAGCACCAAAATAGAGAATATCCCTGATATTCTCCTAGATGAAAGAACTTTAGAGATCCAAGAGAGTCTTGTTTGGGATTTTGGTTTGGGGAGTTATCTGATTCAAGAAAGTGGAGCCATAGAACCAAGCCTTCTCAAAGAATACACTGATTCGAATAATCGGGATAGTTAGGTTTGGGAGC
This sequence comes from Chamaecyparis obtusa, assembly GCA_027943335.1. NCBI lineage: Eukaryota > Viridiplantae > Streptophyta > Pinopsida > Cupressales > Cupressaceae > Chamaecyparis > Chamaecyparis obtusa. The sequence continues at coordinate 83,278 of BSBK01005180.1, forward strand.
TATTTTTTGATGGAGATAGGAGTAGACATGGTTCTAGTGGAGGTGTTGTGCTGGTGTCCCCAAAAGGAGAAAGGTATTACACTACCTTTAGATTCAGTTTTTCCTGCACCAGCAACACTGTCGAGTATGAAAGTCTAGTCAATGGACTAGAATGGGCTAGAAAAAGAGGGCTTAAAGCGTTAAAAGTATATGGTGACAGTGAACTTGTTGTTAGTCAGGTAAGAGGGATGAGTGCAACCAAAAATGATGTCATGAAAGCATACAAACATAGAGTTTGGGATGCAATTGAAGATTTCCATGCTTTCAATATCGTTGCTATCCCTAGAAAATTAAATCAAAATGCTAATAGGTTAGCTGCTATTGGATCTCAGTTTGACATTCTCAATAGCATTTCAAAAGAGGCAGATCAGCAACACATTAGAATTATTGTCAGACCTTCAATTCTAGATAATAATATTAATTGGCAAGTGTTTCACAATGATGAACAAATTCTTCAGTTCTTGTTTGAAGAAGATGTCTTTTCAAGGCACAATCAAAAGAGATTATCATAGAACTATGGTGATCAAGTGATACAACTTAGATCTAATAAGATGCCTAAAGGTCTTGTCACCTTAGAGACTATCTTCAACAAGGATGATGAAGTTAAGAAAAATAAAGCTGGCCTGGTAGTCCAACAGGAACATTGTGCTGAATTAGAGTTGGAACCAAGTAAGAGCCTACAATTTGGAAAAGTAAAAACTAATTCAGAAAAGCAAGCTTACACTAAATTGTTCAGAGAATTCAGTGATGTTTTTGCATGGAGGTATGAAGGCCTCAAGGGTTTTGATCCTACCCTTGCTCAGCACACTATTGAATTGGAGCCTAATGCTAAACTAGTAAGGCAAAAGGAAAGGCCTGTTAATCCCAAGCTTGAACCACTTATGCATAAAGAAGTACTCAAACTAATAGAAAGTGGCATCATCTACCCCATCAAACATACTAGTTGGGTTTCCAACCTTGTTCTTGTCAGAAAGAAGAATGGGGAGCTGAGGTTGTGTGTTGATTTTTGGGATTTGAATAGAGCCTCATTGAAAGACTGCCATCCACTACCCTCTATGGAACAAATCCTGCAATGTGTCTCTGGATCTGAGAGATTCTCATTGTTGGATGGCTATTCAGGATACAATCAAATCTTAGTGAAAGAAGAGGATCAATATAAGACTGCATTTACAACCAAGTGGGGAACCATGGCATATCAGAAGATGCCCTTCGGTTTGTCAAATGCAGGTGCTACATTTCAAAAGGCAATGGATATGGCCTTTAAGGGCCTCATGTACAAGTTTGTGCTAGTCTACCTAGATGACATAATTGTCTACTCAAAGCATGTAGTAAACCACATCAGGCATTTGAGGTGGATTTCTGAAAGATGCAGAGAATTTAAGATATCCCTTAATCCCAAGAAATGTGTGTTTGTAGCTCATGAAGGAAAACTATTGGGATATGTAGTATCCAAAGAAGGAATTATAGTGGATCCTGAGAGAATTGCAGCCATCTTAGAACTACCATTACCACATCACAAGAAAAGTCTCCAATCTTTCATAAGAAAGATTAACTTTGTTAGGAGATTCTTGCCTAACATTGCAGAGTTACTCAAGCCTTTGACAACCATGTTGAGGAAAGGTTCAGCCTTCAATTGGACCAAAGAAGGAAAAGTTAACTTCCAAGCTATTAAAGAAGCCTTAACAGAAGCTCCTGCTCTCCTAAACCCAAATTTTAGTAAGGATTTTATCCTTTATGCTTATGGGGGTCATGATACCATATCTACAATGTTGACTCAAGAAAATGCTGAAGGATTGGAGTAGCCTATTGATTTCTTCATCAAAGGCTTAGAAGAGTATGAAAAAAGATACTCTTTTGTAGAAAAGCATGTTCTTGTTGTGGTAAAGAGCCTCAAAAAATTTAGACATTTGTTGACCCATAGCAAGGTGCATTTGATGGTTACTCATCCAAGTGTCAAAGAATTTTTTCTTTCTAAGGACCTAAAGGAAAAAAGAGTTGGTTGGATCACTAAGGTGATGGAATATGACATAGATATTCAAATTACCATGCTGGTTAGAGGAAGAGGTCTTTGTGAGCATCTGACAGAAGATGGAAGTTCAAAGAAATTGGAATACATAGATGCATCTATGGTGGTGCATTCTATAGGAGAGCAAGCCGAGGCAGCTAGCTGGTTGCCTAATATGATCAATTATTTGAAGATGAGACAATGTTCTGGGGGCCTAGATTCAGCAAAAAGGAGGTATTACAGGTTACAATCTATTCCTTTTGTGCTGATAGATGAAATTATTTTAAGAAAGGATCACAATGGTGTCCTTCTAAGATGCATAGATTCAGAAAAGGTTGCAGATGTCTTATTTGAGTTTCATGACGGGGCTTCTGGTGGCCATTTCTCTCCTAGGACTACAACTTTTAAGATCATGAGGGTTGGATACTATTGGCCATCTATCTTCAAAGATAGTTATGATTATGTTAGAAGATGTGTCAAATGTGCTATTTTTGCAGGGAAAGAAAGATTTGCAACTCTGCCCCTACAGCCAGTCAAAACAGAGCAGCCCTTTGTGAAGTGGGGTATAGATTTCATTAGCATGATGAACCCTCCATCTAGTGCAGGACACAAGTGGATAATCACTGCAACCGATTATTTCACTAGGTGGATAGAGGCAATTGCTTTAAAAGAAGCCAATGAGAGTGTTGTTTTAAGTTTTTATGATGACATCATTTATAGATTTGGCATTTCAGATTCTATAGTTTCAAACAATGCATTAGCATTTATAGGCCTCAAAGTCTCAGAGTGGGTAGTCAAGAGGGGCATCTATCTAAATACAAGTTCCAATTACTATCCTTAGGGGAATGGTTTGGCAGAATCAACAAATAAGAATCTGATTAGAATAATCAAAAGGACCCTGCAAGACAGTCAGAGGGACTGGCATACCAAATTGAGATCTACCTTGTGGTTAGATAGAATTACTCCAAAGAAAATCATTGGTATACATGCTGGTGTATGGTAGAGAGGCTAAGTTATCTATTTCAACTGAATTACTAGCTTTGGACTTGGCCACTTAGTATGCCTTGTTTGAAGAAAGTGATCCTATGCAAACTAGATATGCCCAGTTGATGGAGCTCAAAGAGATCAGAGATAAATCAATGCAAGATATGGCATTCCATTAGAGTCAAAAAAAGAGAAGCTTTGATAAAAGAGCCAGGGTCAAAAACTTCAAAGTCGGAGATGTAGTTCTCAAATGGGATGAGTTCAGGTCAAAACCTGGCAAGCACACAAAGTTTGATTCCTTTTGGGGTGGACCATTTGTTATAACAGAGTGCAGAGGATCTAACACTTTTTAGCTTTCAACCCTTGAAGGAGATGCCCTACCAATCTTAGTGAATGGTTTCCACTTGAAGCCTTTCTTTAAGGTTAATCCCTCTCTGTAGGTCCTTTTTGTAAATTCTTGTAAATATGCTTCTTGCTTTCTTTCCCTGCTTTCTAGGTTAGTTCCTATTTCCGAAGAAGTGCACGTGCACAGGTTTGTCTTGTTGGTTTAGTTTACTCTTTGTCGAAGTTTTGTGTTCCTGTAATGACCCCATGCCCAATGGATACATCAAGGCTATTGGTCTATGTCTAGTAGGCTGACATCCCATAGAGGTCGCCAAAATGTTGCCCAAAAATTCCCTATCTTTCATTTTTTTGGCCACAGCCCTGTTTTCCAAGTGAAATGCTCAAGTGTCGAAAACCCAGTGTGTTTTCAACCTCCTCTCTACAGGCTCAGGATGTTTTTGCCTTTTGGTCTAAAAATTCGGTGTATTTTCAACCTACCCGCTCTGAAAATTCGGTGTGTTTTTTACCTTCGCTCGAAAACCCTCTGTGTTTTTGACACCCCTTCTATGTTTTCAGCCCTAAGCGTGCAACTCTGATCAGGTGGGTCCTGGTGCCTAAGGCCGTGCCAGTGCAGAAGATTTGATGGCTATCACATGATCACATGGGACCTTTCGATCCCATGAGATCATACGACAACCATTGATGTGGTATCATGCAAGATCTTAAGCGATCAAGACAAGCGATAGCAGTCATCGGTTAGCATCACACGGTTGGTCACATGATCGCATGGGCCTTCCTAGCCACATGCGATCATGTGACAGGTGGTTAGTGGGGCCCAAAGTTTTTTCATTAGTGTAAGTGCGATGAAGATCAATGATGGTCGTATGATCTCATGGGATCTTTCGATCCCATGCGATCATGTGACAACCGTGTGATAGGGATCTGTTGGGTTAGGTGGGTCTGATGCCAGGGGTTGCCAAGGTGTTGCTGATGAAGTGGTTGGAACAAATAAGATATTGACAAGTGTCAAGGTGGGCCCAAGGTTGGTAAGATAGGATCGTGGCTGCATGGCTAAGGTTTTCACATGGTCTCTGGATGTGACCTGGGGTTAAGAAGGGATCGAGCGGTTCGATGACTATTGAAAAAGTAAACCCAGGGTGAACCCAGGGTTATTCCTGCAGTCAGCTCCAAATGGTAATCAGTGGTGAACCCAAGGTGATGGTCAGTGGCTAATGCCTTACGGTTGGTTGCATGATCGCATGGGCTCCTCTGAGCCCATGCGACCATGCAATAAACCGTTAGCAGTTGCAGTGGAACTCAGACTTTGGCAGCTGCAGGTGGCAGATAGTGTGGGCCAGGTGTCATTTGTGGTGAGGGGTGATAGTTTCCAAAGGCTTGTCGCATGATCACATGAAGCCTTTTAGGCTCATACGATCATGCGACCATTGCCTTTTTTAAAGTCGTATGGTCGGCTCTTGTTCGACCACATGGCAGGGTTTGACAAGTGTGCTGTCTGGCAGGTCCTGACCATGGCTATGTGGTGGCTGGGAAAATTTTCAAAAAGCTTGTTGCATGATCACATGAAGGCCTTTCAGCTCATGCGATCATGCGACCATTGCTTTGGCCAAGTGGCTCAACCTTTTTTCTTTTTTTTTGTAGGTTTTCCTCCAAAGGGAAATGTTTTGCAAGTGCGGCAGCTAAATTTTTTTTGATATTTTCAAGGGTAGTTGTGGTTGGATAGAATTTGTAGAGGATTTAGGCTACCTTTATGGGTCCTTTCTAGGATCTGATCAGATTTTTGAACATTCATGACAGAGCGGGCTTGTAGGGAGGTAGATGGATCAAAGTTGTTGATCTACAGGCATGGGCAAGCAAAGACAAATATCTAATCAGCCATGATGTTTGCAGAAACACATTTATGATCAAAAGTGACTATTTTAGGGCTAGATTATTTTATGCATACCTATGTAGCCCTAAAAGTGGGATTCATGCCTGCGTGCAGAGTGGTATATATTGTTTTTTTTTTGGAGCTTTTGTGTGGAGAATTGGCCAATTGTAAAAAAGGAAAGTTTCTTTCCCCAGAGGTTATTGAAGGCATTCTTTCTGCTCCTTAACTTTCTAAAATTGTAAAATTCCCATTGATTGTTCAAATATTGCAAGTGTTCTGTGATATTCTTGTTGTCCTCATGCTTGCTTGTCTGGATTATCTCTTATTGGATCAAAGTGTATGCATGATTTCAATGATATCTCAGGTTTCTTGATTCCTCTTGCTTTCTACAATTTTGTGTGTTTCCTGTGTTTGATCTGATTTAGGTGTTTTGTAGGTATACTACAGCCCCTAGCAGCCTTGTCTCATTCCTACACCTAGTTGCAGAAAAGGATGTCTGTTTGCAGGTCATAGGTTGAGCCTTTGTTTCAGACCCTCCTATGAAATACTTATGCAATCCTATCTAGTGAGTTGTAATTTATTAGACCTGATTCTTTCATTGGTTTCATCCCTCTGTACTGAGATCCAAACCCAAGTTCGGTGCATCACCTGGTAGGATAGATTTTATTTCTATTATTTCCCTTTCATGCATTCCTTCTATCCCTTTCCCCTCAAAGTTTAGTTTCTTGTCTACGAGAAAATCAAGGTGATTATCCAAGAGGAACCAGCCTAGAATCTAGAGGTTTCATCTCAGTTAGCAAAAGGTCCCACAACCTTGAGATGATTCCCTTGTTATACTGAGTTATCAAGACTACGAGAGCTTGAACTAAGGGTGCAAATTTAGTGTACAACACTAGCATTCTCTGTTCTCCATGTACATGCATATCAAAATGCTTAGGTTCCCTTATATTTTCCTCAATTAGGTTAACTCATCTTTTGCTACTTAATCTCAATCGTAGATCTTAGGGTTAGGTCAGATTCATTGAATCTACCTGCTTCATGTTCATCGGCTCCTTTTCTAGAATCATCTCAAATCTCTTAAAGATTTACAATAAAATGTTTTACAATGCATTTAATGCTTCCAAACAATCAATAAATAAAGTCAACACATTTTACATAATCCAAGAATTCAACAATGTTGGCTCCAAAATTAAATTCTCTTCAAATATAAAATTGATGATGCTAAGTCAATACTGTGATTGTTCACTCGGTCTTCATCTAAAAAGCTCCGTCATTACTAAAACTGTCTCCTCGGCTTACACTATCGTCCTCGGCAATTTACTGATGCTCAGTCAACACTAGAATTTTGCTCGGCATATACTAACTCAGTCAACACTAACATCACTTGGCTTAAACATGATTTTTCTATTCTTTGCTCGGTTAAGCCTACCAGTTTAGTCTTGAGTCTTACTAAGATAAACAATACATTATCTCATCATTGTGCAACATAGTCAAGTACACTTTGTAGTATCAAGATAACTCAACCTTTCCCTTAGGTGCTATTTTTACCAACCTTGCTTAGCCCCTTAGCAACACTCAAATAGATATAGTACTTTCCTAAGTAGCAACAGTCTTACCAATTAAGGTTTGACATCAATGACAATACAACAATTGTTTCAATTTTAGTTTCCAACATATTGTTAGGAATGAATGTTGAATATCCTATGGGGGAGTATTTAGAGTCATTCTGTAGCAATTGTATGTTGCATTCATGACTATGATTGTCATTGATGTCAACATAGTGATTTATTGGAGAATAGCAGAAAAGCACATAAAATTTGAATTAGAGCATGTGGAGTATTACAGATCAAGCTATGTAGATTTGAGGATTTATTCTATATTTTTTCTTGAGATCATGGTCAAGAGTGCGTACAAAAATTCTATTATTCATGATAGTTATGTATAATTTAATGGAAGCAGTATTCAGATAGTATTCCCGAGAAGCGACTTGTTGTAACTAGATGATATCTCCTAATTGGGATAGAATCTGGGCATGTGAAGTTATACAATTGTTGAAGACATTTTGGTGGTGACTTGGATGAGATAACATGGTCAAAGGTTGCATGTGTGAAGAATTTTTTTTTTTGAAGCCGATAGTTTTATGTAATTATGGATAATTATGTAACATGTATTTTGTATTTGGTTAAGCCTTGTTGGCCAACTCATTTGTAATTATTTGAGTGTGGTATAAAGGAAGAATTGTTTTCCTTAATTGATATGATAATGATGAAAAAGATACGGAATATTGTGAATTGCAAAATTGAGCAATATATGTTGTAAGAGGATATGTGAATTGCAGAGATCTGGTGAAGTAGTTGGTGTGGTTTGGCACAGATAGAAGAGAAAAGATAAGTTTCTTAGGTAAGTATTTATTGGTATTATTTTATTTAGATAATACAAAGATCAATTGGATAGTGTGTTTAGTGATCTTTCCCTTGAAGCTGTTTGGACTGTGGGTCCTTCTATCTTCTATAACTCTTAACCGGGTTAGAGTATTTTAATAGGGATTCAAAGTCTCCTAATAGGGACTCATATGTACTCAATGTATTTCATAAGGCTCCTAATAGAATCCATACTCTCACAAGGAATATTCATATTAGTACATATTTTGTGGTCATCATTCCCACCGGGGTTTACTCTCTGATCAAGAGGTTCCCTAGTTAACATATCTTGTGTTATTGTGTTGTTGTGTATGTTTATCTTTCTATGGTTATTTCTTATATTGATTACATGGTTGAAATCTATTAATGGTGATAAAAATTTTTATTATCAGATAACCGATTCACTCCCCCTCTTAGTTATCTTGGTGGACTTTACTTTCTAACACTTCTTCTTCTTCTTATTCTTCTTCTTAAGAATAATAATAATAATAATAATAATAATAATAATAAGAAGAAGAAGAAGAAGAAATGAAGTTCCTTACACCAAAGTTCCTATACAAAAAGTCAATGGATAAACATATGATCAATAGTTTCATCACTAGATCTACAAAGAACACATTGGTTTGGTAGTAGAAAACCATGCCTAATAATTTTATCCTCCATAAAAAAATTTGGTGCTCATAGAAGATTGATAAAATAGGTTTATCTTAGGGATGAGTTGAGGGCTTCAAAATCTTCTCTGTAGATGTCTATTATTACCCCTTCATAAAAGTAGGCAATAAGAAGAACTAAAAGATAATTATCTACTTTCTTTCCTTCTCCATATTTATTTTACTATCTATGTAATATAGGAATTATCACCTCTTTAAGCCTTAACTATAAGTCCCAAGCAAGAGGTAATAAATATTTTTGATCCTAGCAGCAAAGTGATATGTTCTTCCAAGAATAAGTGTCCTTGAGGTAGTTGGCTACATGATCACCAAATAAATGCTTAGAAACCTCATAGAGGCCAAGGAAAGTTGGGTGGGATGATAGAGTGGAAACTTCTAATCAAATATCATCCAAAAAAAATCATGTGACCATCCCCCAACCATCATTTTAGGCCCAATTGGATGATTTTTTATCCTTTGAGAATGTTATTCCAAATTCTTAATCTACCTAGGAGATGCTACATTATAAGGAAGTGGTAGAACCTTTCCTTGTTTGAATATTTGGTAGACACTTTACGGTTGACATACAATGGAAGCCCCATACTTTAAAATTTAAAGACATTGTCCCAGTTAACTAGGTCCATCCAATTTTTTTCCTCCATACCCATCCATAGAAATATTTTCCATATTATCTCAAGTTTTTCAGCCATCAAATTAGAGATTTGAAAGAGGGAGAGAAAATAAATATGAAACCATTGAAGGGATGTCCTTAGGAGCTGCAGTTTTGTAGCACTATTGAGAAGGCGACCTTTCCAACTAGCTAATTTTCACTGAGTTTGATCAAGGATAGTATTCCAAAAGGTATTTTTGAACTACTTTACCATAAGTGGAAGCCTTAGGTAGGTACTAGGAAGGAAAACACATTGGAAGCCTAAAATGTTCCTAATTTTGATATGCAAACTATCAAGGGCATTGAAGAAAAAAGTGTTACTTTTAAAATAGTTGATCAATTATCCTAAAACTTAGAAATATTTATTGAGGAATCATTCTAAAGCTATAGTATCAACCAAAAAGGCCATACCAAAGAGGATAGGGTCATCAAAAAATTGTTGAAGAACGAAAGGAGGTAGGGTGGAGGTTGGAAATACTCCAAGGAGATTATCTTCATCAATCATTCTTAGAAATTTTCTCCCCAACACTTAACCTACAATAATAAAGAGATATGGGGGAAATGAGTGCCCCTATATAATACCTCTAGGAGTTACAAAGAAACCTTGCAGGACACCATTGACTAGAACTAAATAATAAACAATAGTCACACATTCTTTAATTAGGGTAATAACCTTCCTGTCAAAACCAAACTTCTCTAGGAATTTAAAGAGGAAATAACATTTCACCCTATAATAGGCTTTAGAAATGTGTAGTTTTAAATCCATCCTTATCTGATAACACTTCTCTATTGAGTGAATAAATTCATGTGCGGTGATGATATTAACAAGAATTAGCTTCCCAGGGAGAAAGTCTTCTTGTTCACAATTAATAATGTTGTCAAGCATGGGTTTAATTATGTTAACTAGGACTTTAGAAAATATATTATAAATTGTGTTGTAAATTTTTATTAGCCTAAAATCAGAGAGATGTAATGGTTCCTAGAACTTGTGGATTAGGGAAATATATTTGTTTTTTAACTCTTTGAGTTGTCTTCATGTCCCAAAGAAGTCCCTAGTGGAAAAAATCACATTTAGACCAACAATATCATCCTTAAAAAAGTCTAGGGGGAAGCCATATTTGAAAAGTCCCATGGAGAATGTAACAATTCTAACTTCATCCTAGGAAATAGGGGCTAATAATAATTATTGTTAGTAGCAATAACAAATATTGGGAGGCAACTAAGCAACTGAGTTTTTCAGATTCATGTCCAAGGCTAGAAGTTGTTTGGGTTTCAACATATATGAGCAATAAAAAATATTAAGATGATGTAGAAATAAGAGAAGATATAAATAAAATAACATAGAAATTTAACATGGTTCACCTAATATGGTCTACATCCACTAGGGAAACAATCATCCACTTATTTTATTACCCAAGAAAGAGAAAATTACAATTTGATGATTTCACATTGCACAACCACTTATTTATCAATCCTTTTGTAGTTTACAAGGTTAGTTAACAAAATAAACCCCAGCCATACAAAAATACTTGAGGGTGACTGACCAAAAACCCTCATAATTGAGGACCAACTCAACCAAAAACCCTAACAAGTAAATATAATGAGTGTATAGTACTTGCATGATCAGTCACCACATACCAACAATCTCCCACCTAGAGACTAATCTTGTAGCAACACTATTTCACCCCTATAAATCCCATTGGATTTATGTATGTAGGCTTAACTAGTTCTCATTTAAACTATAATAAAGCTTGAAGGACAACAAAAATTGAGTAGGAAGTCAGTTTCTCTTGAGTTACTACCTTGGTCAACATATTTGCAGGATTCTTGATAATGTGTATCTTCTCAAACTTCAACTCTCCATCTTCTGAAAGTGAGTGTATGAAATGGTACTGAAGTTGTATGTGTTTGGTCTTAGAGTGAATGGAATCTATAGTGAAAACATATTCTAATTCTTTTATGGAAAGTACTACAACCTTTTGCAATCTAGAAATCAGTTGATTGTTGTGCCTCCTACAATAAAAAATACCTCATAGTGCTGAACCTTCTATTAATATATCTTGATAAATAGGAATAAACATACTTTTTTTGAGTGGAATGAGAGCCTCCAAAACATAAGGATTGAGTTTTCATATGTCTCAAATACCTAAAAATCCATTTTATTACATTCCAATGCTCTTTTCTAGGATTGTTCATATACTCATCCATAACCCCCACTACATGTGCAATATCTAGCATTGTACACACCATGGAATACATCAAGCTACCAATAGTTGAAGAGTATTGAACCTTAGAAATGTACTCCATATCCTCTTGTGTCTTTGGGCTCATCTCTTGTGACAATTAAAAATGACTAGGCAAAGGTGTACTAACTAGTTTTGCATCTTGCATCTATTTTTTTTTTCAGCATTATCTTTATGAAATCACTTTGCAGAGACAATGTCAATTTGTGATTTTTCATGCCTTTGGTTATCCTCATACTAAGGATTTTTTTGATGCACCTAAATACTTCATGGAAAATGACTATGATTGTTTCTATTTAAGGTCACTTATATGTCGCATATTAGACTAACAAAAAGCATGTCATCAACATATAATAATAGGATAATATAGCTACCATTATCTAATCTCTTAAAATAAACACAATAATCATAATCACATCTATTGTAACCTTGTTCAACCATAAACCTATCAAATTTTAAATACCATTTGCAGGGTTCTTGTTTCATCCCATACAAGATCTTCTTTAACCTACACACTAAGTCCTTACCTTTCTCATATCCTCGTGGTTGATGCATGAAAATATATTCCTCTAGATCTCCATGTAGAAAATATATCTTGAAATCTAATTGTTCTAGATGTAGGTATTTTGTAGCCATAATGCTTAGAAAAGATCAAAATAAAGTCATTTTAACAATGAGAGAAAATATTTTACCAAAATTGATACCTTTTTTTATGCAAAACCTTTTACCACAAGTATAGCCTTATATATTTTCTTTCCTCCATGTTCTTTCTTTAACCTATAAAACCATTTGTTATGCAATGATCTTTTACCTACAGGAAACTCAACTAGCTCCCAAGCTTAATTTTGTATGAAGGAACCCATCCCCTCTTTCATTCCTTGCTCCCACTTCTTTTTGGTTTCAATAGACATTTCTTCTACATAACATTTTAGCTCACTTATATCAAGCAATAATATGTAATATAATGAAGGATACTATCATTCAGGAGGTCTAGTTATTCTAGAAGAAATATTATGATATTTCAAGGAACTTGTTATGGTTTTGGTTGTTCAATATTTTTTGGTACTATTGGTACTACATTTACTGGGATTTCATCATGCACTGTGTGTTCTATATGTTCCTTTTCTTTCTTCTCTCCATGTATCTAATCCTTATACATGACTTTTTCATTGAATATGACATCTCTACTCCTAATAAATTTATCAATCTCAAAATCCCATAAATGATAACCAAAACCATTAACTCCATATCTATTTAAATTACACTTGTTATATTTTTCTTCAATATTTGATCAATTTTCTATATCAATATGGAAAAATGTTTCACAACCTAAAGTTTTTAGAAATGAGTAGCTTACCTTATTTCCTATCCATGCCTCACCTAGAATACCACCATCCAAGGAACTTGAAGGCCCTCTATTTATTAAGTAAATAATAGTCTCTAAAACATCTATCCAAAATTCTGAGGGCAATTCTAAATGAAATCTCATCCTCCTTGCACACTCCATGATTAATTTATTCATCCTTTTAAACACACCATTTTCTTGTGGTGTTCTAGGTATTGCCTTTTGTCTATGAATCCTATGGTATAAACAATAAATAGAAAAAATTCTGCTATAATATTCACCTCCATTATCTTATCTTATACACTTCAACTTTTATCCCATCTCATTCTCAACCAAGGATTTTCATTTATTGAAGATTTCAAATACATCAGTTTTCGTAGTGGTATCATTAATAAAAGTAACATAATAATAAGAGGCATCAAGAGATGATACCCAAGCTATTCCCCATACATATCAATGGACAAGTGTAACTTTTTACTCTTCTTTTCCTTCCCAACTCTGAGAAATATGACTTCCTTTTATTTTCCATAAACATAGTTTTCACAAAAATCCAAATCAACTTGTTTCAAACATGGCAATAAATTACTGGAATGAAGAATCTTTATCCCATTCTCACTCATGTCCCCATTTGATTGTACCATATATTTGTATTCATTCTTATAGAAGCTAGGGAAATGGAAATTAGCATTACCAATACATAAATAAAATGTACCCACCTTTTCCCCTTTTTCTATTATGAATGAGCCTTTGGTAACCTTCCACAAATTTTCTGTGAATGTGATTGTGCAACCTTCACTTCCCATTTTTCCTGTTGATATTAAATTACTTCTCAAATTAGGAACATGTCTCAAATCTTTCAATAAACATTGATTTCCACTTGGTTATTTTACCTTATGTTTTCCTTTCCAATAATTTTGCATGGTTCATCATCACTTAAATAAACCTATCCAAAATCACCTTGAACATAGCCTAGAAAATATTTTCTATAAGGTGTGGCATGAAAAAAAGCATCTTGTAACAAAGAAAGAATCAAAGCATCTTGTAAGAAATCACCTACTATATTGGCTTCCTTTTTATTTTCTTGTTGTCCATTTCCTTGTTAATCCTTTCAAAACCAACAATGTTTCTTTAGATGTCCTTTCTTTCCATAATGCCAACACTCAAGATTTACCCAAGATTTGGATTATCCCTTCTTATATTTCCCATGATCTCTTTCCTCTTTCCCCTTTTTATCCCTTGTTCTCAATAGTCAAATATTTAATCAATGTATCACCTGTGATTTTTTGTTGCATTTCCTCGCTAAGGATACCACCAAAAATATAATCAAATTTTAAAGTATTTGAACCAGAGATAAGTTACTTATAACCATGTTTAAACTAGAGTCAATTTACTTATAACCATGACCAAGCCATTCTAGCTTTTAAGAAATGAGCATATAATCAAGAGAGCCATAATGTCATCATCATAATTTACTTTTACAAAACTTAACTAACTAGTAACTATGTTAAACTCATTCAAATGATCACTAAGAGACCCACCTTCTTCCATTTTCATATTAAATACATGTTTCATAAGAAATATCTTATTTGACATTGAGGGTTTCTCATATAGTTTGTCTAATGACTTCATTAGACCCTTTGTTATTGTTTCTTTTACTATGTTGAAATCCATCAATGATTCCATACACAACCATATTATTTTTAGTACCTTCCTATTAATAACTTCTCATTTTTCATCTGTCATAGTTTCATATTTCTTTTCTTTTCCACACAAAGGTAAGTAAAGATCCTTCTGATATAGATAATCTTCCATACCTAATTGTTTTGGTCATTAAACTTATTATCCTTAAGCCTTCCTCCATCTGACATTGCTCCCACTCAAATATAGGATTTATAGTCAAATATATACTACTTTGATACCAATTGTTAGGATTTTTGCATATATGAGCAACACACAATATTAAGATAATGCAAAAATAAGAAAAGATAGAAATACAATAATATAGATATTTAACCTGGTTCACCCAATATGGGCTACATCCACCAAAGAAAAAACCATCCATTTATTTTATTATCTAGCAAAGAGAAAATTACAATATGATGATTTCACATTACAAAAACCCTTATTTATCAAGCCTTTTAACGAAATACCCTTACCATAACCCTATATAGGATACATTATGAGTGTACAATACTTGCATGATCAGTCGCCATGTACCAATAAAAGATCTAGTTTGGCATCATATATTATAAGACCATTATTCTTGTCCTTGAGTTGGAGAATAGTATTCCTTTTCTTGTGCATGCTAGCTAATTGATGAAAGAAGGTTTAATTATGATCTCCTTCTTCTACCCACCAAATCCTAGATTTTTGTTTCTAGTATATTACTTCCATATGTACATTTTCCTGCCATTTGGTTCTTAAAGCTTCCTCCTCTTCATGAGTTGATGTAGAGAGGTCACCTCTAGCCATTTGTTCCTTTATTGCTATCAATATTAAATTGATTTTTTTTTTCTTCTCAAATATAATTCCAAATGTAAATGTATTCCATCCCTTTATATTCTTTCCAATAGTATTTATTTTTGGACCCCACAATACATTGGAGTCCTAATTACAATGGAATTCCACCAGGTTTGAATGTAGTTCTAGAAATTAGGGTGAGTATTTCACATAATTTCATAGTGGAATGTGTCTCTTTTGTAGTGGGTATTCCAATCCAAAAGGATAAGAGTACGATCAAACATAGTTCTAGGGAGGAGATTTAGTACAAAGTTGAACCCAATGTCACAATTGGTAGAGCAGAGAAATATATCAAGCCTTACTTGAATGAGGTCTTTTCCTTTCTTGTGATTTGACCAAGTGAAGTGCTATCTAGTTAGATCGATCTCAACCATACTCATGTCATTAATGAAACCTGGTAAGTCAAGAAAACTATTAGAATATTCATCTAAACCTCCTATTTATTTTTTAATGGAAAATTGGGAAATTAAAATTACCAAAGAGAAGCCAATGTGAGGTACAATATTATTGGATAAAGGAAGAGATCTTATCCCATGCCCGTTTCCTACTAGTATGGGATTTATGAGCATACATATTGACCATAGACCATACATTACCATAGGAGGCTAGTTTGAAAACTAGGAAGTTTTGGGAAGAGAAAATGAGTTCCACATCTACCTTTTGAGGATTCCATATGGTAGAAATGACACCTGATGCACAATTAGCATCACTTATGCAACCAAAAAACCCAACCGTAGAACCCTCACAAGAGCATTTAAAGAGGATTTTGTCATCTTTATTTCTTGAAAAGGGAGAACATTAATACTACACTAGAGAATGTAGCTTCTTAATTCATATTGTTTCTAGGGTCCATTCAACCCCCTCATGTTCCAAGAAAGGAACCTCATTTATTTATTTTTTTGTGTGGATTCCATGGTTTTCTACCTTCCATTGGTGATTTCCCTTGTAATTTTTCTTCTCCTTGTGATATGTTGTGATGGTCATCTTGCCTTAGTGTCTATTCCCACATCTTTCTTCTTGTTTTTGTTCTTCTTTTTCTATGCCATCCAACCATCCTCATTCCTTGAGGTGCTAGATGATGCACCCAATGAAGAAAATGAGTTTCTTAAAGGAGGGTGAGTGAAGTATTAGATGATGTCATGACCCCAACCTTGCATGAGGTGGAAAAAACCTCTCTAGTATAAGGTATTCCATTGGGGGGAGGGGTTATTTCTCCTTCCTCTAATAAAGTATGTTCCATACTACCAAAAGCACCACTCTGTAATAATCTTTCATGGGTGTTCCCATAAGCTCCATAAATCCCTCCATAAAGGGGTATTCATCACTCTCAGTGTCTAACCGCCCACTAGGGGGGTATCTTGACCTTAAGGGGGAATTAGAGACCCCTTTTATTTTTTTTGGTTCCTTTTCAGGGACTTTACAATTAACAATAACATGTCTTGGTTTTGAGCATATTTGACAAAATTTCATGGTATTTTCATTTACTAGCACTTGTGTCCAATTTCCCAATTTGGATTAGAGGGTAATAAATTGGGAAGGGTTTTATTAATAGAAAAATTAACACAAAGACAAATACAGACTCACTTAGATTAAATCTTCATTACCTCCTCAATAAGAAATAGTTGCCAAAGGTGTTGCAAATCTAATGGAAGATGTATTCATCCTAGAATTCAAAAGGGAGTCCCAAAATTATAATCAAGACTAGGGTTGTTGGACTAAGATCAACTAGAGGATTAAAGATCCAATTATATCTACAAAGAGAAAGAAGGTTTTTCCCATACACCCACAATCCTGATAAAACAATCATTACATCTTCCACTGTAATAATCTTAAACAAAAATAGGACATCATGAATTTAACTATTTGTAACACTCAATTTTGAGTTTCTATCTCTATTAAATCCACTTTTTGACCATATCAATAGTTGGCCAAAAAGAGAAGAATTGACCAACTAAGGTTTTATTTATCAAAGTAACAATACGATCAACAATGGCATCAAGAACCATGATAGTTATTCCTTCCTTTGTTTGTGTGGACTCAGTAGAAGAATCTTGGATTGTCTCTTTATGCCAATCACCCATGAGGGATTGTTCCCATCCCTCCACCAAAAAGTCATTACATTATTTCTCTTGATCCACATCATCTACACTTGTCTTGGAGAGTTTAGATACATCCTCATAACCTACCTTATGGGTCTCCAATTCCATTATTGAAGCACTGATATTGGAGCATATGTTTATTGGTCTAGTGGGACCCTTGGTAGAAATTTCCAATAATTCCACCTCTATTATTGGAGGCTCCCTAGTCAGGGGAATCTTTTACCTATCTCTATAAATGACTATGAATCCCAAAGATTCAAATATCAATAAAGCAGAAAGTTTGAATATATTTTTTTTAATAATCTGTTAATATTTTGGCAAGATTCTAGTATTTTTGAACCATTGTGAATAATTTGTTGACAATTTGGAAAGCTTCTATAGTATTTAAACTTTACATGGTTATTTATTAAGTAAAAAAAAAGATAGAGTGAAGTCACCTTAAGATAAGCTGAAACAGGATTAGATACGTTCTTGAAACCTATACAAGGGTGTCATATATCATTTTCAATTATAAAATTTTTCAAACAAAAATTGCAAATTGTTCAAAACTTGCATTAGTTTATTCAAAATAGTACAAACAAGAAACTGTTTCTTTATCCTAAAAAGGGTGACATCTCATATGCCTAAATTGAACGATTCATGTGACTAGAAACTAAAGAAAGTCTTTATAAAAATGTACAATAAATTTTAGTCAACTTAATCAAGAGGCCCTTTGGACTTCAAGGAATGAACTTTAGATTCATTAAATTATCTAAAGAACTTATTCATGTTCAGACCATAAAATTACACTAATTTAAATGTGCTTAAAGAAAAGAAATGATATTCTACATAAGAACCCATGCAGGTATGCATGCATGGGTTAGGCTTCTTGTGTATGCACACTTGCATAAAAGTGTAATACTTCATTCATAAATATAGAAATTTTAATTAAAAAAATTAAATTATGAAATAACATTAGTATATTTTCATGTGAGGTTAAGGTAAATGAACTTTGCTAGATTAGAGGATAAAATTTACCTTAGAGACTACATATTACCTCAGCCATTGATATAATGCAATAGAAATTCAATAAAAACTAGATTCTACCAAGTCTATAGAACCAAAAAATTGTATTATAACAAGTTGTCATGCCCAAAAGTTGAGAAAAACACTACAATTTTTTTTTTAAACCCACTAACTAACTACAAACATACCGACATACACAACTAAGTTGTGAAACACTAATAGACAAAGTCCTGATGTGCACGCAAACGGTGCAAGGAGAAAATAGATGATTGACAACACAAAAGTGTCTATCAACACCCCAAGGGTCAAACCATAGAAGGTTGACCAAGTTTGACCAAAAGTCAAACCTCATAAAATAGCTCTAAACCAAGCTACATGGTTCCCTAGACTACTAGCTATGATCGAAACACAAATTGAGGTATTTGACTAGAAAGTCAACCAAAGTTGACCCAAAAGTCAACTATGCATAGAAGTACATGCAAACAAGCTAAAAGATTATTAAATGCCATAAGGAATACTTGGGCATGCAAACCAAGGTATTTGACCGTGAGTTGACCAAAAAGTCAATTGAGCCTAAATACGTCCTAAATAGTCCTACTAAGACAAGGACAAGCTAGGGTAGGAAACATGCACGTGAATTGAGTCGATGTCCAAGGTTTGACTAAGCTTAATTGAAAAAGTCAACTGTGCAATGAAGGCTTTCTAGAACACATCTAAGGTATAAGACTCACCTGGAAGGGTATGTGCACGCAAACTGAAACACTTGTCTTAGGTTTGACTAGAGTTGACCAGAAGTCAACCGTGCATGAAAGTCGATCTTCAAGTCTAAAGAGGTCAAATAATAAGGTTGAAAACAATCATAGGATTAAATTAATCTTATCGTAATTCCAATGTTAATACGTCCAAATAATAGATTGACTAAAATCACTAAATTTGATAAATTTGAATCTTTAAATCTAATTGCTTAGAATGCTAAAATTTACTAGTAAACATAATTGACAAAATTATTTTCTTCTAGTAGCATATATATCCATATGATATTAAAAACAAAACTAATTTAACTTAAATCTAATACCCATTTTATTTTAGCTCATTTAATGTATCCACACATTAGGAAAACGTTGAGATAAATCTAAAATTATAATTATTGATTACCTTGAAATAATTACATTGTAAGACACAATTTCAAATTTACCAAATTGAACTTACCAAACTCGTATATAAATGTATAAAGGTCTAACTAAATATCTTATATAAAATAAGTAATTGGGATTAAAAAAAATACATACAAATATATATATATAAGCAAATAAAAAGAAACTTTAATCTAAATAAATAAATAAACTAAAACCAAACGATTATATAACAACATAAAGTAATTAATAACATATGTTATTAAATTGTTTCTAAATAATTAAACAAAATAATAATAAAAAATCCAATGAAAATTATATGCGTTGATTTGTTTTTTTACCTCACACCCTCACAGTAGGGTTTAACGCACGCAAGGGAGGCCGAGACGTGGCCGCGCGCAGCAACAGGAGGGTGGAGAGAAAAGGGAGATCGGGCGGCCGAGCGGAGGATGAAAGTGTGGCTACCGCGCGGGGGACGGGGTTAGGGCTTCGCCCGCTCCGCTTCCCTAAAACAATTAATTTTTAATTTTTTTTTAAAGGATAGCGCTAAGCGCTTAATAATATATATTTTTTCTTTTTTAAAAGTAAATTTAAATTAATATATTTTATATTTACATTTTTATATTATTCTAAAAAACAATAAAATATAATATTGCATCTTATTTACTGGTAAGAAAAAACAACCTGAATTATGAAACAGTGGGCATTCAGCCTTATTTTTTTTTTAAAAATTACATAATTGCAATCCATACTTAATGCTAAGCGTTTCATAGGAATCAAATTTCCATTTTGGGCATTTTATGTTTTTGATAAATTTAAAAAATATTCTAAGTAAAAATAATATTATTTAAAACTAAAATTCCTCATTTTCACTAAAAACAAATTAAATTTATTTCTACATTTACACAAAACAAAATATGCTAATTCAATATTTAATGATAAATATAATTTCACCAATAGTTTTATGAACCATACTTTTTCATATAATCATTAATTCATTATTTAGAACTAATTGCAATGAATTAAATAACAATTAAATCCATCTTTTCTCAATTTGCTAGAGAAAATGGATAGATAATTTTTACACATAAAATCAAGGAAATTATAAATTTTACTTTGCATCATGTTTCGTAACTTTCCTTTCCAATAGATTAAATGACAGTAATCATTACAATTTCAAGGTATGTTACAATTTCAAGGTATGTTTACAAGGAGGTTCCAGATTCCCAAATTTTCACGAAACATGAAATGCAAGATTTGCAATAATTTTAAACTGAAATTTTCTTCAAGTCCACAATCCACAAGCCCCGCGTCCAGCTAGGTACATGTACAAGCAAGGTTGACCACACAGGCTCGCCTCCCAACCTAGGCCATTTCAAGGCCACCCTTGAGCTAGGGGATCCAAATTGGAATGGGAAACAAACAGACACTCAAGCATGAAGACAATAGACAAGACACAAGACATTAAAATGATATTCCCAACAAGGTTTTACAAAAGGAAGGCCTCCAAGAGACCTTCTTGAAAATGGGGTAGAGGTGGACTACCAAGAGGAGAAGCTGTAGAACAAATGCAAAATTCCCAAACCACACATGGACTTGGGAAGACCATCTTCAACAAGATTTAGTCTAACTCTCCTTATGCCCCCAGGTGCCCATAGGCCATACTAGGCATCATGGGTATCGTGGAACCCCATGTATTTCCCTCCACACATGGGAGACTCTACACATTCTGGGTCTACTTCCTTCTACCCCCTTCAAGGTTTCTCCACCCTCCCTAAGGTGAGTAAACCTTGAAGAATCCCATCCCAAATGCATTCACGAATTTAAAACAATATTTATAAAAACTTAAATTTTCAAACTAAAAACCTTGAAAAAGCCATGGACTCCATTAATGGAGCTCCAAGCTCAAGCACAAGCAAGAAATATCAAAACATCACAAGGGACTACCTTTTCCAATCCAAGGTTGAAAGTATGAATACTTTTAAGCTCCTTCCAAAGCTAGCCTCTTTCCTAGAAGCTTTTTCCAATAAGAGTCGTCTCCAAATCTAGAGAGTGTGTGAACAACTAAACCTTACTCCAAGCTTCTCCTAAATAGGCAAACCTCCTAAAATCTAGGAGCCAATAAGAAGAGGGGAAGAAAATTCAATTAGGGGGGTCATAAATGAGTTTTAAGGCTCTTAATGGGCTGAAAATGACCCCTAACCCCTAAGGTATCAACCAGGGTAGCTAAAATTGACCCCAGTTAACCTATGGTAGCCCAAATGGCCCTCCTAAACTCCACCTAAAGTTTACACACGAATTTCTGGTCTTGGTTGACTTCTAGAAACTTCCCAACCCAAGGTTAAATTGATCCTACCCTAAGGCTACACCCTAGTCAAGCCCTTGACCCAATCAAATACAAAATACTAACCATGCCAACACTTAAGCCACAATTTGCCAAATTTGGCACATTTAATAAAACAATGACATAGCTAATTCACATAGACATTAACTAAATAAATTACACTCATGCAAACCACATTTACGAATAAAAGACTATATAACAAGGTCCACGTTTCTTTTACAAAGAGGACCTTGGAATGCATGGTATAAACATAAGTTCCAATATTGGATCCCTGCATTTAGATCCATGGTCAACTTATCCTGCACTCTCATTGCACACATCAGTAGGTCCAACCAACATGATATAAATACAATACATCATCAACACTGCATGGTTTAAAAACTATGTCTGTAAATCAATCATTTAAGCATAACTTCAATTTCCTAAACCAACTTTTCATCGCAATAGTTTTAAACATGATATAACATCATATGTAACATAATCATAACTGAAACGGAAACAAAACATAAAGTATCTCGAGTGTACCTTGATTACATAATCAGACACCGAACATATAACATAGGATTCATCAAATCCTCAAATACATAAGTGTCTCAAATATTCAGGTGTGTCTGTGAAATAAGTATTGAAAGCATGAAAAACTAAGTAGTAATAATATGACTATCTAGTAGGTCTCACACAAGTAGGGTGGTGAATAATTACTGCATGTAAGACATGGTCATATATATAAAGCCTTTCCCAAGGCAGTACATTTCCTAGTAAGCACTTGTTAGTTCACATGACCTAATTTACACCTCTAGTTAAAAAGGTCATACTAGAGAGGATTTACCTTAATGTGTGACCAACTAGAGTTGTGTAGGGTTGAAATAATATAGATTAGATGACAATAGATCCTTCATATGTTACATCATATGATCCATAAAACTACATCAAGTTCTTAATCTTTCCTTCAATACTATAATATTCTCATTAATATAAGATAGTGATAGAAATATAATTTATAAATTAATTTCAAATTCTTGTCAAGTTTCTTTTACTTGCTACAAATATTAGATGATGTTTAGTTTGTTGGCATTGATCAAATAATAGGGAAAGACAACAAACAATGATGCCTATCTGATCAAATGTTGTCATTGGTGTTCACACACTAAACAATCCATCAACACAATTGTTAATGAACGGTAATACAAAATGTAATCTGAACAACCTAAAAAATGACTAAGTGACATGATTGGTAAGTATGAAGAACAACAATATAATGGAAAAATGATGAATGAATATGAAGATTAAAATGTTATGAGAAGCAGTTTCATAGGATGATGTATTACAAAATGTTAGAGATGAATTGTATGACCAAATCTTAAAATGTTAATGTCTTATTTGGATTTGAACGATTAATCAATATTCTGTAATAAACATTGCAACATTATTTCTTTGATTGCTAAACAGAAAATCAACGCAAATTTTGAGGTGAGGTTTGTTATGAAATTTATTTGAGTTATCAAGATTCTATTAGTTTAACTGTATGAATGATTTATCTAAGGTTAACAATGATATGGAACATTCTACAAGGAGTTGAACCTAAAGTGTAAAATGACTTAAAATAAGTTTGAATTCCAAGAACAAAATGTATTATTGTCTCAAGATTGGTGAATTGAGTGAGAGGAGAGCTAAACACTTAAGAGGAAAAATAAATGGTGTTTTTTAAGCAGAAAAAATAGTAAGGAGTCATATACAAGATTATTTTTGAGAAGGATACAAGAGGTTAGACAGTTTTGTGAAGAAAAACTAATTGCAAGATCAACCAGCAACCGATACAAAAGATTGTGATAAGATTGGAAGGAGAGGTTTGAGTCACAGATAGTATGGGAGTGTAAGAAGCTACATGACTTAAAAGATCTTTTAGGAAATGAGTGATACTACAGATCATTTACTTGTTGTTCTCTCACAATTTTAGCAAGTTAAATCCTTTCACTAGGTAGAATCTTATAGGTCTTAGTTGTTAAATCCTTTTAAAAGGTGAATCTCTAGATTGAGGTTTCAATCCTCACATGAGGTAGACTTTCGAAGGTCTTTATTTTACATCTCTTAGTGTACTAGGCATATATCACAAGATGAATGAATCTCAGAAAGAGTTTTTGTAAGCCTTTCACATGGTACCTTCCACACTGCAGTAGAGAAGATTGTGGGTTTCATCCCCACCATGGTTTTCCATCTTAAAAGGGTTTCTACGATACCAAAATTGTGTCACATGTGTTTATCGTATCAAAGCATTGGTACTCTGAAGGAAAGTCTAACAACTTGAGTAAAAGGTCTTGAGTTGAGCACTATAGAAAAAGGAAATACTCCCGAGAAAGTAATTGAAGAATTGGAAGAAAGATTAAGGAAATCCCTTTCTATAAGAAAGTAGTTAATTAAAAGGTTAAGAGATACACGGGAATATTGTGACCAAATGTCAAAAGGAAGTATGTATGATGAAGCACACGAAGCTCTAGATGAAGTCATGAAGGAAAATGCAAAATTGGAAAAAGAGCTGTCAGATGTGAAGAAGGAATTTGAAGGACAATCAATAACTATGTGTGAATATCTTGAACAAAAGAGAGCTACAGAAGATGCAAGGAAAGAACTTGAAGAGGAAATGAAAGTAAATGAAGAAGAATGGTATCATATCAATAGAGAGAATTCTATAATACATGAACATTTGCATGATGCACATGAAGAAAATGAACAAGTTATCATTGAGAATGAAACCTTGAGAGAAGTGAATGCAAAACTGAGAGATGAAAATGAAATGATGAAGAATGAATTGAAGAAATCATAAGAAAAAATTAAGAAAGAAACAAAGGAACATGAACATCTTAAGAGAGGACATGATAGTACCTTGAACATCCTTGAACAACTTAATCATCAAAGGAGACTTAATGACACATTTGGATTGAGATATACTGGAGGGAGTACACATGAAACAAGAGAGCCATTAAAGACCAAGGAGAAACAAGAAGAATCCAAGTCACTTGCTAGTAGTCAAGGAAGAAAAAAATCAAAACCTACATGTTAGAACTTTGGAAATTGATTAAATACATCAAATTTTTGTATTACCAACCAGTAAGTCCTAAATCTCAATCTTTTAAGGGATACTATTATAACTGTAATCAACTTGGACATAGAGAAAGTGAATGTATTCCTAATGCTAAGTACAGAGAAATATTTGAGGGATATTGCTAAAATTTCAATAATTATGGACACAAAGAAACAAAGTGTAGGTCAGCATTGAACAATTCTGGATCACCTAAGCCATTGATGAACACTTATGGTAGAGAACAACAATTTGGTGAAATTTGTGCAAACTATGGAATTCATGGATATATAGCAACAAATTGTAGAAGAATGAACTTGAGAAATTATTGTGGACCATGGAGATCAACTAGCATGATCTATTATGCATGTAATAGAGTGGGTCATCTACCAAGAGATTGCAAAAATAGTCCAGTGAACCGATCACCACAAAATGAAGGAAAGACAATTGTAAATTTTGAAGAAGTAAGAAGTAATATTAAGAAAATTTGGATTAAGAAATAAGGAGGACCAAGTTCATATGAATTGGGATCTCAACCATCGAGTGTTGAGAATTCATCATCTAACTAGGTCAAGAAATTAACTTAAGGGGAACAATACAAACGTCCTATCCACCGGTCCCCTAAAAATTAGTAGTAAGTAATCCAAATTAGCATACTAAGATGCGAGGCGATGTCATTTTACCTATCCTTAATGGTATTATGAAAAAGTTTCAAACATTGTAAAATATTACTATTGGAAGTGAATCGAATGGTAGAATTATGCATTTAATGAACATACGGTAAGATGTTTAACCATTTGAACATGTAACAATAACTAGAATGAATGACAAAACCCTAGTATAATTATGAATACATGAGAAGAGATCATTTGTACACTTTCCTTTCATGATAACTACTTATGAGCTAGTGTGAATTGAGATTGAGTGACTGTCTACTTGAATTTTGTGAGTAACAATTGAATTTGGAGAGTGAGAGTGTGATCAGGATTAAATTGGAAAAATACTGAAATCTAATTTTTCAAAATTTCCTATGTTTTAGTAAATTGCAATTTTGAGAGTCTTCGGTGCATTTTCAAGCTTGGATGGTGCCCACAAGTACCAACGAAAAATTGTTACTTTTGAAATTTGATTCAAGATTATTTGAATACCTTTCCAATGCATCAAACAGTTTGTAATTTAGAGCTAGGATGAGAAATTTATGCCTTCTCCAAGTGGACCTAAATTTTATATATAGTTTTTTGATAAATTTTGATAGTTTTAATAGTTTATTTGTAATAAAAATTATGATGACTCTTCATTTCGATTCCAAGGGATTTGTGTGAACCTTGGGATCCATCCGACTTGTATAAACTCCAATTTTGAATAGAATAGAGACACTTTTTGGCTTGCAATCTTGTTGTTAGTCTTTTAAGCTTTTGTGTCAAATTTCACAATACTGTAGGTTTCAAACCCAGGTATTGTAATCTGATTCATAATTTAGATCAAAGTGCTAAACCCTATGCAAATAGAGACAGAGTTGAAGTGAAGAATTTAATCGATTGAAGTTGAGTTTTTGATTTTGATTGTTGAGGAGAGTTGAAGATTTGACAAAAGATTGATACTCCTATTCTAATTACACATGTTGAAGAACCATGACCGCAACTCAAGTTGCATCCTATGAAGGCTGCCGAGATTGACAAAGCTGGAGCATTATTGTCGATCCCATCTAGAGCCCTATTGGTTGAAGAAATATATTCTTTTACTCAGAACAAGATGGATGAACTTGGAGAAGAAGATATCAAAATAAGATATGTAAAGTTGTGTGAAAATGGAAGTTTGAAGAACAAATATGCACATCTGATGAAGAATGGTATTCTGAATGCAATTCATTTACCTAATTCCTTTCACAATGACTGGAAGAGATATGTATTGAGAGGGTTTCATGATCAATTCTTATGGTTGGATGAGAACCACAAGTTTACTAGAAAAGTAATTATAAGAGTTATAGGTTTTAGTGCCTCCAGTGAAATGCCTACCAAGAGGAAATTTTTTGGAGAATTAGTTTCAAAATTGACAAAATTTTGAAGAGACAAGAGAGCCATTACTATGATGGATATCATTGATGATGCTGTGAGATTTCAGTAATGGTTGTTGGTTATAGGGTTTATCAGTCAAGAAGATACAACAACATTCCTGATGGATTGGTACATGTTGCATATAAATTGGTAAGTGAGAATGCACCATACAACCTATGTGAAGTTATAGCTAGTTAGATGGTTGTTAATAGGGAAAAATTACAAATGATAAGAATAAATCATTCAAGTATGGGTCATTTCTAGTATGTATCTTCTTTATTTTCAAAAATATTTCCCTGGGAAAGGTCATGTTGAATGGAAGGAAGATAGACACGCAGTAACACAAATCTCTGATTATATTAAGGAATTGGGAGACCAATTAGATACTCACATGTGGGAGTAATTTAAAAGTTTCAAAACTACAATGCACAAGAGGTGGAGGATACCCTTGGTATGGTTCAAAAGTATAAGTATGAAATATGTTTCTTAGTAGATACAAGCACATGTATACTTCAACTTGTTGTGCCTAGAACATTTTGGATACCTACATTGGTTTAAAATATATGAAGATGAGATTGAAAAAAATGTAGAGGTATTGCTAAGTAAATCTATGGATAAAACAAAGAAAAGGTTTGGATCATTTGAAGAGGCTATCTCTATAATTAAGTTTGAACTTAAGAAGCCAGTAATAGAAAGAAAAACAAAGAAAATGATAACAAGGTTAGAGGCTAAGCTTGGAGAAGAAAGTTATACCTCACAAGAAACACTCGAGGCCCCTTTAACATCATTTGCACAAATGGTAGAGGCAACAAAAAAAACACTCAAGAAAATTTATAAGAGAAAGGTGAAGCAACAAGCAAAGAAGACTCCTAAAAAGACCTCATCATCGATGCCTACAAGAAGAACACCAACAAGAGAAACTAAAGGTACCAAATCTTTATCAACTAGATAAAAGGCTAAGTCAACAAAGGTTGATGATAAGGACACCCCTTCAGATAAGGATGTGAAAGAGGTATTAAAGGAAGAAGGTAAAACTTATAAAGGCATTTCTATTGATGAATTCATACAAGCTATTGAAACTTCTGGAGGATTAGGTGGAGTTTATAGGAAGTATGAGGGTGAACCCACAATAGTGGGTTACACTTTTTTGCCCGAACAGACACTGAACTCTACATTTTGAGAAAAAATTTTAGATTTGGATGCATATTGCCATTGAACCGTTCAAAATCAGAGGATGAAGTAAATTAGAGTCTTTTAGGATTTTTTGTCTAGATTATATATATATATATATATATATATATATATATATATATATATATATATATATATATATATATATATATATAATTTATTTGAATACTTTTTTCTTTCTCCCACGAAAACTGGTATGGTGCTAAAAATGTCATTTTCAAATAGTAACATTATTTTCATAGAGCATAACTTTTTTTGTAAAATAGATATGAATGTGATTGTTTCAAATTTAGTTTTGTAACATCCATATGGAGGGCATGCAATTGCTTTGACAACATTATCATGATTATTGCATATTTTATTAAAGTTTGAAGTTGACTAAACCATAATTTTGAATACCTTAACTACATAGCTTATAACTTGTTGTGTATATAACGAATTTCAAATATATTTTTTTATAGAAATTAGACTTGAATATGGAGGTCACTGTTATTTTTCAAATTTTTTTCCCTTTTTGACTATTTTTCATTGAACATCAAACTCAGAGGTTCATTTGATTAACGTAAAAAACCATACACATAATAAATTCAAAAATAGTCAAATATATAATCATTAGAAAGCTAGTTCCGAGTACTTGTTGTATGCAAAATGACATCTTCTTATTCTTCCATTTGATCACCGTGCTTGAGGCCTGAAGCCATGAAATTCTTAGAATTTCTTCAAAATTTGCAACCATGGCCTAAACCAGGTACTTTCGATAGAAAGTACTTTCTATCGTACTTTTGATCAAAAATTTTGGGTTTCGATCGAATGTACTTTCTATCAAAAGTACTTTCATGAATAATGCAAATTCTAGTCATTAATAAACTACTTTCGATTGAAAGTCAGTTATTTTCGATTGAAAGTCAAGTTTGACTTTCGATAGAAACTCAGGTCGACCTTTTTGGTGTCATTTTTGGTTAATAAGGATTAGGTATAAATAAATGTATATTTTTTTCATTTCATTAATCCAAAAGCTATAAAATAATTCACATTTAGGAGAAGGAAGACATTTTGGCATGGAACAAATTTCTAAGTTGTGATGGGAAATAAAAAGAGAAGGTTAAATAAAAGTACACAACATTATTTAGAAGAGATTGAACAAAGACTACGTGAATAATCATGAAAAATATTTTATCGTCGGAAACAAGATATGTCTAAGATGTTTCTCTCTAGATATTTTAAGTTGATGGTCAAGACTTGTCTTAATGTTCATCATGTAAATCTATTAGGACTTGTTAGTCTGACCTATTCTAGTCCTACCAATTAGATCTATTAGGACTTATTAGTCTGACCAATTAGATGTATTAGGACCTATTGGATCCAAATAGACCTAACTATACCTATTGGGACCAATTAGATAGGTAACTAGACCAATTAGGACCTATTAGACTTAACTATCTACCTAACTGTAGACCTATTTGGTTCTATTAAACTAATTAGGACCGGAATTCGACCTAACTATCTACCTAACTAGGACTTATTAGGACCTATTAGACCAATTAGGACTAATTATCTAACCTATTAGGACCTATTAGATAGGTATTAGTCCTTGACCAATTAGAGGTTTAACTATTTATTAATTAGACCTAACTAGATAGGTATTAGGACCTATTAGGACCTATTAGACCTAACTAGACCTAACTATGACCTATTAGTACCTATTAGACCTAACTAGATCTGGCTAGGACCTATTAGGACCAATTAGACCTAATTAGGACCTAATTAGACCCAACTAGGACCTAATTAGACCCAATTATACCAAATTATACCTAATTAGGACCAATTAGGTCCAATTAGGACTAATAAGAACCAATTAGGACCAATTATAACTAATTAGGACCTAATTAGACTCAATTAGAACCAATTAGGTCTAATTAGGACCAATATGACCTATTAGGACCTGCTATGATCAATTAGGACTAATTAAGACCTAATATGACCTATTAGGACCCAACTAGAATCAATTAAAACCAATTAGCACCTAATTAGACTCAATTAGAACCAATTAGGACCTAATATGACCTATTAGAACCCAATTAGACTCAATTAGAACAAATTAGCACCTAGTTAGACTCAATTAGGACCAATTAGATCTAATTAGGACCAATTAATATGACCTATTAGAACCAAGTAGGACCTATTATGACCTATTATGACTTAACTCTAGACTAATTAGGACCAATATGACCTATTAGGACCTATTCTAGGACCAACTATGACCATTTAGGACTAATTAGGACCTAATAGGACCTAATTAGAATCAATTAGAACCAATTAACACCTAATTAAACTCAATTAGAACCAATTAGGACCTAATATGACCTATTAGAACCCAATTAGACTCAATTAGAACAAATTAGCACCTAATTAGACTCAATTAGGACCAATTACGACTAATTATACCCAACTAGGACTAATTAGGACCAATTAGAACTAATTATAACCAATTAGAACTAATTATAACCAATTAGAACTAATTATAACCAATTAGAACTAATTAGGACTAATTAGAACAAATTAGGACCAATTAGAACAAATTAGGACCAATTAGAACTAATTAGGACATAATTAGGCTCAATTAGAACCAATTAGGACCTAATTAGACTCAATTAGAACCAATTAAATCCAATTAGGACCTAATATGACCTATTAGAACCAATTAGGACCTATTATGACCAATTAGGACTAATTAGGACCAATATGACCTATTAGGACCTATTAGGACCAACTATGACCAATTAGGACTAATTAGGACCTAATAGGACCCAATTAGAATCAATTAGAACTAATTAGCACCTAATTAGAACCAATTACAACCTAATATGACTTATTAGAACCCAAAGACTCAATTAGAACAAATTAGCACCTAATTAGACTCATTTAGGACCTAATATGACCTATTAGAATCAATTAGATCCAATTAGGACCAATATGACCTATTAGGACCTATTAGGACCAACTATGACCAATTAGGACTAATTAGGACCTAATAGGACCTATTAGGACCCAATTAGAATTAATTAGAACCAATTAGCACCTAATTAGACTCAATTAGAACCAATTAGGAGCTAATACTACCTATTAGAACCCAATTAGACTCAATTAGAACAAATTAGCACCTAATTAGACTCAATTAGGACCAATTAGACCTAATTAAGACTAATTAGGACCAATTAGGACCAATTAGAACTAATTAGAACCAATTAGAACCAATTAAGACTAATTATAACCAATTAGAACTAATTAGGACCAATTAAAACTAATTAGGACCTAATCAGATTCAACTAGAACTAATTAGGACCTAATTAGACTCAATTAGAACCAATTAGATCCAATTAGGACCTAATATGACCTATTAGAGCCAATTATGACCTATTATGACCTATTATGACTTAACTCTAGACTAATTAGGACCTATTATGACCAATTATGACTAATTAGGACCAATATGACCTATTAGGACCTATTAGGACCAACTATGACCAATTAAGACTAATTAGGACCTAATATGACCTATTAGGACCCAATTAGAATCAATTAGAACCAATTAGAACTAATTAGAACTAATTAGAACCAATTAGGACTAACTAGGACTAATTAGAACCAATTAGGACCAATTAGAACTAATTAGGACCTAATTATACTCAATTAGAACCAATTAGGACCTAATTAGACTCAATTAAAACCAATTAGGACCTAATTAGACTCAATTACAACCAATTAGATCCAATTAGGACCTAATATGACCTATTAGAACCAATTAGTTCTAATTAGGACCAATTAGGACCGATTAGACCCAATTAGGACTAATTAGGACCAATTAGGACCAATTAGAACCGATTAGACCCAATTAGGACCAATTAGGACTAATTAGCACCTAATTAGACTCAATTAGAACCAATTAGGACCTAATATGACCTATTAGAACCCAATTAGACTCAATTAGAACAAATTAGCACCTAATTAGACTCAATTAAGACCAATTAGGACTAATTAGACCCAATTAGGACCAATTAGAACTAATTAGAACCAATTAGAACCAATTAGAACTAATTAGGACCTAGTTAGACTCAATTAGAACCAATTAGGACCTAATTAGACTCAATTAGAACCAATTAGATCCAATTAGATCCAATTAGGACCTAATATGACCTATTAGAACCAACTAGATCCAATTAGGACCAATTAGACCCAATTAGGATGAATTAGGACCAATTAGGACCAATTAGACCCAATTAGGACTAATTAGGACCAATTAGAACCAATTAGAACTAATTAGGACCAATTAGGACCAATTAGAACCAATTAGGATCAATTAGCACCTAATTAGACTCAATTAGAACCAATTAGGACCTAATATGACCTATTAGAACCCAATTAGACTCAATTAGAACAAATTAACACCTAATTAGACTCAATTAGGACCAATTAGGACCAATTAGGACCAATTAGGACCAATTAGACCCAATTAAGACTAATTAGGACCAATTAGGACCAATTAGAATTAATTAGAACCAATTAGAACCAATTAGGACTAATTAGAACCAATAAGGACCAATTAGAACTAATTAGGACCTATTAGGACCTAACAAGGACCTATTAGGACCTAATTAGGACCTATTAAGACCTAATTAGGACCTATTAGGACCTATTAGGACCAACCATAACCAATTAGACTCAATTAGAACCAATTAGGACCAATTAGACCCAATTAGGACTAATTAGGACCTAATATGACCTATTAGAACCCAATTAGACTCAATTAGAACAAATTAGCACCTAATTAGACTCAATTAGGACCAATTAGACCCAATTAGGACTAATTAGGACTAATTAGGACCAATTAGAACTAATTAGAACCAATTAGAACCAATTAGGACCAATTAGAACTAATTAGGACCTATTAAGACCTAATTAGGACCTATTAGGACTAACTAGGACCTATTAGGACCAACTATGACCAATTAGACTCAATTAGAACCAATTAGGACCAATTAGAACCAATTAGACTGAATTATAACAAATTAGCACCTAATTAGACTCAATTAAGACTAATTAGGACCAACTATGACTAATTCTAGGACTAATTAGGACCTAATATGACCTATTAGGACCTAATTAGAATCAATTAGACCTGTTAGGACCTGTTAGGACTCAATTAAACCCAATTAGACCAAATACACATGTTAGGACTCAATTAGACCCAATTAGACCCAACTAGACATGTTAGGACCTATTTTGATTTAATACATGAACCTCGTTAGACCTAACTTCATTCAAAAGTTTTTGTTTAATAATTTTTACTTCATACATGTAGGAAATGCTCAAGAAGCACAAACTTTAGAAGCTGGAGAAGGGTCATCACAAGCTCAACAAGCCCAACCTTCAGAAGTTGGAGAAGGGTCATCACAAGCTCAACAAGCCCAACCTTCAAAATTTGGAGAAGGGTCATCGCAAGCTCAATAAGCACAACTCTCAGAATATCAAACAAGTACACATCTCTCTCTCTCTCTCTCTCACTAACTCTCTCTCATTGTCTCGATTTAGTCTTTTATTGGTGATATACATTTTGGGTCTTTCCCCTTAAGAAGTTATTGTTTTTGTTGTGTGCATGAAACCTTTGATGATGAAAATGTTGGACAAGGGGCATCCCAAGCTGAATCAACCCAAGGTAAAAAAAAGTATGTGTTTCTCTCATTAGCTTATAAATTATTATAGGTTTGACATTCAAGCTTGTAAATACTTATTTCATGAAGGTCCCCTTAAGATGAGAAATTAAGATATTTTTTTATTTTATTTGTAGCAGAAGTGCAAGAAACATATGTGAATGATAGTCTACTCCAATAGTTGAAGAGAAAAATTAATCATAAAAGTATAGATCATTTAATTGAAATGGATGTAGAAAAATTGGGAGATTCTACTAAACAACCCATAAATATTATGAAGAGGGCATTGAATAAAAAGTCTAAGAAAATAATGAAAAAATTTGATAATCTTGGTACACTTGAAAAAACTCAACTGTTATCAATTACACATCTTAAAGATGGGTTAAAAGAGCCATTAAAATTGTTGGGTGTAGATGCAAGTTTGAAAAAGTTAAAATCATGTAACATACAAAAAAATATTGTTGACAATGTTAAGGAAGGTTTGCATTCCATTGGAAAAATAACTAGATCTATAGATAGGTCCATTTCTAGAAGAGTGATACTAACATCTATTTTAAATAAAAATATATCCCAAAGAAGACAAATTTCTTCACTTTCATCTTAGATCAGGTACAGTAGGAAGACAATGACACACTATTTGAAAAGAAGAATCAATTTGGATGATACTACATTGGAAGGTAATTGGGCACTAATGTGTAGAGCTCCTCGATTTGATAGGATTAATAAAACAATTAGGAACTTAGTTACATCATTTTGGAATGATCATACTCGTCCTTCACCAAATACAAGAGATGTTATCAAGAAGAGGACTGGGCCTAAGGAATATGTCTAGCACACAAAACATTGGTTGGACACCACACAACATGAATTGTATCTCTCATTTTGTAACTCAAATCCTGACATTAAGATTGGACAAACAATGTTTGAAAGATTAAAGCCATTTTTTGTAAAGATAAATAAATCTTTTGAAACTTGTTGTTGTCAATATCATATTTAATTCAATCTCTACTATCAAGGGTTTATAAAGATTATAGAAGAAAGCGGTGTTTCTCAATATAATTTTCCTAAACATCCAAGCCAATTCATAGCATCAATCTTATGTAACAAATCAATTAATCATGAAATACCTGAAATAGATTGCATAAGAGGAACTTGTCAAATATGCAGGGATTTGGCTAAATTTCCTTTGAGACTTGAAGATACTGACATGATGAGGATGATAAAATGTAAGAGATACAAGTACATAAAGTTTGAAACAAAAGTCGGGAAAGAATCAAAAAGGTTGGAATATGTAGAAGATGAGATACCTGTTGCAACATTTATGGACAATTTTCATAAATTGATTCAACCATACATACATCATGTTTTTTTTGCTAAATGGCAAGCAGAACAATTCCAAATACAAAAAGAAACTTTTCCACTTGGAACAATTTTATCGGTTGTTGATTTTGTAGAGAACTACTCCTTTGTTTCTCAAAAACAACTTCAAGCAAAATACTACTATACAGAGCAGGTGACTATCATGGTACATGTGTCTTATCAACACATACAATTAGGTTTGGATGGTGTTGAAAGTACATATCAAGCACGAGTCATAAAGAAAGAATATCACTTTTACATTAGTGATGATAAAGAGCATGACATACATTTTGTCGAGCATTGCTTTAAGACATTTTTTGGATATTTGGAAAACAAAGGCATCAAAATTGAAAAGCATTTTGTTTGGTCGGATGGATGTGAAACACAATTTAAATCAGCAAGGCCATTTTACGCACTATGTAGATATCATCGATACCAAAAGATACCACATATTTGGAGTTTCTTTGAGAGTGGACATAGAAAGGGAGAGCATGATGGTGCAGGAGCTTGTATCAAACATGCTTTAAGAAAGTATCAACTAGACTATTAGGGATATCATATAAATAATGCTCATGATGTAGTTGAGTGGTGCAAGATGCATTTTGTGGTGCCAAATTGTGATAACACATCATCATGATCAGATCGAGTCATACCCTTCCGAGTATTCTGGGAGATAACAGGTATTAATTTTAAATTTATTGGTCATTATTTGAGTTAACTTATATATGTCTTCAATTTTTACACGTGTCTCTCTATTGTTCAACTATTGATAGAAGATCAATCCATGGATTCAATAGAGTAGACAAAACAAGATCCCTGCATTTAGTTATGAGTATGGATAGTAATGTGTGGTCATTGTAAACTAGAGATTACTCATGCTTTTGTTACAACTGCAAATCTAAAAACTATGACGAATGTATCAACCAAAAATGTGGATATGTTAGTGAATGGAATTTGGTTCCACTAGATGTTACAAACACAAATGATGAAGTTCAGGATGAAATCGTTGACGACATTCCATTGATTTCTACATATTATGACCATATTTTAGGTTTGATCAAAATTGGTACGTGTGTGTTTATGTACATGTTTAAAAAGGATTCATAAACTCAATTCATGAATAAAGTTTGTTTAATTTATATTTACAAACCTAAAATTAAAAGTTCACTTTAAATGTAGGACATATTTTTGCAGTAGTAGCAGAGCCTAGAAATTTGGAAGGTGTTAGTTACTATTTATTATGTTGCTGCAAGGAGGGATGAAGCTAAAATAGAATGAAAAAAGTGATGGAATTATGTTTCCCACAGGTTCTAGTAATGTATTTAAGTTTCACAGCCTATATTAAACTTGAGTGAGACCTTCCAACTTCCAATTTTCTTATATGTTTGTTTATATGGTTAATTTCACATCTATATATATTTAACATTGTTGAACTTTTCTATGCAAGTTTAGTTGTCATGCAAGGAACATATTTGAAGCAAATAAAAATAATTAAACATGGGATTCATTTTTTTAATTATCAACCTAACAATAAGGTTTATCAGTATAGTCATCTTGTAATTGCCACTGTCCTATCTCTTGTTCCTGTGACGGGACGTGGCATTCGTAAGTGGAGACTTGATACTGGAAACCATGAGAGAATATTAAATTTTATTTAAGAGAGAGATGAACCACTTTATGTGGACTAAATCACACATGAAATATGATTTGAACTAAATTTTTCATGTGCAAGACCAGAGGTTTTCTTAGCTCCATTCTTTCCTACTGGTGCCCATAGTGAATGGAGCTTGAATTAAATTAAAAATTTATAATATAGATCTAAAAATGGTCTTACAAGTGGATATGATATATTAATTATCTACCTAAATATGAAGTACTCTAACTTTGGAATATGAATGTGTGTATGTATTGAATTTTCATGTGTTACATTAAGACGTGCATGTTTTAAATATAAAATCTACTTGAAGTACAACAACATTAAATTAAAAGTATGTGCACAACTATTATCGAATGTACATTTAAATATAAGTAAGATTCAATCAAACATCTATGAACCTCAATTATATATCTCACATGTGTCAAATTTACATCATTCATAACTTTCATAAACATGTACAATCAAACATCATTCATGTATGTAATAAAATTTAAATTAAACATATGTATGTAATCTATTGAAAGTGTTGAAAATTTACATTTATAAATTTGAAATCACATGAACTCATGAAGAATCAAACATGTATACAAGTTCATCACACATGCACACGTATCTAGAGTGAAAGTATATATATATAATCATGTGTAGATCAAGTACTATAAATATGAAACATATGGATCAATCATGTATCAAATAATCTATCAAAAGGGTCTAGAAATGAAATATAACATCAAACACATCAATCGGTCCTGTAGAGTCTAGAAATGAAATATAGTTCATCAAACACATGTGAATATATATGTAATATGAAATATGTCTAGATCAAATATGAAAGTGCCTAGGACTCATCATGACAAATCCTCACTAAGCGGTCAGACCCAGAGTGACTATCATGTTGTGAAGGATGTTTAGATCCCTACAAAGAAAGAGATATATAAATTAATATATAAACATTGTACACAAATCTTAAGTTTGATTTAAAATATTGTACAAGAAAACATGTTATAAAGTGTGTACATAGATAATAAATTAAAAACTCACATGTCCACTATTGATGTCATCATCGAATGAGTCCCGATGACATACACAATCAGTAATCAAAGGAGTAACAAGAGGCATATCCTGGTAGAAAAAAATATATATCATATATATACACATGTACATATATATATAAATCAATTGATTGAAATTTTGAAAATAAATTGAAGTTAAATTGTAACATTAAATACATGTATATAATCTAATTTATACCTGTGTAGGTGGTGGAAACTGATAGTACTCAGATTCTCTGGCCTCAATCCTATCAACCAAGGTATCAAGATTTTGTTGCATCTGGTCCAAGCTCAACTCTACATCTGTAACATGAGTAGACCGCACACGCCTCTCTAATGATGAATGTAATGGACTAACCAAATGAGATGGCATGGAAGTCATATCATCACTTGTCAAAAAATATAGGTAACCCATAGTGGTCATGCTGAACTCAACATTGTTAAGGCCAACTTCAGAGAACTAATGCCCTGCACTGATTGAAGGGTCTATACATTGTGCCTCTCCCTGTGCAACAATAGAGTGGTTAGTAGGTGGATCCTCATGAACACTGCCACTATGGCCACGGTCTAGGTGAGAAGGATGTGATTGAGCATATCTGATAGTACCCACACTAGATCTAACCTTTGATATGGGGATATCATGCTTTGCTGCTATAAATGCATATGCATCCAATAGATCCTCATCCAAACTAGTTAATGTGACACATGTCATCTCTCCTATAAGTCCCTCTAGGATAGAAAGTGAAGGGATGCTTTTTGCACTATACATGTCATTTGTGGTCCTACTAGAGGGTGCTCCACCTGATGATCTGGAGTGTCATTGAGACATCAAGTATTGACCAACTGATCACTAGATATAGATGTGGTAGCTACTATAATGTCCCCCACACTATCAATCACAACTCAAAGCTGGGTGCTACAAATAATATCATTTGCAATAGGACCCAATGAAGGAGCTATAGCAGATGCCCTTTGACCAATAATGGCCCCGTGTACTGGCCTCTATCGATCAGCTAGATGAAAATCATCTCTATCAGCAAGTCTACCATGCCCCTATCCTAGATGTGCTGGAAAATCAGTGTAATTAACAACCCTCCCTAAATGAACCTCAATAAAAATATGTTGAGCAAAGTACAATGGAATCTGGTCATTATTCGGATAACGACCATGAGCAACTAGAAATCATGGGTATATCAATGCTAATATAGAAGGATCCTAACACTTGGTAACCTAACACCCCTTCACATAATTTTTATCTGCATAAGATGGGAAAGCTTCCCTTTTTAGGGTCTCTTTAAGCACTAAATCCTGTACCTCCTTAAGAGAAAGATGAGAGCCAACCTCTTGTCTCTTCCTCTCAAGTATGGCCTCTATAAAATCTAGGGCATAGGGAGTGGTACCATGAATGTCATCCCTAATGCTAATCAAGCTAGTAAGGATGGATTGACATGTGCTCTTATAGACACTAGATTCTTGCAACCTTTCAATCTCTCTATTAGTGCGTGCAAATAGTTCCACAGGGGGAATCAGTGCATTCTGTCATGTGTGATGTGCAATAATATGTTTGATAGATCTAGAATATGTATACCTAAAAGATTTTATTTACTGTCAAATAAAGTCTACATATATGTACGCTTTCCTAATTTAATTAAAAATAAAATTAAAGTATGCACATTTCACTACATTATTTCAAAGTAAAATCAATTACATAAATTACATTTAAATGTAAAGAAACATGTACTATACATATGTATGTACACACATACATACAGGTACATATATATACATGTGTATGTGAATATATACATACACATGCATATAGATACACATGTACATGTATATAATATGACATGTACACATGTATGTATGTATGTATGTATAACATGTATACATGTCATATATATATGACATGTATTATATATCTATATATATATATATAGATATATAATATGTCATGTACATATTATATATATATATATATATATATATATATACATACATACATGACATATTATACATGATATATTATACATATATATACATATGCATATATACATGCATATATATATACATATATACATGCATATATACACATGTATACATGCATATATCCACATGTATACATGCATATATACATGTATATATGTATGTATACATACATATATACATGTACATATGTACATACACATGTATACATGCATATATATGTATACATGCATATATACATGTATATACATACATGTATATATGTATATACATACATACATACATATATATATGTGTGTGTGTGTGTGTGTATGTATATATGCATGTATACACATGTATACATGCATATAAATGTATTTATATATATATACACATCTACATACATATATGTACATGTATATATACTAAATCTATATATCAAAAACTTCAAATAATGAAAAATCTATATATACTTGGTCATTGAAGAGCTCAGTCTCAGAAAGGAACTCAGTCGTTGAAGGTGCTTAGTTACTTCTAGTGCTCGCCAATGCTAGTGGTGCTCAGTCAATATGTGCTTAGCTATGCTTGGCTTGCTTGGTTTTTTTAATGACACTCAATAGTGAGGGTTTACCAACTGGAGTTCTTGGATATTTGGTTGTCTGACTTGATGTATTTAATGTTGGTAGCTTGTGTTGTATTCTCCTATATGGATCTAGAGGCCGACATGGAGAATTAATTATTTGTAAGGCTATTTGAGAGCTGAATATTGTTGCATTTAATATTTGTTTGTTGTAGAAGTAAACTTGTCTTAGGAGTTAATTATTTCTCCTAGCTGACTTGTGACTAAAGAAATGTATTTAAGGGGGTCTAGGGTAGAGTTGTTATCATCACTATTCTGATAGATGATCACTGGAGATTAGCAGAGTTAGTAGCTTGCGATCTTAGGAACAAGAAGATTTCTTGGTGGCCTATGTGCACAAGTTTAGATCTTGTTGGAGTTCCTAGCAGATTACTATAGTTTTTTGTTGCAGATCTAGCTAGCTAGGGTTAGGGTTTGGAGTTAGATATTGAGGGATCTTGCAGAACTATTTCTTGCTTTGTATTTGGCCATAACCAGGAAGGCCTTACAGCCTGACACATTTCATGTAATTAGTTATTGATGAATAAAGATACATGTTTTCTTTCAGATTTGGTTTTCTATTATGTTATTCTACTGTGTTGGTGTTTGGCTGCAAGGTTGGACTTTCCTTAATTGGATCCACCATCCTTGGACTGCATCACAAGAAGAGAAAAAAATAGAGAAAAAGAAAGAGGAGATATTTATTGAGGAAATACCTTATGAGGAGGTAAATATATCACAAAGAGTTACGCTTACCCCTCCTAATACACATTCAAATATACAATTGGTAACCCATACCAATGTTCAGACAACAACAACATAAGAGAAACCAGTTAAGAGAAAGTTGGAGCTTGATGAGTCAGTGAAGAAGAGAAGAGTGAGTATACAAATTCCTAAAGTATTTGAGGAAGAGTAATCCATTAAAGAAATGAATTTAGAAAAGATAGACTTAAAACCATTGAGTCCTAAGGAAATGATGGCACTGTCAGATAAGTTAAAAGTACAAGCTGAAAGGAACAAGGC
This sequence comes from Chamaecyparis obtusa, assembly GCA_027943335.1. Classification (NCBI taxonomy): domain Eukaryota; kingdom Viridiplantae; phylum Streptophyta; class Pinopsida; order Cupressales; family Cupressaceae; genus Chamaecyparis; species Chamaecyparis obtusa. Next base: position 124,651 of record BSBK01005180.1, read on the forward strand.
AAGACTCAAGAAGAAGAAGGAGAGAGTGATCAAAACATCAAAGGAGATATTGTACACCTTATCACTTGATGGTGATATTGATGAAAATGATAATATCATTGATCAATTGGACAAGTTAGAAAAGGAAATACTAGAGGATACATCATTGTTGGATAAAGTCTCAAAGTCTATAGCTGAAGATGCCTATGAGAAGAAAAGGATAGAAAAGGTAAAGGCCAAGATTGGAAAAGAAAAGTAAAATTTATAGAAAGAAGTTGAGACTGCAAAAGGCAACCTAAAATTTATTGGCGGAATAGTCACAAGTCTAAGCTATCTGAGTTTACAAGCAACATCGACAAGAAGGCAGAATAATTTCATAAGGAATTGGTTGAAACAATTGAGAAGTTTGATGCAATTTCTAGTAGTGCTATAGTTTATGCATCTATAGACACCTAAAAATCCAACTTATTAATTAAAAATATTTTAGTTAATAAAAGTCCTAATGACATCATCATTATTTGATTATAAATTAATTAATTATTATTGTTATTATCCTCCCCATTTTTAATTAAATTCATTTAATTAAAGAATCACTCCCAAAAAATGTTTAAATCAAATTTAAACATCTCATCTCTCCTAAATTTATTAAATCATTTAATAAATTGTTTCAACCCAAACCCTCCTTAAATAAATAAATTATTTATTTAAAAAACCCTAAAAACCTAGATATCTTCTAGACTCTTTTAATCCTATCCTCTCATCCCTAATCACTCCCTAACCCCTCTTAAGGGGTGATTCCTAACCCACTTAGCCTAACCCTCTCCCCTTTGACCCAAAGTCAACACCCTCATTAATGAGTCTTAAAAACTCATTAATGACCCCTTACACCTTCATTAATGGCTCTTACAGCCTCTTGATAAAGATCCATCTCCCTTCTTTCAATCTTGTTCCCCTAGCACACTTCCCTATTGTTTCTCACACATGTGTGAGCAACCCTTGATCCTTTCAACCATTAATGCCAATCCTATCCCTTCTTGATCATATTGCTAACTCTACCCCTGACCCTAACTACCCATCCTAACCTAAGACCTTGGCCAAAATCCTATAAACATCCCTCCTTCCAAGAGAAAAGAAGCACTCACTGTTTATTTCAATTGCATTTTTATCATGTTAAATTACATCTAGAATATCATAGCATATACTAACATTGTTAGATTTCTTTCATGTTTTCATGTTTATAACTCATCCTATATTAGTTTAAAGGATTAACCTAGTTTATTTCAAGCATTTTATATCATCTTAAAATCATATCACATCTAAGTTTGAGATTAAATGAATCTTGCAATGCATTCATAGCCTAAAATCTATATTTCATCACTTGCACCCTTGGAACCCTAGGGGCAAAACAGGTTCCCTATACTTGATTTTGTGCCACTTTTGGGGTCTCCATGGCTTTCATATGATCTTGATCTACCCTCATATGCATTGGGGAAGAGTTCATTATGCTTGGATAGCACACCCACATTCCTCATAAAATGAAAAAATCAATCAGGACTTGGGTGCTCCTATTTTGGCTCAATCTAAGGTAGTGTTGTGAAGTTCTTTTTGTCTAATTTGTATGCTAGAGTAGGCTAATTTTTTGACTATCTATGCCTATTACTAATAGATCAAATTCATAGTGCTTACATTTTGGCATGCTTGGAGGGACCCCTGTCCTAATCTTCCATTCAAAAAACCAAAAAACTTGACCGTTCTATAGAATTAAAGTCATATTTGTGCATGTGATTTCCACAACTATGCATTTGTCCAAAATTTTCTAAAGTAGCACATTTGTTCACCATATTTTCACATCCATGCATTAAAGTTGTGCATCCATGCATTTAAGCTACACATTTGTTCACTAGAGTTGCACATTTGTTTATTGCAATAAACTTGTGCATTTGTGCACTTTTTCCAACAAGATAATAAAAGTTGCCCATACATTCTCTATAGCTACACATATGTGCAAAATTTTAAATCTATGTATTTATTACTTAGAACCACATATATGTTCTTTGTAGTTGTACATGCATACTAGTTAGGGGAAATTTCATGCTTTTTTATTGATCTTAACATTCGGTTGTGCAGGTTCTAACTTTGGTTTCTTTGTAGGTCATCTTTGGAAAATAGGTTGTTTGTAAAGATTATTAAAAGACCTAAAGCCTACTAACCCATTTTTGTTGTTTATGAAATAAAGGAAACTTTCATTAGACTTAAAATGAACCTTCACTCAATCTCAAATGCCTAAACTGAAACGATTTGCATATCTTTGTAAAAGGCTAAAAACCAATCAAAACTAATCCTAAAATGAACAACTTGCATCTTCACTCTTTTTATTTAGAATTGAAATGAACATTGACTAAAGAATCTTGAATAAAAAATGATGGCCTGAGTGTTGCAAAAAAATGCGATGGGAGTGATTAGCGAAAGAACAAGTAGTTGCTGTTGCGCTAGGGTTTCTATAGGTGCGGGAGGGACATAGAGTGGAGAGGAAGGAGGAGAAGACAAAAAAGAAGGAGATGGGGTAGAGAATCATGCCTGTGTTGTTGTAGCTGGTGGCTAGGGGCATCGATGGGTCCTAATTTTTCATGGAGGTGACGATGGTGGAAGAGAATATTGTAGGCTTATGCATTTAGTGTGTGTTGTCTATACCAAGACTACTGGGGGGTGGATTTTTGGGGGAAGTCTATTTTCCCATTTGTTTCTTGGAAGGGTAGAAAATCTTAAGTTCATTGCCTTGGATAGATCTTGTGAGATGGCTAAGGAAGGGGTGAGCTCAACAATATTTTTTTTTTGCTTCTCCAACTTGTGGCCTTCGAGCAACCTACTCCTAGGTGTTGAGTGCAGATTTGATAATGTAGGGTTTCTTATTTTTAGAAACATGGTTATGCTCAGCTGGTCAGCTATTGTTCTTGGTGAGGGTAAGGATTTTTCTAAGGTGGTTGATGCTTCTTGGAAAGCCTTGGTTTGGAATGGCTTGGGAGGGGGTTCACTCTTTTTGTGATGGCTGAATGGCTGGTCATTACTTGGGTTATTTATTTATCTCCCTATTTCATTAAGCTGAGGCTAGCTATTTTTGTTAATCCCTTGTTCTTGGAAGATTTTTACTATAGGGATGAACCTTTTTGTGGCTTATTTCCTCTATTCTATACTTCTTTTGAGGTGCAATATGCCCCTATTGAGGTGGGGGCTTTTCATGTGGCTATTTGGTGGTGGGGTATCCCTATACTTCAGTTCTCTTCTCCCTCACATTCTATTGAGGTGGATGGCTCTATCGAGGTGAGGGCCCTACCTATTGAGGTGGTCAGCAGTTGCTAGGAGGAGGTAGTTGGTAGTGGAGTGTGGTATCCTCCCTCATATATCCACAAGTGGGCTTGCTGGAAATGGCTAGGGGTTATTTTTTTGTTGACTGAGTGGGCTGTGTAGAGATGCCAGATCAATATCAAAAGTATCCCTTTGGTGCTGGAAGAAATCAGACCTATTACTCTTGATGAAGAAGAGGGAATATGTGGTTTTCCCATTTCTTGGTGTTTTTTTTTATGTGTGGTTGGTTGATGCCTATAGGTGGATGGTGATAGTTTTCAAGGGCCCATTCTAAAGGATGGTTGTTTTTGTTTAGGGCTAAAGGATAGAGTTGGGGGTTTGTTTCTCTTTGATTTTGCTATTGTTGGTTCCGAGATCCATGTCAAAACCCTAGAACTCTATTTGGGGAGTTTTAACACTCTAGTTAATATAATGATGTGAGGCTTTTGCCTTCTCCTTAGGCAGCTGGGGTTTTATTGTTTATTCTTGGTCATCTACTGGTTGTTTTTTTGTCTTAGGTCTGTTGGTTTAAAAAGTTATTTCTGTAGCATAAGTTTCATCTTAGTCAGGTTTTAGATTCCCACCAAAATCTACTTGTAAAGGGTTTTGGGGCCCCTTCAAAACCTACTTTTACCCTAATAAAAAACTAAAGAATCTTGAATGTCTAATGGTTTTATACAATCTTAAGTGCAATCTAGGAAACACTTCAATCTTTTGGACTTAAAATAAACCATATATCAAAAATTGAATGCATACATGGAATGAACAATCAAAACACACATCTACTTTCAAAACAAAATATCTCAAAAATTGAAAAACTTCAAAGTGCAATCTTCATATTTTCTATTTGGTCCTAAGGGAAAAAAACCCTAAAAATCAAATCTTGAGTGGCTAAGGGAAAGAACAAGGAAAAAATCAAAGCAATCTCAAAACTTCTTTTTTTGGAATTAAAGTAAATGCAAAAACCAAATCTTGAATGCCAATAAAGAATGAACAAAACAAAGTTATCTATTTCATTTGAGTACTAAAACATCAAATCTTGAGTGCACTAGGTAAAATTGAAGCAAAATTAATCAAACACTTCATCTTGGCCTCTAAAAAGAAACAAGCAAATCCAATCTGGAATGATAAAGATAAACACTTTCTTATTTGTCAAAAGTTACAAAAAAATTTCAAAAAGATTTCTTCTTTCAAAGAGAATAAAATTTTCATCCTAAACACACATATTTGAAAGTCATAGCATAAAGCACACTTAAGAAAATCAATCTTCAAAATAAACTCTTCATGATGTGTTGATTCCGAGTTTTTTTTGCAAAATCCTTTAAATCCAAGTGATTCAGGTGAAATTCATAACCTTTCCCCATGCCTTTGTGGAATTTGGGTGAAAAATCAGTGTGTGGATTGGTTTCTTGACTCTGGCGAGGCCTTTCCAAAGAGAAAAGTACTTCCTCTTTGGAGAACAACCTCAAACTAGTATTTCCCTAATTGGTATAGAAGTAAAGCGCTAAGAAAACTCTCTCTTCATACCCTCAAGCTTAGGCAATGTGTGTTGATGGTAGCCCAAGGTAGGTGAATATCCCTACTATTTCAACATGGTCAAATAGGCTCTTAAGTGAGTCACATGTGTACAAACTGATTGGGAGGACACCACAAATCTTACTAGACATTGATAAATCAGTGGCCACCTAATCTACCCCTGAAGGCTTTCTAATCTTTGTGCAAGGAGAATAGTAATCTCCCCAAGACACTCATCATATTGTGCCATCCTTGAACACTTGGAATTGGATAATACAAAATCATGACTAGAGCCATTGCATGCTTGGTGATGGTCGTATTCTGATTGGCTCTTGGATGTGTGCCTAAGTCTATGAGAAAAGGTTTTTTAGTCACAGCCAAAATTCCTTAGGGTAAGATTTCTTGTGCATGTCTTCAAAGTTTCAGACTCAGTGGAAAACATCTATCAAAACATTCACAAAAACATTGTTAGAGTCTTTGTCATCATTGCTTTTATCCTGCAAAGTTTCCTTGTCCTTTGCTAGGGTTGTCTTCAAAACACTTGGTAATTTTGAGTCCTTTTCCATTGGAGAAAAAGTCAAAGTAAAAGCCTAAAGCCTAAATTAGACTTATCCAGAACACCTTTTTGAAACCAAGTCCTCTCAAAATTAGTTGCCCAAAAGAATTGCTCAAAACCAATCCGAGCACTATCCTTTTAAAGATATGTCTGACTCAATCAAAGACAAGAAAGCCAAGTTTCCAAACTCTCACATCCATCAAGAGAAGAAAGTTGTAGAAAGAGACCTCAAAGACCATCAAACTTCCCTAAAAGAAATCCAAGAAGAAATCAAATATCAGGAGAAGCTAGATAACATGTAATACAATGTAAGAGTCAAACAGTTTGTAACCCACTTCTAGGTCAATCACTGCTTTGTTAGCTAAGAAAGTGAAGACTAGTTGGTCTATTACAAACACCATATGTCTTTTATAATCTCACTGGATTCTCTCAGCATCCTTGCATCCTTACATCATAGATCATCCTCATAGTTGCATCCTTTCATATTAGGTGATTCTCCTTAGAATAGCCTCATTTAGTCTTCCTCCACCATCCTTAATCCAACATCCAAAATCCAAATCCAAGTCCACAATCCTTGAATCAAATCCACCAATCCAACCATCCACTTAAAATCACATCCTTTGAGTTGCTCAATCCTCATCCTAAATCGGAATCATCTAAAATCTCCACCCTTTAACTAAGCATTGTCTATGGAAGCTCGTACTTGTCCTTGTAGGCCTCATCATCTCAAGAAGAGATTGGCATACACTAAAAAACATCCCATCTTCTAAAGATAAACAATCTATCTTAGGTTGAAAAACTGTGTCCACTTTCATCCTACATCAGGAAGCATCAACTTATTTTGACACCTAGTCATCCTCCACCATCCTATAAATCCAAATCAACATCCAAATATCCTTAGTTCATCCAAAATCCTCCTAATCCTTGCATTTATCCTTAGGTCTTTATAGACTCAACATATCCACCATCCTTAAGTTTCCTTAGAAGCATCTTACATTCATCCATCACTATATCTTCATCCTTAGATCTATATTTCATGCCTACAAAGACACGAGTTAGGAAGAGAAAGAATATGTATCACAACTTAGCCACTAGTTCATCTAACCCCAATGATCCTAACAGTGCGATGGTAACCTAAAATCCACAACCACCACAAGTTGAGAACATGTGGGAAGATCTAACTAAGACACCCACTTCATTTACCATGGAAGCATTCATGAGCCACCTAGGGTATGCACAAATGGAGAGTGTGATCATAAACCAGAATTGTCATGCTATATTGGCAAACTATGTGCAAGAGGGTACTTCCATTCCACCACATCTCCAACCTTTTAGTTCCACAAAACTCATCCATATCCCTATAGAGGCCTATTCCCCTATCATCCAACAAATATATGACCCTAGCAAACAAATATCCCAAGTAAATTCACCTATCCTCGATCTCTTACAATCCAATGTCACAAAATCCATGGTGCAAACAATGACACAATCCACTCATTTTTCGGTCATGGGCACACCACCCCCACCTACAACATCTCAAGCCTCCACTCAGGTATAGAGCTTCATACAAACACAACCTCTAGCTCCTATGCAAACAGATACACAAGCAGTTCCACCACCTTTCATAAGCCAAGCCTCGTGATCAATACCATCCTTTTAGGGGGCAACACAAGTTCCTCCTCCCACTTCTTGGTGAGATTTCACCCAAGCATTTGTTCCACCAATCACTCAACAAAATTCTACATACATTCCTCCATCTCCTTTTATTACCAACACACAAGCCCAAAAAGCTTCTTTCACAACAGGGATTCCATTCATGGGATCCCAAAACCCTCCATCCACATCACAAAATCCCCCTATCACATTTGTATTCCCAAATGGATCCACATCACAACCTACAACATGAATAGGTTCTCATTGGGGCCTCACCCAAACACAAATGCATGTATTGGGAATACAAACCCAATCACACATATCCATTCCCATAAACCCACAAGAAACCTTCTCTTCCACAGCACAACTACCACCACATCTAGTTACATCTTTTCCTACATATACTAATTATCTATCCATGCCAGTCGCTGGTTCTCAAGTTGTGCTTCCACCCCAACAATAAATTTTATCTCATCTTTCCAGCCATCTCACACAACCACCAGCTTCCAAGAAACCATTCTGACACTTAGCAATGTAGGAATGCATCCCACATATATCATCCAAGTGCAAGGTCAATCCTATCAATAAGCTACACCATTTCACCAACCTGCTCTACAAAAAAAATACTTCTCACCAAAGCAACATTAACATCTCCTGATCCCCCAACAACAACAAGAAACACCATATTTTTCACAACAATACACCCCCACACCTCGACAACAATATCTTCCTCAGTAACCATCAGCTAAAAATCCCTTCCAATCTGCCTATATAGTTGGGAAATCTCCCTATCCAATCCTAGAATATCCTCTGCGGAATCATCCTTATTCACTAACACCACCAGATACCTTCCCAATGGGAGTACCCACTCCAATTCCTATCAATGTAGAATGGGAAGAAATGAAGAATGCTCTTAAAGAGCTTTGAGCTGGAATAGAGAGCAAGGCTTTCAAATTTGAAGAGGTATGTCCCTATCCCTTTGATAGATCTATCATAATACTCCCCTTTCCTAAACATTTCAAGACACCCAAATTTGACAAATACTGAGGAAAAGGAGATCTAGTCAGTCATATCATATAATTTTACATGGCTTTCCAAGAGGTGGCTTATAGTGACAACTTCCTTATGCATCTCTTCCCAAAAATCTTGGGAGGGACTGATATCAAGTGGTTCTACAAGATACCTTACAAGACAATCACAATATTTGTAAAACATTCTAAGAAATTCATCACCCAATACACCCATAATGTTGAAAATGAGCTATCCTTGTTAGACCTTTGCAATTCGAAACAAAAGGGGGGTGAGAGCCTAGCTGATCACTTGTAAAGATTACAGAACCTCACCATAAGGTTATCATATCATTCCTGATAAACATCTTACTAAAATCTCATCAATAACCTACATCCCAAGCTATCTCATTTCATGAGGATGAACTACATCCAAACCTATCAAGACATTAAAGGAAAGGGGATAGACATCAAAAGAGGCCTCTTGGATGAAGGTACCATCTAACATTACAAAGACAACTCACATGACAAACCCAATAATGACAAGCCTCATTACTAGAGTAATAACAAAAATGTCATCACTAATGGAGCCACAAATAATAAACATGTCCAAATTGTTGTAGCTGGTCCTACACCTACTCCTACATATCAACAACAACCACCAATCAATCAAAAACCTATGGAACACTATCAAAATTAGGCCAATCAGGCCAATGCCATATTCATTACCCCAGCACATAACAAGCCTCGAGTCTAAACAATCAAATATGCACCTTCACTCCCCTTGGTGAACTAGTGGACATGATCTTCCACCAAATGGCTAAAGATAATCTGGTTACCTACCCTCTAACTCAGCCATTCGATGACACAACTCCCAAGCTAACATGCTACAAAGAAAACAAATACTGTGACTATCACTATGTTAAAGGACATGCTACCATCAAGTGTATGAAACTAAAGCACTATATCCAAGATCTCATTGACAAAAAGGATATCCAAGTGGACGCACTAGCCCAACCATCACCTATTGATAATCTACAAATCTATCAAAATGTGTTTCCTCAACACAAATCTGGGAAGAACCAAGTCAATACAAATCCTCCACCCCAAAACATAGGCAAAGGAAAACAAGGAGACCATGCTGACAAAAAAGACTATACAACTTCCCACATCAACTATGCCAATTTTGTTGGATGCATATCCCAAGTTGAATCCACTGTGAATGTCATCCATGTTAAAGGAGAAGATAGTCAGTGTGCAGTCACCACATGCAGAGGCTGAATATCTATTGTCAATGCTAATCCAATGCCTTCTCATAATGCACAATATAACCTTTTGGAACACATTGGGAACATGCCTACCCAAATTTCTATCCTTGATCTTCTTCACACTTCACCCATCCATCAAGAGATCATCAACAAAGCTCTCCAAGAAGGACATGTCGCCATATACATAAATACCATCTAGTTTGAAAACCTCATGAGACACCTATCTGTATCTTGTGCTCTTTCCTTCAAGCCTTCTAACATACCATCCATCGAGCCTGACCACATTCTCCCCCTCTACATCACCATCATGGCTAGAGACTTTGCAATCAAAATGGTCATGATAGATAATGGCTCAACCCAGAATTTGTGCACTTTAAAATTCATCCAGCAAGTGGAATTTATAGAGGCTGACATATCACATGATTTCATCACTATCAAGGCCTATGATAACTTGGAGCATACCTCGGATGGTACCATTCTACTACCAATCAAGTTGGGCCCAACAGTTCAAGATACCATCTATCACATTGTTGATCTAGACTTTCCATACAACATCCTCCTCGACTGACCATGGATTCATTCCATCAAAGCCATTCTATCCACCTATCACCAATGCCTAAAATTTCCACACCAAGACATTGAAATCACCATCCATGTCAATCCCCAACCCTCCACATACTCAAGGGAGCCCAAACCACCAAAAATCCCTCAAGAAAATCCTGAAGTCAAACAACTAGGACCATCAACATTCATCTCCCATGGGATCCTAAAAATTCAAGAGATGGACCCTGATATCAATAGGTGGTTATACAAGGATTCTTAACCTCCTAACACTGCGCTCCTTGGTTACTTCAAAGACAAGTATCCTACATCAAAAAAATACACCACAGAGAAATGGAACTATCAAGGTAGTGTTCCAGGACCAAAAGAAGATGGCAACAAAGATCCAATAGCAGCCTCACAAAATCCTAAACATCAAGGCCTTGGATTTAATACCCCTCACCTACATGTACAAGGTCCCAATACCACAACTAGGGGCAATAATTCTCCCAATGCTACCCTCTTGAATATACATGAAGAACTTGTAGAAATTGAAGGCATTCCTAAAGAGTAAGAAAATAAATCCTACGATGACATCTTTGATGATGAAACCTTCCTAGGAAATTCTACCCTTCACCAAATCACCATCAACCTCATTGAACTTCCCCTCATCCATCCTAAACTCATAAAATGGGATCAAACAAGAGTAACACACATTGATGAGTTCCAAAGAACAAAAGCACTCTGAAGATTTATGGGAGCATCAGACCAACAGTCACATCAAGGAAAAGAATCAGCTTATGTCTAAAAGCTCAACCCTAAGGGATACTTTGGGGAAGAGGAAGTCTTTAGCTGCAAAAGTTAAAATAAAAATGAAAAAAATGAGTCCTTTTGTGAAAACCCCTTTGGGGCACATTCTGACTCTAAAAAAGAAAAAATAAAGGGTGTATCTTCTGGTGAAAACCTTTCTAAGGTGCTTGAAGATGAAGACTTGCCTCTTCCTCCCATCCAAGACACCAAGCCAGTCAACTTGGGAACTAAGGAATACCCAAGGATTACATACATCGCAACATCCCTAATCAAAGGTGAAGAGGTAGATTTCACAACGCTCCTCCACAAAGCCACTATCAATTTTGCATGGTCATATGCACACATGCTTGGGCTTGACCCAAATCTTGTTGTTCATTATCTTTCCATGGATCCAAATGCAAAGCCAGTCATACAAAAACTTTGCAAGATGCATCCAAAGGTGGCCCTATTGGTAAAAGTAGAACTTGAGAAGCTATTACAAGCAAAGACTATCCAAGCCATTGACTATTCAGAATGGATCTCAAACATGGTACCAATCACTAATCCATCATGAGAAATCAAGATCTACACAAGCTTCAGATACTTAAAAAAAGCATGTTCGAAGGATTATTTTCCCTTGCCAAACATTGATATGATTGTTGACCTTATAGCAGGTCACAAGATGTTGTCACTCATGGATAGCTTCTTAGGATATAATTAGATCCATATAGAAGAAGAAGACCAATACAAAACAACATTCACAACACCATGAGGTACCTTCTGATACAATATGATTCCATTTGGATTAAAGAATGTAGGGGCTACATATCAGAGGGAAATGACAACAATATTTCATGACATGATCCACAAGATCCTTGAAGAATATGTGAATGATACCCTTTCAAAATCAAAGACATGGTTGGAACATCTTGATATCCTTAAGTGTGTGTTTGATCATCTATATCACTATGGCTTGAAGCTAAACCCAAAGAAGTGTGTCTTCAGTGTCACCTCAGGGAAGCTCCTGTGATTCATTGTATCAAGACGAGGCATAGAGATTGATCCCAAAAAGGTCAAAGCCATAACATAAATGCCTCCTCCCCAAATAGTCAAGCAGCTCAGAAGTCTACAACATAAAATTCAATACGTTCAAAGATTCATATCACAACTGGCAGACAAGTTTCAACCCTTTGTGCATCTACTCTGCAAGGACACTAGATTCAAATGGGATCCAATCTTACAAAAGGACCTTTTAAAGGCTCAAATAATATCTGGCTAACTCTCTCATTCTTGTATAACCAGTACCAGGACTCCCTCTCATCTTATATATCTTAGAAAATAATACAATACTGGGGGCACTCTTAGAAAAACTTGATGACAATGGGAAAGGAAGAGCCATCTCTTATATCAATCCAACTCTTATTGGCTATGAGTTTAAATACTCAACAATGAAAAAGGCATGCCTTGCAATGGTCTTTTCCAATCAAAATCTCATACATTACATGATAAGCCACACCATCAAGTTCATCTCCAAGGTGGACACACTCAAATATCTACTATCAAGGACACCACTGACAAGTTGTATGGAAAAATGGGTCATGATGCTAAGAGAGTTTGATATCCAATACATAGACTAGAAAGTAATAAAAGGGAAAGTCATTTCCAATCAGTTAGCAGAAGTGCCCTTGGTAGATGCATATCCTTTGATAATGAAATTTCCTGATGAGTATCTTTGCCTGATTGACGAACAACCAATATGGAAGCTCTACTTTGATGGCTCCTATATACATCACATAGATTAGGGGCATGAATCCTCTTTTTCACCCCTCAAGGTGACTACATTCCCAAATCATTCAAAATAGGATTCCCTTGCACCAACAACATTGCAGAATACGAGGCACTCATCTCAAGCCTCAAAATAGCTATCCAATAGAACATCATAGAACTACAAGTGTTTGGATATTCATAGATGATAATCAAGAAAGTCCTAGATGAATTAAAGACTAAAGATGAAAAGATTCTACCTTACAAGGAATTGGTGGACAGATTGAAAGATCACTTCCTAAGCCTACAGTTCACACAGATACCCAGGCTCCAAAAAAAAGCTGCCAACACAATGGCAACCATCAGTTCCTTACTGGAGATCCCTCAAGATTCAACACAATATGAATTCTTAGTGGAGTAGCTACATACAATTTCTTATGAGAATTTTGATTTTGAAATGTTATGCGTCTTGGTTGGTCCTCAGTCCCCATGGTACCACAACATTCACGCTTATCTTAAAAATGGTATCATATCTCCCCACCTCACAAACACCCAATGCCAAAACCTAATTCACAGAGCTTACCAATACACTCTTTTAGCAAACAACCTATATCATCGAGGATACCATAACATCCTCTCTAGGTGTTTAGATTCAAATGAGGTCATCCTAGCTTTACAAGAGGTTCACGCTAGAATTTGTGGTGCCCACACAAGTGGCATGATCCTAGAAAATGAATTGCTTAGATTCAGGTATTATTGGCCAAAAATGTAGCATGATGCCTGTGAATTTGTGAAGAAATGCATACCATGTCAGCAACATGCCAATTTGATTCATGCTCTAACTCAAGACTTGCAACCCATTGGGCCACCGTGGACCTTTTCATGTTGGGGCTTTGACCTCATTGGTTTAATCACTCCTCTTTTCATAGATGGACACAAATATATCATAACAACCACTAGATATTTCATAAAGTGGGTTGAAGTAAGTCCGCTCATCCTAACTATAGGAATTTAGATATCCAAGTTCATCCTCTATCATATCATTTTCTACTTTGGAACCCCTTCCACCATCTTCACAAATCATGACACAACCTTTGAAAACCATCATGTGGATGATCTATGTGCCAGACTCCACATCCACCATCATTTCTGCAACCCATACTTCCCTTAAGGAAATGGCCAAGCTAAGGAAACCAATAATAATATCCTCAAAATCCTCAAAAAGTTTGTCAATGATTCTGGTTATGACTGGCACCTCCAAATCAATCCCATCCTCTAGGCATACCACACTTCATTCTATACTCTCATAGGCACCACCCCATACTCCCTTATATATGGCACATCAAAGGCATCTTACCAATCAAGGTTGAACTACCTTCATTGCATGTATCTGTGAAGAACTATACCGGTGATGAGGACTATCGCGTAGCATGCCTCACACAACTAGACCTATTAGATGAAAAGAGGTGACAAGCATATGATCACCTGGTTGCATACCAAAATCAGCTTAAAAGGAGCTATAACAAAAAGGTTCACCCAAGAAAGTTTCAAGTAGGTGACATGGTCCTAAAGGAAAATTATAAAGTGCAAGCACATCGAGAAAATAAAGGCAAGTTTAAACCTACCTAGTTGGGGCCTTATGTTGTCACAACATGCTTTAGCTTAGGAGCATATCAGTTATCAACATCAGAAGGTGAACCATTGAATGATCCTATCAACATCATACATCTGAAGCAGTTCCATGCTTGAACCATCCTTATAATCCAAAAAATCCATAAAAATTGAAAAAATACAAAAAATAAAAAAAAAATAAAAAAATAAAAAAATAAAAAAATAAAAAAAATAAAGAGAAATAATTGCCCAATGGTGAAAACTTGGCAATTCAAGTGCCTTGGAAAAGTATGTTGGTGAAACCCTAGAAACATGCACCATACATAGTGGATCGGTGTTAGGAATGGGAACACTGAGAGGGGGGGGGGGGTGAATCAGTGTTCTATATATTATTACTTTTTCTGAACTCTTGAATCTTAACTTTATTGCTTAAGTATTGAACTGAATATTAATGCAAGTAAGATAAGAAACCATAATACATAACATATAATATGATTACAGGGAAATCCAATTAGGTAAAAACCCTGGTTGGAATTGACACCCACTAAGAACTGCACTAGGTTTTGTGATCCTTGTTAGAAGATCTTGCAACCCTGTTAGGAGTTGTTCTTTAAAATTATTTTAGTATAGAGACCTGGTCAAAGGTCAGACCCTATTAGGATTCTTTTACAATAACCCTATTAGGATTGGGGACACACTATCCTAGAGCTCACTGCTCAAGTGGTGAAGGCTAAAACCTTCTAGATCTCAGATACACACTATATCTACAAGGTGAACTGGTGCTATGACACTGCTTGTCTGATCAGTTCCTTTGGTGCACTTATGCTTTAACCTCTTGTAAATATCTATGAAATTCTATCTTCTCTTTTCATACTTCTTTTCTCTTCTTCCCTCTATCTCATGTCTCACACTTAATTACAAGGGCGCATGTCTTATTTATACGCACATACAAAACTTCTTCATCAAGTCGACCTATAACTAATTACATACAATGCTTCCAATTGAATTGGCTCAAGTGTGTTTACATATAATCATATTAACATGTCTACAAACTAAATACAATAGGTTCATAGCCTTTACAACAAAATATTACAAGCGCTAATCAAAATACAAACAGTCGGTCCTGTACTCTGTTATGTTTTGCTGCTCACTGACTGTGACTCTTCAACTAGTTGTATCTTCATCATACTAACTCATCTGACCATGATCTCTTAGAATTATCATGAATACATACTAACAAGCTTATCTTCAATGGCGCATGTGCTAACTCTATCATACACATGTGCACTAATGTTCTGTTCACCTGATGCTCTGCTAGCTATCTAGAATTTCATACTGAACCAAATTCTGATGTTCTAATTGCTTGTGCTGACTCCATAGTATCATATGACTTTGTTTCCATAATGAAAACACTAAATCATAGTCATATACATCAGTATAGTCAACTTTCCAACAATCTCCCCCTTTGTCATTAATGGAAACAAAGAAATATGACCAAGTTACTAACTGTATCCTTATATAAAATATTATTGATATATTTTCTAACTTATATCTCCCTTTCTACTATATACAATACTCCTTTACATCATATACAAGACTCCATATTCTATATTATATACTCCCCCTTTGACATTAATGACAAAGGTGCTAAAAAATATGTATTTCCAAGTACATACAAAGTGAAAACATCCTAATATGCTATCTTCAAATTAGCAATCTCATTCTACCAAAATTTATTCAGTGTGTTTATTGTCTAGAGATGGGTGCACAAAGCATATGTTAATTTTTCCAACTTCTCTAGTTTTGTACATGAACCTTGATCATATGTCACCATAGTGGCATCGATCTCCTTGATGTTCTGATTCAAGACATCTAGTGAAGGCGCAAGAGCATTTCTCAGCTATGATTGTCTTTCCCTTATCTTGGACATTTCTTTTTCTGTCTTCTCTATTTTTTCCACTTGTCCTTGGTATAAATTGTTACACATGTTTATATCTAACATGGGATCTTCTACTAATTTCCACGCTTGATCTATCATAGCCTCTACCTCCTAAATTTTCTTATAGAGGACTGCAGTTAGCTTGTCTTGGTTCATGTAGTCAGCTATGATTTTCCTTCCTTGAGCTGCAATCTCTTTTAGTGAAGCTTGACTAACCTTGAGAGAGATAAGGTCAAGTGTGAAGTTACTTATTAGCTCATTTAGTCTTTTCTTAAGATACTTCTCTTTTTCTATTTTGGCTGTTGATTCCTCCATGCTAGAAAAGTTTTCCTTGAATCTTGTCAGGATGTTGCTAACATCCTCCTCTGAGTGCACCTTTTGTATCTTGTTGTTTACTGGTAGTAGACTATTCAAGATGTCTATTGAATCAACAAACAAAGGATTTCTCATTACTTGTTTCTCTTTGGCCTTCTCCATAGCAAGGAAACTGATCTTGATCAGGTCTTCTTCTCCCCAAGAGTCCAAGCTTGTAGTGTTAGGGGTCAAACTTGACAACAATGATGTTGAAGGCATAGGAGTGATAGGTGTGATATCCATCACTTATGTCTTTGTCCTTGTTTCCATTTCAACCAAGGGTTCATTTGTTGTTTCCTTTTCTACCTCCTCTTCTTCTTCTTTCTCCTCTTCTCTTCCTATTATATCCTCAATTATCACTTCTTCTTGTTGCTTAGGTGAATTATCACCGCATAGTATTTCAACCTCATGTGTACTCACAAAGGGTTCCTCAAATCTATCCAAGTCTTTGTCAGTGGCCACCATTGATATCTCCACATTGTCAATCATTATTGTGTCATCCTTTTGAGTTGTGGTCATGGACACAAACTTTATTTCAACTATGGGCACTTTTATTGAGGGTGCTAAGTCCTGGGGACCTTTCATATGTACATTTGTGACCTCAGCTATTTTCTCTTTCTCAATAGGTGCTTGAGTACTGGGCACAGATGGAGGTTGCATACGTTGTTCTAAGAACACCTTCTCAAAGGCCTTTTTTGTTTCCTTGGTTATTAGTTCATAATCTTTGTTCATTATGTGCAATGTTCTTATCTTTTTCCGTAGGTGTAGCTTCACCAAATTTAAAAATAAGATCTTTTCTTCAATTGAGCATATTGGAAGATTTGTCATCCATTGTCTTTTCCCTGATTCTAAAGTCTTCTTCACTAGCTCGTCTCTTCAAAGTATCCAATTTCTCCCAAATTTTATCTGGGATGACTGTCTTCTTGAACTTGATCATATGTTTGATTAGCATCTCATGGATCTCAGACTTGTCAATTTCATGATATCTATCATAGAACTTAGACATCTGATCTAACTTTCCTTCCTCTACCACTCTAGTCCTTAATACTTGAAGACTTGGTAGGAATCCTACCTCAGGAGGTGGTTGTACATTTCTACCTCTGCTTCTTGTGGCTCTTGTTGAAGGGTGGCTTGTGGTAGTTTTCTTCTTCCTCTTAGGCATATTAGGAGATGCTTTAGTGGAATCCACATCAACTGTATCAGTGGGCACAAGACTGATATCATCATTTTTCTCAACTTTTATTTTCTTTGTCTTTGGATCATCTATCTTCTCTATCTTAGCTTCCACAGAGGATGCACTCTCAATCTGCATAGCTATCTTAGCCTCTTTAACCTTGTCCAGGTCTGCTTGGGTCACACCATGGATCTTCAAAATCTCAGAGGTTATTTTTGTGGCTTTCCTCTTGGTTACAACACTGTTTAAGACTGCATCCACTTCCCTGGTCTTTCCTTCATAAGTTCCCCATCTAGGCTCATTTGGATCCTTGGCTGCTGATAGTAAAACTTATGCATAGGCTTCCAAGACTTGCTCCTCCACTTCATAGCCAAGTGGATGAATCCATTTAGTTCTAGGCTCAACAACCTCCATACAATTACTATCAGTCTCCACCATAAAAAAAATGTTGTCCTTGTATTTCTCAACAATACTTTCAAGTATCCTATACCTCATTTTCATCCTTATCCTAAAGGTTTTCAATTCTAACTCCATGTAGTGTCTTAGAGTGCTCTTAATTGATGCCTTAAGGGATATCTAAGGCATTGTAGGTAAACATATATGAAAGAACATATTGATTATCAAAGACCAAAACCTGAATAATTTGGTCTTATTATGCTTGATTGCCCTTATGTTGTCCATCAATTGTGTGCGCAAGATTTCACACAAGTTGAATTCACCATTTTCCCTTACTATCCTTATGCCTGTAAGAATAGTGGCTATGAACACTCTATTGACCCTGTTGGCATGCTAAAATCTGTAACCAAGAATCATAGACATCAATTTGATGTCCTTCTCCTCTATTGGCTCAATAGTCATCCCACGCTTATCACTCCGGGATTTTTAGGCTTGTTCAACCAATTTCTTGACATCCTTCCCAACTGGAAGAATGACACTTGTCCTAGATAAACTTGTCATCTCATGAAGGAGATCTACAGTGATTCTGACTGGTACTTCACCTATCCAAAATAGGTCATCATGGATTCTACTCAATAATATCTTGATCCAGTCAGATTCATAAAATTCATGCGCAGTAGCATATTCAACAATGGGATGATTCTCAAGGTGTGCTAACTCTTTCGTGAATGATTTGTCTGGGTTCATCATAGAAACTAGGTGCGACCTAATTCTGTCTAATCCAACTGGTTCCTTTTTTCAATATACATAGGTGCATATATCTTCTACATGCATGATGCCCATAGGGGTTTTGTTTAAATGCTTTTGAAAGGTTTCAAAGGGTTTTTGAGACATTGTGTTGATCTAGGGCTTTCAACAATCAAACTTCTTTCTTTGATGATAGATTCACTACAACGCTTCACAACTTCAACTACTGGATCTTCAGTGTTCTCTAAATGCTCAACCTAGAATGCAATGAGTGAATAATGAAGCTTTGATGGCTATAAAGTAACTTTTTCCACCATTAATGCTTGCTACATAAACACAGAGTTCAACTATGAATTTAATTTTTCTTCTTTGCTGACAACCTCGCAGTGCACTCTTGCATACTGCATCATATAGTCTCCAACTAGTTGTAGTCCAAGATGCATACTTTGATAGTGAGTATACCAACCACGTAGGGGTCTAGACTTAATCTATCTCCCCTATGACCATGAAGGTCATTTAACCATAAATATGAGGTGCATCCATTGCAGATGCATACTCTAGTATTTCATCAACATTATCCTTCTTTTCTTCCTTCCAAATTAAGCTCACATCTTCTAAATCTTTCACAAACTTAACTTCTCCTTCTTCTAATATTGAACTTTCTATCTTGTTAGGGCTTTCCTATCTTTGCAATCTTGTTCTATAGAACCTAGAGATGTGTCCAACCTTGTTACATGAGTGAAAAATGATTGGAGGCCTGATATTCCTTGGCGCATTCATGTGGGTTACCATACTGTACTGTTTGGCTGTGTGACCAACATAATTTCATATCTGACATGTAATGTTCTGAGAGTTTCTTATATTCTGTTGAGGATGACTTATTTGACTTTTCTGATTTTGATTTCTTTGATTTGATCTACAATTCATAGCTTTATGACCAAAATTATTGCATGAATAATAGTAACCATTGAAAGGTCTTACCTCTTTACAATTTCTTTCTATGTAACCATGTTTGTTACAGGCATAACAGGTCTTGTTCATGAACTTGTGGTCATCCTTGGGTGGTTCAATTCAACTTCAGTATAAATTCCTATCATCTTAGATTCTTTAGTTTCTTTTGATGCTTTCTTTCTTGCTCACATGTCATTGATTTGATTTTGTGCTTCATTGAATCCAAAGCCACTAGTGTCTCCTTTAACCTTTTGTGCATACAACTATGACTCTATTAGATCATTGCTCATGTGCAACTTTTCAATATAATTCTTTTCCTCAGTCTATTTAGATTATATCTATTTCTTGATGTTCTCTAACTCCAATATTTTCATGTTTTCTTGCCTTAGCTCTTCATCTAATTGTTTATTTTCATTGACCTGTTCTTCATACACTTCTTGATTATTTAGTAGCTTTTCATCTAATTCTTCAATCTGATCCTTCAGAGGTGAGTTTTCTTCATTCAAATTTTTGATCATTATCACTAAGTCACTTGTAGAACAATCTTTTAAGTCCTTCCTTAATTTCTTGATGATTACTAGAGAGCCACTAACCTTTTCTTTCAGTTCTTCAATTTCTTTTTCAAATCTGTCAAGATCTTCAAGAGCTTCTTTAAGATTATTTTTTAGATGTTTCATTTCTTCCTTGTCTATGATCTCCTCAAGTGGTTAAACTTATCTTCAGAGGACCAAATATCTGATACCAATTGTTAGGAATGGGAACACTGAGAGGGGGAGGGGGGGGGTGAATCAATGTTCTATATATTATTACTTTTTCTGAACTCTTGAATCTTAACTTTATTTCTTAAGTACTGAACTGAATATTAATGCAAGTAAGATAAGAAACCATAACACATAACACACAATATGATTATGGGGAAACCCAATTAGGTAAAAACCCTGGTGGGAATTGACACCAACTAAGAACTGCACTAGTGTTTTGTGATCCTTCTTAGAAGATCTTACAACCCTGTTAGGAGTTGTTCTTTACAATGCTTTTAGTACAGAGACCTAGTCAAAGGTTAGACCATGTTAGGAGTCTTTTACAATAACCCTATTAGGGGTGGGGACACACTGTCCTAGAGCTCACTGTTCAAGTTGTGAAGGCTACAACCTTCTAGATCTCAGATACACACTATATCTGCAAGGTGAACTGGTGCTGTGACATTGCTTGTATGATCAGTTCCTTTGGTGCACTTATGATTTAACCTCTTTTAAAGCTCTCTGGCATTCTATCTACTCTTTGCATACTTCTACTCTACTCTTCTTCCCTCTATCTCATGTCTCACACTTAATTACAAGGGCACATGTCTTATTTATATGCACATACCAAACTTCTTCATCAAGTCAGCCTATAAATAATTACATACAACACTTCCAATTGAATTGGCTCAAGCATGTTTACATATAATCATATTAACATTTCTATGACCTAAATACAATAGGTGCATAGCCTTTACAAAACAATATTACAAGCGCTAATCAAAATACAAATAGTCAGCCATGCACTCTGTTCTGTTTTGCCACTCACTGACTGTGACTCTTCAACTAGCTGTATCTTCATCATAATGACTCATCTGATCATGCACTCTTAGGCTTAGCATGAATACATACTAACAAGCTTATCTTCAAGGGTGCATGTGCTAAGTCTATCATATGCACATGCGTTGATGCTTTGTTCACCTGGTGCTCTTCTAACTGTCTATACTTTCATGCATAACCAAATTTTGATGTTCTAAATGCTTGCACTGACTCCATAGTATCATATGACTTTGTTTCCATAATGAAAACACTAAACAATAGTCATATACATCAGTATAGTCAACTTTCTAACAATCGGGCCATTATCTATGAAAATCCCCTCCCCCCATCCCCTTCATCCACTCATCCTCACTTCCCCCCAAATCCCCACCACCATTCCACATTCCCAAGGTGATTCTCTTATCTAAGTTACTATCCCCAATCTTGAGCTTCCTATCTATAGCTTTTATAGCGAGATTTCCTTATCTTAATCCTAAAGCTTCTGTACATATCCGCTATAAATATCTCCCTATCCCCTTTGTACTATATTTTCATGCCCTCTTGTACATATCCTTGTTAGTCCTACAATAGCTATGATCAAATATAATTTGTTTCAACCAGCCCTGTACTTCACCAACATCTCTTTTCGAGTATCCTTTACCACATGGTTATCCTTCATTCGTCATTTTCCAAAACAACAACACAACATTATCCTCATCAAATAGGTCCTTGCAGGATGTATCCTTCCTCATGTCCGACTGATATCCCCTCACCAATCAATCCATCAATCTCTCTCCTTGGAAAATGATGTCTTTTTGATTTATCACTTTGATCATGGATTTGGTCATTTGGATCTTGTTTATCTTTTGTGGCTTCTCATTGTTCCTATCCTCAAAGTTACCATGATCCTTTATATCATGGTGCACTGTGAATGAGGGCACTCTGGGGAAAGGTCTTTTGATCATCTTGGTTCTTCCTATGAGTTAGTTTGATATGACCCTTTCATGTCCCACATGTGATCTTTCAGGTTACATGGTGCACTTGGGAAATGTCATTTATTTGTAGGTTATCCAGCATTGTTTCTACCATGCCTCCTCCTGGATTTGTGCATGATGTTGGGGCAACCCTTGCATGTATTTTTGTGTCAGTCCTTTGCAACAATGGTGACAAGGCCTTGTGTTCCTAGTAACCTTGGCTGGTCTCTAATGTTTCTATATCAAACTAGGCTGTGCTCTCCATTTAACACAATGAAATCCCCAAGTCCCAATCGCTTCATATAGATTAATCTTTCATCCTGCATCCCTCACTTAGCATCATCTTCCATCTTGCATCATTTAGAATCATATTGCACTCATGCATATTTTCTCATGGTCAGATTTCTATTTATCCTCCTTCCCTTCTCCTTCCTCCACTTCCTTCCCACTTGCATCCTTTTCAAGAAAATCCCACAAAGTTTCCTCTTTGCATTATTTTCTCGAGGGGGCATGACCCCTTACCATCTAATCTTTCCTAGGGCATCTTATTTTCTTGTCTTCGATGCAATGCCACATGCGACATTGGATCAAATAGGGGAAAAATGTAGACACCTAAAAATCCAACTTATTAATTAAAAATATTTTAGTTAATAAAAGTTTTGATGACATCATCATTAATTAATTAATTAATTATTATTATTATTATCCTCCCCCTTTTTAATTCAATTCATTTAATTAAAGAATCACTCCCAGAAAATGTTTAAATCAAATTTAAACATATCCTCTCTCCTAAATTTATTAAATCATTTAATAAATTGTTTCAACCTAAACCCTCCTTAAATAAATAAATAATTTATTTAAAAAACCCTAAAAACCTAGATATCTTCTAGACTCTTCTAATACTATCCTCTCATCCCTAATCACTCCCTAACCCCACTTAAGGGGTGATTCCTAACACTCTTAGCCTAACCCTCTCCCCTTTGACCCAAAATCAACACCCTCATTAATGAGCCTTACAAACTCAGTAATGACCCCTTACACCTTCATTAATGGCTCTTAAAGCCTCTTAATAAAGACCTATCTCCCTACTTCCAATCTTTTTTCCCTAGAAAACTACCCTAATGTTTCTCACACATGTGTGAGAATCCCTTGATCCTTTCAACCATTAATGCCAATAGTATCCCTTCCTAACCATACCCCTAACTCTACCCCTGACCCTAACTACCCCTCCTATCCCAAGGCCTTTGCCAAAATCCTATAAATATCCCTCATTCCAAGAGAAAATAAGCACTCACTCTTTATTTCAATTGCATTGTTATCACATTAAATTACATCTAGAATATCATAGCATATACTAACATTGTTAGATTTATTTCATGTTTATAACTCATCCTAGCTTAGTTTAAAGGATTAACCTAGTTTATTTCAAGAATTTCATATCATCTTAAAATAATATCACATCTATGTTTGAGTTAAAATGAATCTTACATTGCATTCATAGCCTAAAATCTATATTTCATCACTTGCACCCTTAGAACCCTAGGGGAAAAACAAGCTCCCTATACCTAATTTTGTGCCACTTTTGGGGTCTCCATGGGTTGCATATGATCTTTATCTACCATAATATATATTAGGGATGAGTTCATTATGCTTGGAGAGAACACCCACATTCCTCATAAAATGAAAAAATTAAATGGGGCTTGGGTGCTCTTGTTTTGGCTCAATCTAAGGTGGTGTTGTGAAGTTCTTATTTTTGTCTAATTTCTATGCTAGAGTCACAATGCTTACTACATCAAATTCACAATGCTTACTACATCTAAAGTTAAAGAGCTGGGAGGTAAGCTAAAGAAAATCTAGGATGAGCGTGAACAAAAGGTGAACACTTTACTTGACTTGAACTCATTTTTGGCCCCTACTGCTGATTTAATGATAATTAGTGTTAAGAATGTTGAACACTTGATTGGGAAACCTGAACCAGCTACAGTGGATGAATTACAAGATCTGCCAGGTAATCATATGGATCAAGATATTACACTTGCACACTTAAGGACAACTTGTTATACTAATTTGAGTAAAACAAAGAACTTACACAACTATATTTTACAATTTGTAGAGTCATTTGACTGAATGCAATGTGGACTGCAATTTTGATTTACACCTTTTCCCTTGATGAAAAAAGGAGGAGAATGTGATGAACAAAACAATATGGTGAAAATGTAAATGTGAACATGTTGTTTATATGTTATGTCTATTTTGAATTTTTGTTTGAAGTATCATGAAAGAGGGAGCAATGGAATGGAATAATATTGTACATGGAGTACTATTAGTTAATGAAATAAAAATATTTTGGTGAAGTTTTTTTGTGAGTTACTTTGAACAATGTGTTATGAAATTTTCTTTTTCTTTTCATTGTTCTGTACAATCGTGAAATCGACAAGGTTTTCCATCAATGCCAAAGGGGGAGATTGTTGGAATTGATCAACTAACTAGGAAAGACAACAAACAATGATACCTGTATGATCAAATGTTGTCATTGATGGTAAAACACACTAAAAAATATATCAACACAATTGTCAACAATCGATAATGAAGAATCTAATTTGAACAACCTAAAAAATGACTAAGTGACACAACTGGTAAGCAGGAAGAATAACAATATGATGAAAAACTAGTGAATGAATATGAAGCTTAAATATTACGAGGAACGGTTTCACAGGATGATGTATTACAACATGTTAGAGATGAACTCTACAACTGACTCTTAAAATGTTAATGTCTTTTTTCGATTTGAATGATTAATCAGTATTCTAGAATAAACATTACAACATTATTTCTTTGATTTCTAAATGACAAATCGACATAGATTTTGAGGTGAGGTTTGTTATGAAAGTTATTTGAGTTGTCAAGATTCTATTGGTTTTACTATATGAATAATTTTATCTAAGGTTAACAATGATCTGGAACATTCTAAAAGGAGTTGAACCTAAAGTGTAAAATGACTTAAAAGCAAGTTTGAATTCCAAGATCAAAATGTATTACTGTCTCGAGATTGGTGAATTGAGTGAGAGGAGAGCTAAATACTTAAGAGGAAAAATCAATGGTTTTGTTTAAGAGGAAAATATAGTGATGAATCATATAAAATATTATTTATGAGAAGGATACAAGAGGATAGATAGTTTTGTGAATAAAAACTAATTGCAAGATCAATCAATGATCGGTACAAAAGATTGTGATAATATTAGGAGAGGTTTGAGTCATAGATAGTATGGAAGTGTAAGAGGCTACATGACTTAAATAATCTTATAGGAAAGGAGTGTTACTACAAATCAATTACTTGTTTCTCTCTCATATTTGTAGCAAGTTAAATCCTTTTACTAGGTAGAATCTTACATGTCTTAGTTGTTAAATTATTTTACAAGGTGAATCTCTAGATTGAGGTTTCAATCCTCACGTGAGGTAGACTTTTAAAGGTCTTTATTGTACATCTCATAGTGTACTAGGCATCTCTCACAAGATGAATGACTCATAAAAAGAGTTTTTGTAAGCCTTTCATAGGGAACCTTCCACACCGTAATAGAGAAGATTGTGGGTTTCATCCCCACCATCATTTTTACCTCTTATAAGGGTTTCCATGATACCAAAATCATTGTGTCACATGTGTTTATGGTTGTGATGTTTGGTTTCATTTACTACTTTATGTTTATGAGTGTGATCAGAAATAATGGTTAATGGATCAATGATTAGTTTATTGTTTTGTTTGTAACCAGTGATCAAAATTAGTTTAAATTGTTGCATTGGGTACTGTATTAATTCACCCCCCCTCTCATTGCATTATATGGTGATTAATAGCCAACATAGTTAAAGATGATCAATTTAATTATCTTGTAATTTCTTTAAATTTTTTATAGCTATTTTCATGAAACATGTTTTAATGGAAGAAAGGTTTTAAAAGTTGTAGCATCTTAAATTATAAGTACCTTGCTAAGGTGTATAATTTATTCTTATTTATCACCCTATTTAGTGTATTATCATTACTCTATCCATCATTAAACCTTTTGATGCAGAGAATCCAACACCAAAATACACAAACCAAGGGTACTTATTGACCCAACCTTCATTCAAGGTTCACATTTTTTTATTCAGACATATAACAAGATTATAAGCTCTCTCTTATATTTGATAATCTTCACTAGGATCTACACTTGATCTAACATTCATCTTCAACAACTTCTCATTCTTGACCCAAGGATACAAAAAACCCCTTGAACTCTTATCTCTCCAAGGAATAGCGACTCTTCTAGTAACTCATGATTTATCACAACTTACCATCAATTACTAGGTTTTATGGACTTTCAACCAATTGATCAAAATTAGACCAAACTCCAAGACACTTCAAGAACAATCTCCATACACTTTGGATAACTAATCACATGTTGAAACATAAAGAATTTATTCAAAATAACTCCCAACTCACTCCTTTTAACCATTCTGAATTCTTAATATGGTTTCAAACTACTTAAAACATATGTGGTTAATCTCTACTGACACAAAAAATAGGATGAATCCCAAAACATGAAAGGTACAGTCAATGAAATGACTGTTACATACTAGATTAATTAAGACATAAGTGTAGGACATGAATTAGACTAACCAACTTGTGCCCCCTTGGGGTTCCTTTGTGCAAATAAGGCCTTGGTTGATGTGAAACCATCCTAACACCTTCCACCATCCAAGAAATACACTCCTTAACACAAAATACCAAACACAACTTACTATTCTTGTCATGCCTTAAATTGCCATTTCAAATACAATCAAATTATTGTCTGATCAATATTGGGAACAAGGATTAATCCAAGAAAAATAAACTAGAAAGGAATCATTTAGATCCCTTACCACATGTTCTTCCACCATTTCCATTTAGAAACCTTGGGATACCCACAAACAATAAAAATACTCAAATATGTAGTCACCAACTAGACTGTCTGAACAATACTTGTCAAACGGTTTCAAGGGTCTATGTGTTATGCCCTGCATACACATATCTACATTTTGGATGGAAAAATGTCAAGTCACCCCCTTTTCATTTTTTTTTTATTTGGTTTTTATTTGGTTGTCTTTTGGTCTTTTCTTTCTCCATGACCAAGTGTCCCAGAGTGTGTTTTTGTCTGTTGCCAAGGATTCCAGACTCTGGGGTTCTACTGTCATCGCTTCTATTTTTGTTTGAAGAAGTGAACACCAAGTGTCTTTGGGTATGTGGTTTCAGACTTACTTGCCTTGGGATTCTAATAAGCAATTACTACACTAAAGCATTATAAAAGGCCTTTTACCCCTTATTTTTTCAACCGCCCAAAGCATAATCACTTTTCAAGTGATAAAACTGCAAATTGCAAAATATTTTCTTGAGTTTACATCTTCTAAACCTATTTGTGCAAGTGATAAGAGTTTTTGCTTCTTTATTTGGGTAGAGAAATTTTAGCCTCTTAGAAAGTAGTGGGTGAGTGTCTTAATCATCTTTAGAGTTCTCTTGTTTTAGGTAGGCCTTCCTTGACTTTTATTTTTATTTTTCATCTCTTTGTTCCTCGTTCCTATTTTTTTTGTCCTTTTCATTTGTGTCAGTCTAGAACTTCACCCTATAAGTAGGGTTGGTGTGGGGTTCTTGTGGGTTCATGCATCATTGTCTTGTTGGCCTTGTTTGTCTTACATGTCATGTCAGGTCCTTGTAAGCGAATGTAAATATTTATAACTAGTGTAAATGTGTATAATAAGGTAAATTGTTATTTCCTTAAATTAATATGAATTCCTCATGTAAATGACTATATTTAATGGTGTTTTTCCAATGCATTTTTTGTATATAGCCTTGTAAATAAGTCTCTATCTTTGTAGGGTTGAGTTTGTGTATAGGGTGTTAAGTGAAAAGTCCAACCAAGTGTGTGAGTGTAAGATAATGTGGGCCACTGTAAAGTCTTGTATAGGTTCCCCTATAGGGACCGATGTATAGCTTTTGTGTTTTCCCTATGTGGCCATGTATATAAGCTTTTTTGTTTCTAGTCATGCCATGTGTAAGTTTTAGATATTACGTGTGTTAGTGGTTGTGTTTGAACTCTTTATGAGGTTTTTCAGACCATGTTCAAACAATAATTGGTCTCTTGATTCTAGGACCAGTCACTGTAAGTCATGTCCTACCATTCCAAGGAAAGTCATGATGAGTTGCAGAACTCATCTTGGTCGTGAGATCAAGTCAAAAAATCCAAGGTGGCAAGTTTTCAAAATTGTGTTTCACCCTTGTCATGCTTTCCTTAATGGCGGCATTAGTTTCTCATGATTTGACATTCAAATCTATCCTAGTTGGCCATTCATGCCACTTTTGTCATGCCAACTGTTAATTAAATATTGTAATAGTACATGAGTGGGAATACATGTATCCAAATTTAAAATGAACTATCATTAAAGTAAATGTCACATCAACTAGCCATTGTACTTTTAGTCATGTTAGGATCAAAGTGCCTAGATGTGTGGGTAGTTCTTGGTACATGTGCCATTTTAACAAATGGACTCTGAACCTTGGAGCCTAGACTTATATTAAATGTTTTATATTATTTATATCATTTTTATGGTCATAAGGTCTTGTAGGTAAATAAGTTGAAAGGATGGCAATAGTAGGATCCCCTCCTAGAAGTCCAAAGCTCCAAAGCTCATCTGCTAGCCCGACCAAGAAATTAAAGGTAGAAAGGGCCTTGGAAAATTTCATGTTAGTGATGAAGTATAAGAAAGATGGTGAAATTCACAGGCCCCAAATTGAAATCACGGTTCGAGAAATATCATATACAAATTTTGAGACCTCGGCTAAATTAAAGAGTTTACAACAAATAGTATACCAGTTGAAATGGGCTAATGACCCATTGTCAGTCAATCTAGCTATTTTTGAGATCATGCAAGTCGCATGATTGTTGCACTCTATGTAGGCTTTAGAATTAATATTGCTCATGGCCAAGAACTACAATGCATCCATTTGAGTTTCCATGCTATCCTCTAGGGTGCCCATTTCCTCTTGGGATCAAGATACTATTGCCACAGTCTAGAGAATCCCTTTCTTCAAGGTTATAGTTATCATAACTAGGGCTTCTTCTCTAGCATAATTCATAGTGATGCAAGAAGCGGCCCCACATCACTTGAACAAAAGATGGTTAAAAATCCCCCACTAGGACTTCAAGAAAATGAAGATGGATTTAGTGAAAGCATAGATCACTTTAATATTTCACACCACTAGTACATTTGAGACCTTTTTCCAATGGTGAGCTATCAAAATTCTAACACTATACCATTGATCATGCGACACCAGCTGCCATCACAGTTTTACAGTTGAAAAAATGATGAATACAATGGGTGTCGTAAGTCTGACACCACATCCATCAGACTATCCATCCAAAAAGGCATTGGCCAACATGGTGAACATGTCGTTAGTCTATTTGAATCTATTGTAATTCCGACAGCTAGCCATCATTTGGATTTTTTTGCCGATGACGGTGTTGTACATGTGATGGCTATTTGTTGGATGTTTCTGATAGGTAGCCATCAAAATTTGACCCCAAATATTGTAGTGACACCCTTCAGTTTCTATTTCTGATCAGACTTTGTAGCTGGGGTAGGCATTTCCCAAAATTCTTCCCTTAGCTGTTGAATGAGTTTTTCAAGCCATGATCAGTTTTTCTAAGGCCCAATATGAATGGTTTGGGGTATCTGATACCCATATTTCCGATTTGAGTCTGCCAATTCAAATTTTTAGTTACAAGGGTATTATTTCTAAATTATTTATCTTGTGTAATTAAAATATTTTATTTCCTAAAATATTTCAAAGTGAAATTAAATACTTTTAGAATTTTTGTTATGATTGTTAACTCTAATGTTTATTCTAAAAAAAAAGTTGGTGAGTTTTTCATGTGTTTTTCCTTGTAAATTTTGGGCATGACACACCGCTTGCACTATACTTGGTGGGGTTGATAGGTGGATGAATTCTACCAGATCTGTTAGGACAAGGATTTGCGATGGGATGGCTAGCACTTTATATTATATGATGGAGATGACTATGCTATATTATTGTAGGTACACTAATGCAAGAGCATCTTAGGATTTTTAAAATCTTGCATCGACCAAAAAAATGTTTGTTTTCTTGTTGTCTTATTTGATCAGCCTAGTATTTTGGTTAGTGGTTGATCTATGATTTTTCTTTTGGGTTGTGATTGCTACAACGTGTTCTTGGAATCATCCTAGAGATTATCCTATGATCGCACCTCATTTGGATTCATCACGCAGGAGTTCTGACATATTTTTTGTGGGATTTTCCTTTTCTTCATTTCTCAGTTGGTCATTATGGTTTTTGATAATTTTTTGTGATCTACCAGTTGGTTTTTCCATGTACGATTGTGCTATATATTTTTTGTGTTGGAGGCTGACATTATTGTGTGATCACATCTCTTAATCCTTTCATTGGAGGTTATTCTTAAGGATTTGGGTCCTGACCTATTTGTTGTAACACATTTTCTTAATTATTGGGAAATGTAATCTTTTCTAAGTCGAGTGATGGTGTAAATTTCTATATAAGCTATGAAATTGTTACAAAATAGACACAAGAGTTTGGGGGCATGATATCATAGATGATTTGGATTAGCTTGGCTAGGATTATGATATTTTTAGTGTAATTAGGTATGTATTTTTGGAATGTAAGATTGCATGTTGCAAATTGTTGTAAATAGTTTCCTGATGATAGTAAAATGCTTAATCTCTTGTTTTACTTCTATTTTGTCTTATTGATTATGTTGTGTTTTATTGGCTGCAAGGTTTGGAATGTAAGATTGCATGTTGCAAATCATTGTAAATAGTTTCCTGATGATAATAAAATGCTTAATCTCTTGTTTTACTTCTATTTTGTCTTATTGATTCTATTGTGTTTTATTGGCTATAAGGTTTGGACCGATCTCCTTAAGGTTTCTCCATCCTTGAATGCATCGGGTGGTATCTGAGAGAAAGTTTGAACAAGGTTCAGCAAGGTTGAATGAGTTAGAGATTCTTGAGTTGGTATATCTGATCTCCTAACTTGTGAAGCCTTGGACTTACTGATCATGAAGTGGCAGAGTGAAGATCTATCTTGAAATCACAAAGGACTTACACAAAGTGGTGAGAAAGGGTTTTTTGTTGGTTGTTGAAGAGTTTAAGACATACCGATGGAAATGATGGAAGGTGATGGTTTCTAGGTTAAAATCCAAATTTATCTGTAAGGATTATGAGTTAGATTTGTTCAAGAAATTGTAAAACTTGAGGTAGAAAGACATGAGTGTGGAAGATTATACATAGGAATTATATAAGATGACTATCAGATCTAGTCACAAACTAGTATCTAAGGAGAAGGTGGCTAGGTATGTTAATGGTTTGATATTTAATATTAAAGATAAGTTAATTATGTTGAGGATTTATAATATTGAGGATGCTCATTAGTATGCATTTAGAGCATAAAATAAGTTGAAGAGAAGAAGTAACCCTAGAAGAAGGCAGAAACAAGTTATCAAGAATGGAAAGTAGAATCAAACTATTGAAGTTGAATCTGATCAGAGGATACCTAGAAGAGGGAATGGTAGCAAGGAGTTTAAAGGTACTTTTTTCAAATGTGGTGGCATAGGACATAGATATTTTCAATGTTCTTAAGGATCTAGTAAGAACATGAGAAAAAAAAATCTTGTGGCACATGAGGAACAAATTATTGATGAATTTTTGGTTAATGAAGAAGAACCTGAGATAGGAAAGTCTCTTATGCTTAGGAGAGTCATGTTGAGTAAGAAGGAAGATGAACCTATACCAAGGAAGAATTTGTTTAGGACTTTTTGGTGTGTGAAAATGCTTATGCCACTTAGGGCTGCCAATATGCCTTGAGACTAATGTTAGGAGTGGTTAGTTCCAAGTATGGGAGCTCTGCAAGGCAACTGGACCAACTATAGGGACAAGACTGCCCTCTACACTTTTGGCTCTATAAAACCAAGGTGGGTGTACCTAATCCAGTAACTTATGGCATTTTAGGACTTTGGACTGGATTAAACAAAGTAGATGATAGCAAGAGACTACTAAATGTTAACTAGACATTCATTGAATCTCAATTGCTATTGGGTATAAAATGGCCTTGTGACCTCAAGACTATGAGGGATTGCAAGATTGGAGATATTAAATATAATTGGGTTTCTTGCAGGATGCAAACAACCATGCAACACTTTGCATCAGCATAGGGATACTAGCTTAAGATCAGTGCCTTATCCATTGGGCATCACACCTAAAGTGAACATGGAACACAAGGACAACTACTAGATTCATCTGAGAATCCAAGCCATAAACATAGTTAAACATCTCTTACACTACTTACAAGTATCCTTACTGATTGAACCAAATGAATCTATGCTTCACTCAGAGACTTTTAACCTGATTCTAAATCAAGGCTGAGAGATGAAACATATACATAAGCAACCAAATGCGATGAGTCAAAAAAATTAGAATTCATTAAGAAAAACTAAAGGAGAGATCCAAGAATGAGAAAATGTATTAAGTATGTGGATTCAAATCCCTGTATTACAAGTTGATTCAGAAAACACCATAGACAATATGCAAAAGATACATGAGGTTTTTCCCTAATGTTGATACAACCAGGATGAAAATGTTTACATGAAGAAACTGCTCATGGAACCAGAAATTGGAACCACTAGAACTGACAAAATTTAGAACCTCTGGATTGATTAAAATTTGAACCCCTTCTAAGTCAAAAAAGCTACAACTTATACCACTAGCCACCTTGGGAATCTCAAAGAGATTGCATGAAGCTTAGGGTGACTAGGGTTAGGACTACAACCGCCATACCAATTGGAAACGGTCAAAAAATTATTGCAAGGGCTAGAAATTGAGCAACCTAGAGAAAAAAAATCTCAAATAGATCTGCAATTATGAAAATCTATGAGCTTAGTATAGAACACTAGGGAACTGCCATAAAAATCAGTCTAATCGGCCACTTGCAAACAACTTCTTGAGCTCAAAAATACACTCCACCAGGCACAAAACAACTTCTGCAATCAATCACCCAACTCAATGGACAAGACTACAACAATCGATGCCACCAACTAGATCAAGAAATAGCTAGAAAAACCATCAATTATGGTACTTCATGTCACTGCAAACCCTTCTGCAAATTTGAATTCAAAATCCAATGGTTAAGTCTTTGGCACCCAGCTCATTTTAAAACATGGCCGTTGATGATCCATCTTTCTCGGCAAATTGGGTGGCCCTTAAAGGAATCCTAGTTTACATTTATGCCTGGTCGCATGATCGCAAGACACCCTACTCACCCTTGTGATCATGCGACTGCAATCACTTAGCCGTGCAATGCCGATCACAACCCCTCTGAGAAGTCCTCAGACCTGTTGGTAGTCAACAACCATGCAAAATCAAACACGTCAGGAGCACTGGCACTATGGACCACCTTAACTCCGCAATGGTGATACTCCTTTTTAAAAATTTGCAGGCTCCACGTGCTTTATATTTCTTTAAACAAAATTGACCGTCGTTGTTACACTGCGATGCTAAAAGTTGAGCATCTCACCTAAGTGGTATAATGACAACCACATGATCTTCATAGAATTGTAGATGCTCTACTTCCTTTAAAAACTACGGCCCCACTAACAACATCCAGCTCGGCACTCGCTGGCCAATCAGAACCGAGCAAGTGGCCCCAGTTTATCTAGCGAACTGGCAACCAAAGGACTTCTGCCAATTTGTGAAATACTTTCCACCATCACTAAAAAACTTAGCGATCACACGACCACTATTCACTGAATCGCCAAATAAACTAGGGCACTGCCAAAACATTACACAAACCAGCGAACATGTAGAAAATTTGTCAGGCCGCTAAACATTTTATCACAACTGCCAAAGACACCGAGAAATTCAACCGAGCCCACACAGGAAGATCGACGGCCATCTCAAGTTCACAAAGACTTCCAAGATTTTATCAGATTTCATGCCCATCGTCGGATGAAGAATCTTCCCCCAGCCTTGACAACCCTCTGACAAGATACAAAATCAATAGCCATCACAAGATCTTAAGCCTCTGACACACTAGATGAGATTATACGTCATTCATCGATTAACTAACAAGATTAGGACCCACTGACACATCTGAAAACCAGGTCCCACTGACAACAAGCCACTGTGCAAATACATGGATGAATAAAATAGCACCAACTATGCATACATGTCAACGGACCCACCTACCTCCCTTATGAGAATCAATGGCTATCGCTATACCACTGCATTAAAGGCTGAGCATGTTTCATTAATGGTATAACGATAACCACAAGATTAAACTGAACTTTAATCTGCCTGAATGCCAAGAAGATCGGTCCCACTGACAACACTCCACTTCATACTCCCATGGACCAATGAGATACCGCCAAGTCAGCTCACCTGGCAGCGGGACCACCACCAAAGATATGTTTGAGACAAATGAGATCAATGACAGGTGCATGATCTCATGAGCATGGAATATTACTTACACTCATACGTTGACCATCGATCTCCTCCCTCTGTCGCTTGAAGAATATGGCCCCACCAACCATCGCACTTGCACACTTAAGACCGATGAAAAAGGAGTGCCGGTAGAAGAGAAGAAATGCAAGGTTGAAAAGACATAGGGTTTTTAGCGAAAGATCAAAAACATCCAAGGTATTCAAAAAAACATTGTGGGTTTTCGACACTAGGCAGATTCTGAGACTATTTCCTGCAGACCTTAAAACTTGAATATCTCCCTGGGTTTTGTGATTTAGGAGATGTGATCTGAACTGGAGCAAGGTGATAACATGAAGCACATAGGGCTAAGAGCTCAAACCATGAAACACTATGGATTTTCTTCGCAAGATAAAAGTGTGATCATAGGCAGGGCGGGACACTTTTACAAAAACATTTGCAGGGAAGAGGCCATTTTCATAGGATTTTGCATTGATAGGAAAATGGACTAATAGGACTATTTGCAAATCAAGAGATAAATTTTTTATGGTTGTTATGGATAGTGGTAGTACTAACAATTTGGTATTAGAAGAGATGGTATAGGATCTTGA
This sequence comes from Chamaecyparis obtusa, assembly GCA_027943335.1. Lineage (NCBI taxonomy): Eukaryota > Viridiplantae > Streptophyta > Pinopsida > Cupressales > Cupressaceae > Chamaecyparis > Chamaecyparis obtusa. The sequence goes on from BSBK01005180.1 coordinate 159,908, forward strand.
ATTGGAGATGCTTAAACATCCTTTTCCTTATAAGATAAGTTAGTTTTGAGATGAACACACGGAGGAGGTGAAAGAGAAATTCTTGGTTAACTTTATCATTGGACCTTACATAGATGAAGTGTTATGTGATGTGGTGTCTATGAGTACTTGTCATGTTCTATTGGGAAGAACTTGGTAATTTAATAGATGATCTATTAATCATTGTAGAAGAAATTTGGTCACAATAGAGAATGATGGACTAAAGTTTATTGTAGTTTCTTTGAAGGAAGCAAAAGGGATAAGTGCAAGGAATTTAAGTATGGTAAATAGGTATTGTTCAGAGAAGAAGACTATAGAGGTTAGTATGGATCAAAAGAAGGACCTTGAAGGTAGATCTGATGAAGGAAAGTTGGTATCAAATTGTATGAAGGGTAAGATGAAGAAACATAAGACCTTGGTTGTTGAACAGATATTGAAGGTCTGCAGCAAAGGTAGATCAATTATGCAAAAGGGAAGAGGTAGAAATCTAAGCCTTGATTTTGATAGAAGATATGAAAAAGAGATTACAGAGGGGATTAAGTTGATAGATATGACATGGGAGAGTACAGAGGTGAAGAGGCAAAGAGTCGTAGATGAAGAGGATTTTTGGATTAAAAAAGCATGGGATTTATGTTACATGCCTTGTTAAATGTTCATAATTTTCTCTTATGGAACATTTTATTTTACTTGGGGTGTCTGATCTAGGAGCATCTTAGGATCTTGGAAATCTTGCATCAACCAAAAAAATATTTGTTTTCCTATTGTCTTGTTTGATCATCTTAGGTGTTTTTTGGTCAGTGTTTGATCTATGCTTGTTCTTTTGGGTTGCAATTGCTATAATGTGTTCTTGGCATCTTCCTTTGGCTTATCCTATGATCACACCCCATTTGGATTTATCACACATGAGTTATGATAGATTCTTTGTGGGACTATCTTGTTCTTCATTTCTCGGTTGGTCATTATGGTTTTTGATAATTTTTTTCAATCTATCAGTTAGTTTTTCTGTGTGTGATCACTAGTACAATTTGACAAATATGTGACTACATGATTAACAATTTTAGTCACACAAATAAATTTTTTAGTCATGTGATTAAAACTAATCAAATTCTACTAATTTTTTACAATTCACAAGTATAAATGACTAATTTGGTCACTGGGTAAAATCAAAAGGTTAGAAAAACAAAAATGACTAAATAGTTAGTCACCCAAACAAAAATGACTAAATGAATGATTATTACTCCTTTATAATTAAATTTGATAATATCATACACTTATATATAACTTAGAAGTTCCATTTCACCAATAATGCTTGTTCACCAATAGGCTTATTGCATGAGCAATCCATCTAAACTTGTCTCATGCCAGAAATCTATTTTTAGGTGATTTCAAAATTGATTGATAAACAACTGTTAGAGATTAAAAAACAAGGAGTAGTTACCATAAAAAAAAATTTCAGTCATGGTTTCTCATCTCACATCTAAAAAAAAACTGACTCACATATAATATTAGATGTCATGACAAGCACTTGGACTGGTCAAATAGGTATTTCAAAGAAGGTAATTTTTAAATCAGACATACGTAAATTACCATTTTTCCTATGTCATCACGAGATCATATATGGAAAATTTGGGAATAGTGTACCCAAACCCTCAATAATGATGTCAAATAGGGGCACTTGTAATGCCCCCTCTCTAAGGTTGTGTATTTAGTGGTTGTTAGTGTATCTTGGTGTCCTCCATAGGCTAATGCACATGGTTAGGGGAGCTTTGGAGTATTTAATTAATTGAATGTAAACTAATTCTAAGTTTATACTTAAGACATGTAATTAATTATCTAATTTAACTTGTTACTACACTCACAATGTGAAATGTTAACCCTCATTTATATTTCTAAGTCGTGAGCGCTAGGTGAAGGGATTCAAAAAGGCCAAATAGAAATAAATAATTAAAAAAAAGATTATTATATTTGAGTGAGAGAATACAAGGAAGAAAATATTTGGAGACTTCATGATATTTTGGAGATAGACAGTAAGAAAAGAGGAAGGGTTTTTTAAAAGGTTGGAGTTGAGGGAATTGTCTTCAAGAGTGAGAGATCTCTTTGAGACAAGAAAGTTATTGCTTCATTGTAGAGGTATTTGTTGGACTTCAAATTCAGTGATCATTGTGATACCTCAAAGATTGGGGTTTTATTTAAAATGAATATTTTTGGCTTCCTAATGCTGGGTAATTTTTTCATTCTAGATTGTGCTTTTGGGAGAGATTTTTTGTGTGATTGACAATTTTTTATTTGGCTAGAGTTTATTTATGGGTTTTATTTGCTGAAAGTTTCATTTCTTGGAAGAAGTAATTGGCTAACTAAGGAAAATGGTGGGAAAAATTGAACATGAGTATTGATTAAAAGTGTCTCCAGATTTAGCTGAACTGATTTGAATAGCTATATCAAGCCAAGAAGCATAACCCATTTTTTAGAACAAGAAATCGACATTTTATGTATGCTGTGATTTTTGCCTACATCTTAAGGACTTGTGGAAACTTGAGTGAATTGTCACAATTATATAAATGACTATTTTATGATATTTTTTAAACATGAAATTAAATTTTTATCTTAAATATTCAAGTTATTATTTAAATAAAAATGGAAACCATAATTATTGTCTTAAATTAAAACTTAATACAACACTCATGTATTTTCATTATTTTAATTGTTATAAATAAAAATAAAAATAATTATTATTATCTTAAATTAAAACTTAAGACAACACTCATGTATTTTTGTTTAGGCGGTAATTAGAGGTAGAGGAAGGCAGGATCAAATTTTTCAAAGGAAGAGCAAGATATTTTAGAATAAACTTTCATGGACTGCACTGATATCCTTCATTTGGGCCTATCTAGTTAGGCTCTACACATCACAAGAAACCCCATCGATTGACAGTAACTTCCATTTACGCAACCTGCAAAGGGGATTTTCCCTCCTAGAACTTCTACAAAGAGAGTGTTCAGAAAGTGGTGAGTATATACTTGAGGCACCCCATTTCTCCTCATTTGGTGAGCCAAATAATTTTTTTAGTAGAATAAAATAGGCATAAAAAATAATTTCATTACATTCTCTGATTTTATTTCCCACTATGTTTTACTTTTTATTTGTATCTATAGCTTAGGCCCTAAATATGAAGGCTTGAACAATAAGAAGAAATTTTTGTTTAATCATTTAACATTTGCATGCTAGTTATTTGGTAAGGGGAATTTATAGATGATAAGTCCTCACTACCACCAATCCCAGATCTATAATCACCTAAAATTTGTCTATTAGAACCTAAGCCTGTAATTTCAATTCGAATTTCCCTCAGACAAAATTATAAATCTCAAAGGCATAGTTTACTAGACATGATTATGTTAGTAACCTGAATAATCCCCTAGCATAATTAAATCTAATCATCTCATAAATTTAAATCTTGAAAAATAATTTAATTGTCAAAAACTTCCTTTTTAATAAAGTCCTAACACTTTTATTAAAAAGAGCACTTTGTGCAAACTTAATCTTGATTACAATGATAATTAAAAGGGGATTTTCTATTTTGTCTTATTCTCTAATCGAGCTTGACCAATCAAAAATCTTGGATCCTTTCACATGGATTGATCTCTCTTTCCACTCATCTCTACCTAACATCTTTACCTCTTAATATCCACCCTTCATTCTTGAGGCACTTTCTTTAAAATGAATCTCTTCCTTGGCTCAAGGGTCCACTTCTATTGCATTTTCTAGGTCCAAATCTTGACCATTTTTGCATCTTAAGGAGAGTCTTGCATTCTTGTAGTCTAGAGTAAACTTTCTATTTTGAGTTCTTAAGTAGCTATGAGCTCTCTTGCATTCTTAGTTTAGCGCATTCTCTAGTATAATCTTGCATTGGTATTTAGTTTTATTTCTTAGTAGCATTACTAATCTTTCATTCTAGTTTCATCATGTCTTTTCATTTGCATTTATATCAATCTTGGAGTGGTGAATGCAAGTCTTGGATCTCCTCCACATTTGAAATCTTCCTTTTTGGAGTAGTCAAGTCCCCAATCCTTCATGCCAATATGATGAGCATTCTCAAAAGGATTAAATTTTCTTCAAATAGGAAGAAATAAGCCACTTTTGAGGGTTTTTTTTGTTCATTTGATGCAAACTCTTGTAGATAAATTCTTGAGCTAATGGTTTATTGAGTGTTGGTTGCATTATAATTGAATACCAATTTCATACCACATAAGATCATCCACTATCTGATGAATGAGCCAAATGTTGGTATGAAGATTGTACAATTAGGTGGAAGAAGGGAGTCATATATGGGTAATGAAGGGCCCCTACTCCTAGAATAGTAGGGAAACTAGTAGTTCTTCTTGATGTCTTTTTTTTTAAATCTAGGGAGAACCAATTGATCTTCAAATGAGAGTTGTTTGATTGAAAAACCTAAACAACTAGTTAATAATAATTGAGAATTAATCCAACACCAATAAAATTAATAGATTTGAATCATAATAAAGCTCAAGTAATGTGATTGGGATTTCATACCAAAGGAGAAAATCTCATGTTTTTTAATTAGTTTTTTACTACCAATATGCAAAATGTTTGAAAATGAATCAAATGATTCTACCAGTTTGGAGGGTGTAGTTTTTGAATTAAAAAACCCATTAAGGGTTAGAGATTGTACTTAAGCATGGATTAATGATATTATTTTATATTGTCATACAACTAACAAGTTATTATATATCCCCATTTTTCCAATCTGAATTGGCAACATCAAATTTACAGCACCCAGCTCCTATTCCTCATTTCAATTTTTTTTTGTTGATCACATATGTGTACCTTTTGGTGGATGTCAAAGCCACACAAATAAATCTATTGTTAGAGGAATTCCATAAGGGGTACCTCATTTCCCCACTCCTACACATGCTATAAGTTGTGTTACCAACCAATATTTTTATAATTTTTAATACCTATCCCATATGTTCATTGTTCTCTTGTTTAACATTTAGACATTTGTTGATATCATGGTCTCTTTCTCAGTAATAAACCTTTTCTCTAATTTTTTTTAGACATTTTGGCATGGAGTTTATCTCTCTAGTAGTCATAGGTTGTATCCTATGGGATGGAAAACAAATTTTGAGACTTCCATGCCACATCCTCTTGTACCTACAAGCACCATGAATCTTTTTCCTGCACCTTAGAATGCAGGTAAATATTTTGTGGTCTATAAAAAGTTGATTTTTCATTCAATAATTTTTTTATCTATTCTTGAATGTTTATTATGGGATGTTGGTTTCTTAATAAGAATAACTTCTCTTTCTTAGTATCTGAATTTTAATAGGATCTCCCTGTATCATGGAAAGGAATAATCAACCAAAAAATGTTTACTTTCTAAAATATTTTGATGCCTAATGACTTCAACAGATTCACTGAAATAAATTAGAACACCCACTACAAATAGTACTATTTATGTATGTTGCTAAGTGTTCCCGTATTGGTCCATCTGATGTGGTAATGAATGGATCTCCCTATATGGTGTAGCTTTTTAAGTTTCTTAATACTTGTTCCAATCTTGTTCTAGTTGAACATAATAAATTTTTTTGTCTTTTCCCTTTGTTGTGTTTTCTGTCCTGCCATATATTTCTTTGTATAGTATTTTTAGTAGAAATGTTTGATACTCCTATAGAGTTATTTTTTTGTCATTAGTTATGATTAAGTCATAATGATTGTCAAAGTCATTCGGTAAAGAAGGAAAGTCAAGTCGGTAAAAGGAAATAAAGGAAAGACATTTTTGGTAAAGGAAAAGGAAGTCAATACACTGAGTAAGGCAAAGCAAGGAAAACTGAGAATTGACCACCAAGTAGTATTGAGCTACAACGTCTATTGAGCCAAAAGAAGATACATTTTACCAATCAAGAGAAAACTATATTACTGAGCATCACAAACCGATAGAAGAAGAATCTACAAATACATTGAATCTGGACACCGAGCAGAAAACATTTTACAATTCTTGAGGAGATTATTTGTTATAACATCGGAGATTTAAGTATAATGATTGTGTATGATTACAAGGTGAGATTCTCCAATGACAACTAAATGTGATATATGCATTGGAGAAGTAACCAATGCTAGCACCGCTTTCATATCGGGTAAATTGCAAAGAAAAAACTTTAGCAGAATCTCAGCTCATGAGTTTTAGTGTAAAGACTAGTCACAACATATAATCAAGCAATACTCCAGTAGTGAAGGGACAGTAAACTCAGTTTTGAAAAGCAAGGTTATGTTTTGAATGTTGATTCAGAGTAAAGATCATTATTAAAATTTTAGCATGATTTATGTTAGCTACAAAAGCCAAGTTCTCAGCCTTGAGAACTCGAGTTCAAGCAAGGGGATCGTGAGTTGTCAAGTAGAAACTCATTGCAAAGCAAAGTGCCAAATAAAAGATAAATTGCAGGCCCGAGCCACAACAATCCCTAGTCTAGCTTGAGATTCAAGATTGGTTAAATGGAAATGAGTCACAGTACACAATGCTGATATATAAACAATGGCTTCAACAACACAACATTGGAAAACCCAAGATTCACATTTTGAGGTAAGAAACAAATAACAGCTGGTTTTCTTTTCAATACCAAGAAAGAAAGCCTAAGTTTATGCAATAAATAGAGAATCTTCAAAAATAGAGAGTTTAGGAATGCACAAGAGGGAAAAAGATATACTTATCTCCAGTTTTAAAGCCAAAAGCCCAGCTCCAACCCAAGTGCAATAGCAAGTAAAATGCCAGTCAAAGTATTGATTCCCAAATCTACTCACATTATAGATCATGTGTATGAAGCAACTCATGATTAAAAGCACCCAAAAATAATGCCGAGTTCTTTCAAAATAGAAGGAAAGATCACGAGTCAAGGATAGACTCCAGTTCATCAAACAAAAAGCTCAAAGTTCACTGCTGGATATACTAGACATGAGTAGCAGATCAATATCCAAGCTTCATTCTTTAACTCTTATCAAGGCCGAGTTCTTCATTACAAGGTCTAAGTTTTCATCACATAAAGAGGAGCCAACATTCAGGGTTGAGTTTGAAAACCTCCCAAGCTTCATGAGATCATCAATTCAAACTCAAGCTTGTAGAAGGCTGAGTTCTAGGTTCAATGCATTAATAGAGACAACAAACGTAAGCCATTCCCATGTTCAAATCAACTTCCAGTTAGATCAAGTTACAACCAAAGATGAAGAAGAAAGATCATTTTTAGCCGCCATGTGTAAGGGTTTGGATTGCAGTCTTTTCACAAAGATCAAGTAGACCAAAAAAATTGAGATAGTGCCAAAGTGGAATGAATTTTCAAGTCCGTGACAGAGAGATTAAATGCCATTAAAAAAGAGTACAATAATAGCTAGGCCTTGAAAACTTGCAATGCCACCGCATTTGTTCCATATTTCAAAATGAGTTGTGAAGTATCCGAATAGTCATAGCATTAAAATTTGTAATAATTTAAGTTTGGTTATCTGTGGACTTAGGTTTAATTTTTATATTGGGCTGGGTTTTAGACTTAATTCAATTATTTCATAAATAATATTGGTAATATCTTTTTAAGGATATATTATAAATTACTGATATTAGAGCTGGAATTTGGCATGATTTTGGGCTATTTTGAAGGAGCTATTTTTAGCAAATTTGAGCATTTTTGGGAGGAATTTTAGGGGTGATTGGATTTCTAGATTAGGGTTTGGAGGGCTACTTAACTAAGGCTTATAGTCAGTTTTAGGGGTTCTGAATAGTGGAAAGGAAGGGTGGAGTGAACATATTTATTCCTCTACCCCTTTTTCATGATTTTGTAGTCATTTTTATAGGTTTTTGAAGGATAATAAAGCATGCTTTTCTGATTACATCGATTTCTGCATGAATTGTTGTAGTTTATGTGATCTGGTAAAGTGAATTGTTTTCCAATTCCTCTCCTATGTTATAAAATATGAGGCCTTTTTGCAGAATATGTAATTTTATTGTCAGTTTTTATTATTTGTGGTATGAACCCTAACTGTGAATTCTAACCAACCTTTATGTTGAATAGAGAATGATGAATGAAGCTTAGTAATTTTGTAGTTGTGGAATGTCAATTTAAAGATCCTAATAGATCCGTGCCAAGTTTTGGTTTATCACCTCATTTCAAGTTCAGTTTTAATATCTTTTCCCTTTTCCCCATCAAGTTTTTAATCAGGAGGTGATATCCTGAATCAAATAGGAACTGGCCTAGAATCTAGAGATTCCTCCTTATTCATAGTCTACCCATAGCTAGAGGAGGTTTCCATTGTTAGGATGGAATTTTCGTGTAGCCCTAATACCTGAGTTAGGGTGACAATTCTAAACCTGAACAGTAAATCCTTTAACATGGTACATCACTTAGATTAGAGTTGTAAAATCCTTTAGTAAGGTAGACTTAATTGGTCTATAGACTCTTAATAGGGTCAATACTCTTAACAGGGTAAGCTATCTGAAATAGATAGCATTGTAGCTCTAATTAAGTAGAATTTTTATTGCAATAGTGAACTTTTGTGGATGTCATCCCCACCGTAGTTTTTTCCTCTAACAAGGATTTATGTGATACCAAAATCATTGTGTTGTGAGTTGTGTTTCATGATATTACATTATAATTTTTATGTTCTTATATGAAAAGTTATGAATTCAGTTCTTATATGAAAAGTTATGAATTCAGTGAATAGTTAGAAAGTTAGTTAAAAGTTTTTGAAATACTGATTCACCCGTCCCCTCTCAGTACTTATATTTCCATAATTAATCCAACAATTGGTATCAAAGAAAAGGTCTCTTATTCAGAAGTTTAACCACTTGAGAGGAAAGATCTGAAGAGATGGACAGATATAGGTATGAATAGGTGATTGATAACATGAACATGAAATTAAGGATGGATAATGACTAGATTGATGAATTGAGGAGGAAACCAAAGCATTCACTTAACAAGGGAAAGGAACTAGCACATCAATTGAAGGATACACAAGATCAGGTTGAAGAAATTGAAGAGCTATTAGAGGGAGGTATGTCTCATGAATCTAAAGATGCCATATCAGAACTGACTAAAAATAACAAAAACCTAACTGATCTGGTAAAAACACTAAAAAGAGAAAAAGAAGCTCAATCAGTAAGAATGTGTGAAGTCTTAGAACAAAAGGGAAAAAATGGAGATGATAAAAGAATGGTTGAAGATGAGAGAAGGAAAATGAGTGCAAGGATGAATGTGAAAGATGGGGAGATACTAAGGTTGACACAAATTCACTACAACTTGACAAATCAACTAGTCGATATTAATCAAGAGATTGCAAGGAAAGTTAAAGAGATTTCTAGACTAATATCTGAGAATGAACTTCTGAGAAATGAATTGAAATCTAAAAATAATGCAAATGAAGTCTTGAAAAGGAATGAAGAAAAATTGAGGATACTAGATGAACAACTAAGAGGTTAGAGAAAAATGAGAGATACTTCTAGACTTGGATTTAATGTAAACGACACCACCAAGAAGGATGAGTCCTCAAATCAAGAAAAAAAAAGAGATAATACTACCCCACTAAAGTCAAAGAAGCTCAATCACTATCATTATGTAAAACTGGGTCATACAACTAATGTCTGCAAGATCAAAAGAGGTCCACTGAGAATTCCTAAGTTTAATGGTTATTGTTACAATTTTAATAAGTATGGTCACAAGGCATTCGATGAAGATCAAGGATTGCTAACAATTAAAGGAAGCCAAGATTTGATGTTTTCTATAATAATTGTAACAAATATGGTCACAAGTCTAAAGAATGTAGGTCATAAAGAAATAATGTGAAATGGGTCCCTAACTGACAAAATACTGTAAACAACTGACAATGATCAACTATACCAGGGGACTAGAATACAAGAATTACATGTACAACATGTGGAATATTTGGATAGATTGTTGCAAATTGCATTTTTATGCATGGAAGGAACAATAGAATATCATGGATAAATTATGGAATGGATTGTTTTCATTGTCACAAGGCCAATCACCTAGCCAAAGATTGTAGGTACTAAAGCAAAGCCCCAACTGAGGAACAACTGAGTGAAAATGCTCAAGTTAATGTTGAAGAGATAATAGATCAGATGAATATAACATGGAGAAGAAAGTCTCAAGATGATGGAACTGAACTTGGCACCTCATCCTCTAGATTGGGTGCACCTATCTTCACCTAATTGGTCAAAGCTACATGTAGGAGTTGATAACTAAAATCCAATCTTAAATAGGTTCCTAACATTTGTGCAAAGATCCATATTAGAATATTTAGATGCATTTGGATATATCTTGTGAAATTGACATTTCATGTTTTGATTGGTAAGAGTATATGTTATTTTGTTCCATTCGGTGAAAGGAAAGTGTATTTGGTAATCAGTGAAAAAGGGAGTCGATAAAGAGAATTTAATACTAAAATTATAGTCGTTGGAAACCCTAAATGATGAAAAACTATAAATAGAGATCTTGTCATTTCATTTTCACCTTACATTTACAAGAGCATTTGAAGCACTTTGTAGATATGAGACTACCAAGAGAATTCAAGCAATCAATCGAGTAGATCTAAGCATTTTAAAATGCATTCGAGTTATTTATGATGTTTTGTCAAGTTGTGAAAGAGAAACTGAGTCATCAATCAAATGAAACCCTAGAGTCAAGTGATTAATCTGTGAAATAATGGAACCTAAAGTACAAAATCCTATTGTTGTGGAGAATATTGACCCATTCAATCCAAAGTATAAGCTACCACCACCCGTAGTAGCTGAAACTAATAAATTTGGAGCCCTATCTTCAATCCCACTTAGAGCTATTATGATTGAAGATCTTCATGCTTTCATACATTGTAATATAGAGGACATTTTCCAAGAGGATGTTGATACATCCTACTAGAATCTATGTGTAAACAGGAAGTTGGAGGATGAACATAAAAATTTGGAGACCAAGGGTTTGGTTCATGTCATGCATGTTCTGACTGTATTCAAGAAGGAATGGATGATATTTTTATTAAGCTGAGTACATGATCAATTCATGTGACTTGATGCACCTATGAAGATTACAAAAGATGTATTACACATTATTACTGGTTATCCAATTGGTGATAGACTGAGAGCTCATAAGAAAACATATAAGAACAAACTTTGTGAGCTTATTCAAGATAAATGGGACATAAGAGGTTTAAAATTATCTACTTTTGATGATCCTGACTTAAGATTTGTGTGCAATATAATATCCTACTGAATCTTTCAGTCATCTCGGGTAGACAATGTACCTTATGGAGTTGTAGATATAGCCTACAAGATTGTGAAGAAAGACATGAAGGTAGAGCTATGTGAGATCTTGTTGAAATAATTTGATGACAATATGAATAAAATTAGGAAGGAAATGACAAATACTTTGAAGTTTAGATCACTACTAGTATGTATATTTTTCTACTTCCAAAACTTCTTTCCATCAAGTAGTTATGTAGTGTGGAATGTGAATGTACTAATTATTTACTAGATAAATGAGTTTATTCAAAGTTTAGGAGATAAATTTGAAATTATTATGAATGATTACTTTTCAAAATTTCAAGAAAAATGCATAAGAAGTTTAGAATTCCACCACAACTACTAGAAAAATACAAGGATACAATATGTTTTGAAGTAGACACTGACACTTGTATAGTGAGGGATGTGGAGCCAAGAACCATCTGGTTACCACCAATGGGTTATGAAATGGATATTGATAATGCATCATTATAGATTGAAGGTTTATTAGAGAAACCAACTGACAAGAGAGCCAATCAATATGACACATATGAGGAAGTAAAATATAAAATAAAACTAGGTATATTGATGCCTAAGGCATTAAGGAAAACCAACAGGATGATTAGTAGTTTGTCAAAAAAAGTGGGAGTTACTGCTAAAGAAGATGAAGCTGGTCCTTGAATGATTACAGGGAATAAAATTAGAATAAAAAAGAAGACCCCTAGCCCAATCGGTGCAAGACCATTAACAAGGTCTTCCTCCACACCAAGAGAGAAAAATAAATTAGAGGTAGAACTACAAAATCCTAAAACCTACATGAGATAAAATAAGACATCATGTAGACCGAGAAGGAAGTTGAAATTACAAGAAGACAATGAAACTGAATCTGAAGATGTAATTCAATTTAGAGTTGTGAAAAATTAGACACCAAAACTAAAGAACTTAGATGAGTCACTTAAAGTACTTAGGAAATATGGAAGTTATTTTGGAATACAACATCTTAAATATGAAACTAGAAATGAAGAAGATAAATAAAAAATGAAGAAGCTACTGTGTTTACATTGCACAAGTTTAGGAATACTCTGGTTGAGATGGCCTATCGAGTATTAAATAAATACTACATAGATGCAAGATAGAAATATGCCTTGGCACATGAGAAACAAATGAGGGAGAGATCCCTAGCTATCACTATTCCTAAATTATCCACAAGAGGAATTAAAGAAGCATTAAAGGAATATTCTAAGAGATTCCTAGTAAAGGGAAGAGCACTAAGGATAATGGTCAGTAAACTTGAGGAAGTTCAATAAGAGACAAATGATTTATGGAGAAATATATTCTTTCCCAACCTACCGACATAAATCAAGGAACCCCAAGGGAAGTCAAATCTCATTGATTTGACAAAAAATAAAGAAGAGTTCATCATTAAAGACATAACAGATAAAGACCCAATAAAGGGTATTGCAGATGATGAAAATGTAATGGCAACCGAGGCCAAGGATACTAAATAAATGAATCTTGATGATTCAACAAAAGAAAAAATGATGGATGTAGATCTTTTTATTAAACAAATACTAAATTTTCTCGAGATTGAAGATGTTATCTCAGAGGCTACAAAAGATGTTCCAACAAATGTGGAAGCCCCCGCCGAACCAGAAAAGGAGAAAGAACAAAAAGAAACTATATAGTCAGTCACTCCTACTAAGACCGTTGATCCCCACCAAAAACAAGAACCGGTGAAAGAGAAGGAAAAGGATAAAGAATAAGAGAATAAATAAGAAAAAATAGGAGAATAAGGAAGAAAAGAGACTACTACTCTCACAACTTATGATGTGAAGTTATCTACTAGATAGAGTGCACAAGCCACAAAAAAGAAATCAAAGAAGGGAAAGCATGAAAAGGAGATAATTGACTTAAGCCAACCTATTGTTATACTGAAGGTTGACATCTCCACCATGAGCCCCAAGGAATTATCTAAGTTTAGAGATTTACTCAAGAGGAAAGATGCACAAGACAAATTGCTTGCAAATAAGCAAAAAATAGATGTACTTGAGCATGTCAAAGAAATAATATAGGAAACAATACCAGATGCAGATATCAATGAAAAAGGAAGTATATATAGTCAACTAAGTGAACTGGTAAGCCAAATTAACAAACCAAGTACTGAGACCAAAAAATATTTGATGCAAGTGCGCATAGAAAGAAAATGGAAAATAAGATCATTTAAGAATTACTTCAATCGATATCACTTGACAAGGGAAAACTTTCTATACTGGAAATTGAGTTGGAAAAAGACTTGCTAGATATTCTTTCATTATTTCATAAAATATGTTTCATTTATAATTTCACAAAGGATATAAAAACAAAAGATGAAAATGTTGAGAAGGAGTTGACTGAGAAGCTAGTTAAGGTAACAACCAAGCCTAATACTTTCAAAGTATACTATCAAAGGATGAAGCACCTATTGGTAGTGCAACATGAGTTGAGGAAAGAGGAGAATAAAATTAGACTTTATTTGATGGAGCTGCAATCATTTTTGATACCATAGATTGAGTCACTACAGAAGCATACTCACAAGGCTAAAGACTTAGTGAACACCCCAGATGTAAGTGCTAAGGATAGCATGATAAGTATAACAACTGATATAAGTGAACAGATTATAGTGTTATAGACACTCAAGGATTCATGGAAGGCCTCACTGAAAGATGCATAGGAAATGTATAAATTTATTTTTTCCAAGATCCCTCCACTGGATAAATAGTAAGTAATTTTTTTGGCATTTTTTTTAAAAAAAAGGGGGATAGTAGATAAAGGGATAGACATATGTTGTTGTCTAAGTAAAATAAAAAGGGGATAGTACTAAAAATATGGCTATATTGTATAGTATGAAGAGGATTATATGTATAGAAGATGGATAAATATACATATAAGTATTTCCATAGGGAGAGCAATAGACTTTACAGAGGAATGTATACATGGTCAAATTTGGATAAGGACCTAAGGATGCAAAATTTTGATGACATTGAAGGTTTTTAACAAAGATACCAGACTAATGTCAAAGAGAGGGATTAATACTCCTATAGAGTTATTTTTTTGTCATTATTTATGATTAATTCATAATGATTGTCAAAGTCATTCGATAAAGAAGGAAAGTCTAGTCTGTAAATAGAAATAAAGGAAAGAAAGTTTGGTAAAGGCAAAGGAAGTCAAGATACCAAGCAAGGCAAAGCAAGGAAAACCGGGCAGTGAGCACCGAGTAGTACCGAGCTACAACATCTATTGAATTGAGAGAAGATACATATTACCGAGAAAGAGAAAAATATATTACTGAGCATCACATGCCAATACAAGAAGAATCTATAAATACATTGAATTTGGACACCGAGAAAAAAATGTTTTACAAATATCCAGGAGATTATTTGTTAGAACATTAGAGATTTAAATATAATGATTGTATATGATTACAAGTTGAGATTCTCCAATGAGAATTAAATGTGATATATGCATTGGAGAAGTAACCAATGCTAGCACTGCTTAAGGAGAAGATTCTAGAATGTTTCCACCTCTTCTAGAATTGAATATAAAATGGATTAGAGTGTGAAAATCATAGAGAGTGAGAGTCTATGATACAAAGGAGAAGTTGTAGAGAGAAGGTGTTGATCATTCAGAGATAATTTTGAAGGTGATGATAAAAGAAGCCACTAAGTAACAAAGAAATAAAGAGTAGAGTGTGAGTGTGATACAGAGTTGAATCTACCAAGTAAAAAATTGATATTGTGAGTGAAATAAAGTATTAGGTAAACTATTATTGAGCATATTGAGTCTGATAAGCATAAGTTGATGCAAGTGTTACAGACAAAATTATTGCTGATTGTGTAATCAGAATTGTAAAATCTCTTAGCTGAGTGGATCCTAATAGGTCTTATATTGTAAATCCTTTAACAAGGTACATATCTTAGATTAGAGTTGTAAAATCATTTAGCAAGGTAGACTTAATTGGTCTTTAGACTCTTAATAGGGTTAATACTCTTAACAGGGTAAGCTATCAGAAATAGCTAACATTGTAGTGTTAGGAATGAATATTGAATATGTCCTATGAGGGAGTATTTGAGTAGTCCTATAGCAGTTGTATGTTGCATTCATGATTGTGTTTGTCATTGATGTCAACACATTGATCTACTAGAGATTAGTAGAAAAGTAGAGAGTGTTTGAATTAGCACACGTGGAGAATTGCAGATCAAGTTATGTGGCATTGAGAAATTATTCTTTATTGTGTCCTGAGATTATGGTTAAGAGAATATATGGAAATTCAATTATTCATGATAGTTATGAGTAATCTTGTGGGAACAATATTCAGACAGTGTTCCTAAGAAGCAGCTTGTGATAACCAGATTATATCTCCTAACTAGGATATAATCTAGACATGTGAAGTTGTAAAAAGGTTGAAGACATTTTGGAGGTGACTTGGATGAGATAGCATAGTCAGAGGTCGCACGTGTGAAGATTTATTTAGTTTGGAAGCTGATAGTTTTATGTGGTTATTAAATATTATGTAACGTGTAAAGATCTATATTTTGTAATTAGTTAAGCCTAGTTGGCCGACTCTATTATAAATTATTTGAGTGCGATATAAAGGAAGGATTGTTTTCCTTGATTGTAATGAAGTAGAGAGATATATGATGATATTGATGTTGTAAGAGGATATGCAAATTAAGAAGATCTAGTATAGAGATCTGGTGAAGTATTTGGTGTGATTTTGGCACAGATAGAGGAGTGAAGAGAATTTGTTGAGATTAGTAATTATTGGTATTATTCTGTTCGAATAATATAGAGATCAATTAGACAGTGAGTTCAGTGATCTTGCCCCTGAAGCTAAATGTACTAAATGTATTTAATAAGGCTCCTAATAGAGTCCATCCTCTCACAAGAAATTTTCATATTAGTACATCTTTTATGGGTACCATCCCCATCGGGGTTTACTCTCTGATCAAGAGGTTCCCTAGTTAACATATCTTGTGTCATTGTGTATGTTTATCTTTCTATGGTTGCTATTTATATTGGTTACATGGTTGAAATCTAATAATGGTATTTGATGAAGGGTACTCCCCTTAATACCACAAACACATAACAGAAACAGAGAAACAACAACAATTTGCAAGAATAGAAAATATGCTTCTTATTATCTCCACAAATGTGGAATTACAAATTTTTAGAATTACAATGTCCAAAGCCACATGGGCATCTTCTTTACAATATTCTGAGGGACAATGCCTCAAATTATTACCTAGAACTACTCCGAACTACTCTGAACCACATAAGACAACACTACGGGCCTTCCTTATATAGGTAATTTCAACCACCCGAGAAGGTTCCAGAAATTTAGCCTTTAAGACTGACTACACATAGAATTATTTTATTTTTACAATTATTACAGTAGGGTTGGCTCACAACAAATACAAAATATGTTTTTAGGCCATAATTTTTTAACCATAGCTCCATTTTTCTATTATAACCACTTTTCGAAAACGTCAGGATGTGATCTACAGTGCCTAACTAGCACAAGCTCCAGTCAGTTGGGGGTCAATCGTGATCTAGAGCCTCTGAGGCCTTCAAAATTGAGCTCAAAGATTTTGTACCCAAAAACCTCAATAACTTCACTGATACATATGATATGATAATGAAATTGAACTCCTAGGCTGATATGACCAAGATGAACCTCCATCTGTGAAATCAGAACATTCTGAGATCATATGACAAACTTACTAAAAATAGTAATTTTCCATAAATAGCAGCTCTGTACAAGATAATCCTTATTGAAAAGAAACCAGAAATATTTTTGGGTGATGCAAGATTTCTCTTACACCTAGGATGCTCCTGCATCAGACACCCAAGGTAATTTGAGAAGTGACCTTGTCACGTCTCAGGTGTGAAGAGGAAAATCAAGATGGTTAACCTCCTCCCTTGTTAGCCATGATAAATTTTCAACAGATCATCCTTTCCATTTGACCAGATATTCTTCATATGTCATGTTCCTTGTGCTTTTGCCAACATGACTATCTAGTATATCCTCAATCTCCTTGGTATCTGAACCAGTTGTTGGAATACTCCACTATGCTTCTGTGATCTCATTTTCAACACCCCCTTCATGATACTCTATTAAATTTGAAATGTTAAATACTGGTGAAATATTTAGCTTAGTAGGCAATTCTACCTCATAGGCATTTTCTAAATCATGCTTCTTCAGTATCTTACATGGCCCAAACTTCTTCATTTTCAACTTGTTATATGTACCAACTGGAAATCGCTCCTTGTGCAAATGAACCATGACTTCATCCCCAATCTGAAATTCCTTATGCCTCCTTTTCTCATCTGCCTTAGCCTTATACTATGCATTCATCTTGGGAATGTGCTTCCTCACCACCTCATGGATTTTCTTCAAATGTTCTATAAAATCCTCAGCTTCAACACTACTTATTTCTCCTTTATCTATCTTCCTCAACTCAGATGCATTTCTAGGAATACTTCCATATACAATCTAGAATGGTGATTTACCAATGCTTCTATTGATAAAATTATTGTATGCAAATTCCGCCTATGGTAAAATCAAATCCCATCCTATTGGCTTATCTCCAACCAAATATCTTAGCAAATTTCTCAAACTCTTATTCACCACCTCTATCTGTCCATCTATCTGTGGATGATGTGATGAATTGAACTTCAAATCTATCTTTAACTTCATCCACAATGTGCACTAGAAATATCCAACAAACTTAGTGTCCCGATCTGAAACTATGCTCTGTTGCAAACCATGTAGTCTCACCACTTCTATAAAAAACAATTCTACTATATGAATAACATCATTAGTCTTCTTACAGGGAATGAAATGTGCCATCTTTGAAAATCTATCAACCACCACAAAAATTGAATCATGTCCTTGTTGAGTCCTTGGTAAACCAAGAACAAGATCCATACTAACATCCTCCCAAGGCTTCTCTAGTACAAGTAATGGTTGATACAACCCTATATTCTACTTTACTCCCTTTGCCATTTGACATACTCTGCAACTCTATACAAACTTCTTGACATCTTGCTGCAACTATGGCCAATAATAATTCTCTCTAACCAAAGCAAGGGTTTTATCATGACCAAAATGTCCATCCAATCCTCAGCTATGCTTCTCCTAGATGAGATTCTCTCTCATAGAACTTCATGGAATACACAATTGAATCCCTTTGAAAAACATACTATAGGGTTTGAGCAATACAAATCCACAAAACCCAAAGATCACTTGCATACGAAAACTTGTTACAAGGAAGTAGAGACAAGAAGAGGGCAAGGGTTTGACTCAAAAAATGAAGAAAATATCCTCAAATAATGAATGAATAAAATATAGAATGGATCATCTTATAAAGGAGATCAAAAGCCTTGAAAGGCAAACCCTAGTGCATGTAATAATTGGTTAAATTATTACAAGACTAATGCATGCAAGTTTATATTTAAAACAACTAGTGCATAAGTTTAAAACAACTAGTGCATGTGTGTTTAAATATAAACAACTAAAGAAAAAGAGTTGACATCTTAAGAAGGGAGTAAATTTAATTAATATAATTAATACTTTACTCTAACACATACTATCCTAGATGATGAAATTCAACCACTTCATTCTATCTAGAGTAACTGGTTCTGTACAAGCTTGATATTCCCAACTGGTGCTGAGAGGGGAGGGGTGAATCGGCACCTCTAAAAACTTTTTCTCTTTAAATCCGGTGAAGTAAAATTACAACAGAAAGGAAAATAGATTTAAGCATATAATAACAAGTAAAAAATCACACGGTGACACCAGATTTATCACGTGGAAACCTGGTTAGGGTGAAAACCATCGTGTGAGGAGACCTCACAAATTTTGTACTTTTCTAGAGTACACCTTTTTAGGAGCCTTCCTGGTTAAAGGATAAAAATGCACTTGTTAGATGTGACCCGGTCAAGGAATTTGTTACAATAAGGCTGGTTAGTGCCTACCCGGTTAGAGGACTTTGAACACCTTGAAAGATGTCACCCGGTTAAGGGATTTTGATACAAGGGACCTATTAGAGTCCACCCAAATATTGAGATTTAACTATTGTAATTGTTAGAAAATAATAAAGAGATGACCTTTAACAAATAGCTTTGCATAGCCTGATAAGATCTTTTTTTGTGCTCAACTAAGAAGCATCACCGATCACTACAGGTGTCTTCTCCTCTACTTTTGTGCTTCTCTGCATAGTCTCCTTTCTCACTTCTTCTTTCTTATTTTTACCCTAGCTTTAGTAGCTTATAGGTTCACTCTTTTTCTCAGAAAAATGCATAAGGTGACTTCTACTTGCCTTAGGAAGAAGAATATATAGATCCCTAGCCCTAATTATGCTCATCATGCATGACCTAATTTTAGATCTTTCTTGGATACATCACTCAGTAGAGTACCAGTTTACTGAGGAAACATCCGGTGCATGCCCTTGCTTTATCTACCTAATGAAGAAAGTAGTAGTTGTGTGTCAAGCAACTTTCCTTCGTAGGAGATAAAACTTTGTTTTAAAGCCACTAATTCTGGCTTTAAATCCTTCAAACACGCCTCAAACCGATCACCAAGATAACTCATAGTCATCCAGATTTACTGCAATAAATCTTGGTCAAAGAGTTGGTTGGAATAGATAGTTGACTATGACTTCCTCGGTTCATACTAGAGTCATTAATATATTGATTGAGCTCTTAATGTTGTAAATAGGTAAGAGTCTTTGACCTATTACAATCCCTTCCTTGGCTTACCAGTTGCATGGTCCTCGGTTTTCTATCCCTTGCTTGGCTTACCGGTTGCACGGTCCTTGGTTTATTGTCCCTTGCTTGGTTTATCTATACTTGTCTACACTGGTTATAGCCTGGTCCTTGGTTGATGATGGAGTCCTCTTTTCCTTAACTATGTACATTTCCCAGTGGCTAAGGCTTTGTGTAGTGACTAATGGTATTTGTGTATAGTCACAACTATCTTGTATATTGGCACCATCGACCAAACCACCCTTCTTTCATATAGATCTCCTTGGATATTTTGACTTAGTAGAGATGACAGGTCTCTATACTCTTTTTCCAATCAATGACAATACTTGTACCGGTAGTAGGCTTACCGGTTACCATCACTTGATGCCAACAATCTCCCACTTTTGCATTGATGGAAAAACCTCAAAACCTTGATGGCCATGACCAATCACAATATCACCAGGTTATACTTGTATCTCATTGTTATTACTACAACCTTTTGGTTCTTGCCAAGCTCTCCCCCTTTTTGACAATAATTCCAAAGGCTAGTAAGAAAGACTACCTTTATGTAATCTGCTCCCCCTATGAGCACCATTCCTTTTCATCAGTCCAGAAAAGATGAGGTGTAAGCCTCTGTTGAAGCACAATGAATTGATGATCTCCTTTCCAGGTTTACTAAAGATCATGAAGGGGTATCACCCCTAATTTACCTCTGAGATACTCAAAAGAATTCTTTGGTAATGGATTGGTGAAGATATCAGCAATTTGTTCCTTGGTAGGAACATACTCTAGTCTCACCTCCTTGTCTTGTACCAGCTCTCTCAAGTAATGATACTTGATGGCAATGTGCTTTGTCTTGGAGTGCATAACAGGGTTCTTGGATATGTTAATTGCACTGGTGCTATCATAATATATAGCTATCAGTTCAGGTATCTATTCTTTGATTCCTTCCAGTACTCATTTGATCCAGATTACCTCTGTGCAATTGATTGTTGTAACAACATATTCAACCTCTGTAGTAGATTGTGAAATACAATTGTGTTTCTTACTTGTCCAAGAAACAATTCTTCCACCAAGAAATAATGTACCACCACTTGTGCTCTTTCTGTCATCAATGTTTCTAGCCCAGTCTGCATTAGTGTACACTTTTACTTCAAATCCTCCCTTGTGAGGAAACCATAAGCCAAATTATTTGGTTCATTTTAGATACCTGAAGATTCTCTTTACTATTGTGTATCTTTAGGATTAGAAGAGAATCTTTCCACTATGCCAACTGCATGTGCAATGTCTGGTATACTGTGAACAACATACTATAGTTTTCCTATCATGGACTGATACATTGTTTCATTTACTTCTTTTGCATCATCTTCCTTTAATAACTTGAGGTTAGTTATCATTGGGGTTTCAACCGGTTTAGAATCTTTGAGTCCAAAAGTCTTAAGAATTTATTTTATATACTTAGACTGAGAGATAAAAATACCTTCTTTTAGCTGATGGACCTGTAGTCTAATGAAGAATTTTATTGCCCCTATCATAGACATCTTGAATTATTTCTTCATCTCTTTAGTGAAGGCCTTTCTCATCCTGTCATCTCCTCCAAAGATGATATCATCTACGAAGATCTCAACAATCAGATTTCTATCTTTTTCAATCTTGAGATACATATTATTGTTGTCCCCAGTTCTTGTGAATCCTATGGTTAGAAGATATGAATGAAGTCTTTCATACCATGCCCTTGGAGCTTGCTTAAGTCCATAAAGAGCCTTTTTCAACTTGTAGACCATACCATCATCATGTGCAGACGTGAACCCTTCTGGTTGTTCAATGTAGACTTCTTCTTCTAGAATTCCATTGAAGAATGCAGACTTGACATCCATC
Organism: Chamaecyparis obtusa; assembly: GCA_027943335.1. Lineage (NCBI taxonomy): Eukaryota > Viridiplantae > Streptophyta > Pinopsida > Cupressales > Cupressaceae > Chamaecyparis > Chamaecyparis obtusa. The sequence goes on from BSBK01005180.1 coordinate 181,872, forward strand.
TGATACACTTTAAACTTATTGTGTGCATCATAAGCAATAATAATTCTCACTCCTTCTAGTCTTGCTACTGGTGCAAAGGTTTCTCCATAGTCCAGTCTAGCTTCCTGGACATATCCTTTGCAGACCAATCTTGCCTTATTTCTTACTACTTTCCCTTCATCATTCAGCTTATTTCTGTAGACCCACTTGGTCCCTATGAAATTCTTTTGCTCAGGTCTTGGCACAAGATCCCATGTGTCATTCTTCTCAATTTGCTCAATTTATTCCTCCATGGCCTTGACCTAGTTTTCATCTTCTAGGGCTTCCCTTTTTGTTTTGGGCTCTATATAGGAAAGTAAACATATATTCTCTTTTTCCTTTTTCTTGGTCAAAACATTGGCATGTTTGTCACCAATAATGTTATCAGTAGAGTGATATGTGACATACCTTGGGAGAATTGGGTGCTATTCCCGATCAGGCTCTTCTTATTGACCAATTTCTTCACCATGATTCTAAACATCTTCTTGTTCACCACCCTGTACTTCAGGTGTAGTTTCCTAAACTAGGTGATTATTCTAATGGTGTTCTTCTTTGTCTTCAGTAGCTGTTTCATTAAACTCAAAGACATTTTCTTTTCTTTTCTCTTCAAGACTGTCATGATTGTTATGACCGGTCTCCTTAATTGGTTTTGAAGATTTGTCAACTTTTACATTGATGCTTTCAATTATCTTGCCTGATTTCTTGTTCAGACACCAACATGCCTTACTTTTGGTAGAGTAACCCAAAAATGTTCCTTCATCACTCTTGGGATCAAACTTCCCAGAATACATATCTCTTTTAATGTAACATTTACTACCAAAGATTGTTAAGTAACCTACACTGGGGGTATGCTTAAACCATAGTTTGTAAGGATTCTTACCAGTTCCCTTATTAACTTGAACTTGGTTGAGTGTGTAGATGATAGTACTAACAACTTCTCTCCAAAAATGGTGAGGGAGATTCTTCTGGATCAACAGGGTTTTGGTACAATCAATCAGAGTCATGTTTCTTCTTTCTGCTACACCATTTTTCTACGGAGTCTTTGGTGTAGAAAACTATCTTTTTATTCCATTTTCCTCACAATAGTGAGTGAACTCTTGAGAAGTGTATTCACCTCCTCTGTCTGACCTTAGGCACATTAGGCTTGTACCATTTTCCTTTTCCACTCTAGCTTTGTAGATTTTAAACATGTGGAAGGCTTCTGATTTGTCTCTAAGATAGAGTGTCCACATCATTCTTGAGAAGTGATCTAAAAAGATCATGAAGTACCAATCTCCATGGTAGCTCTTTGTCTTTATTGGTCCACATAGATCTATGTGCACAAGGTCTAGAACACTTTTAGCAGTAAATGTCTTACTGTTGAAACTTGCTCCAGTCAATTTTCCTAACTAACAGTCTTTACAAACCCCAGTGATGGTTTTGGTAATCTCAGGGAGTCCTCTAACCAATTTCTTTTTTCTTACTTTGATGATACTATCAAAGTTTATGTGGCAGAGTCTCTTGTGCCATAGCCAGCTACTGTCTTCTTTGGAGATAAGATAGATTCTGCTTGATTCTCCTTTGACTGAAGCAATCAGATAGGCTCCTTCCATTGATTCTAGGTAGAACAAATTGTCATTTCACTATCTACCAGTTGTAACATGGGTTCCAGACTTATTTTTGACTATACAGGAACCTTGTCTAAATTCCAACTGGAATCCTTTATTGTTCAGCTGAGAAACACTCATTAAGTTGTACTTGAGTCCTTCAACCTAGTACATGTCTTCACATACAACATTTTTGTGGAGAGAAATAGAACCTTTACCTTTGATGGCACAAGGGGCATTGTTTCCAAAGGTAAATGATTTGCTGTCATTGAGCTCCAAGTTGATGAACTTGTTCTTGCCACTGGTTATGTGGTGAGTGCATCCACCATCAATGATCCAATCATCATGTTGATGAGATCTAGATATGAGTGCAACTTCATTTACAACTGGGCTCTCCTCCTTTATTATAACAAATGCAATTTTTGGATCCTCTGTGTCTTTAGACTCATTGTCTATGACTCTTTCCTCTATAAGATAGAATTTCTTCTTTTCTTTACTCTTGAACCAGTCTCTTTTATCTTTATATTCATTATTAGGACATCTTGCAACAATATGTCCTATCTTGTTACAAGAGAAGCATTTCAAAGGGAAATTTCCCTTGTACTTCCCTTTTCCTTTGGGGGATCTCCTAGTGATGAGTGCTTCAAACTCATTTTTCTCCATCTCCTCTTAGAGAAGTTTCTCAACAAGGTTTCTAATCTTACCAGTAGAGAAATTACTAATTTCTCTTCCCTTTTTGGTGGAAGAAACATTGACAGAAGACTTAAACGTTGCTTCCTGAATGGATAAGCTATTGTCAAAATTACTCAATTCAAAGGCAACCAGCTTACTGATTAGGGAGTCTAGGGTGACTTGATATGTGATCATTGATCTGAGCTCTTGAATGGTAGAGATCTTGATGGCATACTGAGGTCTGAGAGTTTTAGTATTTTACTAACCACCTCCTCTTCACTGAGCTTTCCTCTAGCACATCTGATGGAGTTGATCACTTATTTGATCCTATTGCTATATTGCTTGATGTATTCTCCTTCATTCATCCTCATATCATCATATTTTCCTCTAAGGCTTTCAACTTTGGCTCTTTGAACATTGGGGTCTCCTCCATAAACCATTTTTAGCTTGCTCCACATCTTGAAGGAAGATTTAAGATGTCCAATCTTAGTGTAGATATGATCAGGAAGGGTTCTTTCTATCATATCCATGGTAGCCATGTGCTTAGTTTTGATCTTCAGTTGATCAGGTGTCAAGGTGCCAGCAGGTTTAGTGTAATTGATGGTAACATGGTTCTAGTATTGATCACTGGTGGTCTTCATGTATAGCTTCATTCTACTGCACTACAAAGTGAAGTTTTCCTTTGAAAACTTTGGTCCTTCCTTTCTCATCATCTTGACTTTTTCCTTATGTGGTTAAGTAGCAAAAAAAACAAGACTTGACTCTGATACCAATTGACACTCCCAACTGGTGCTAGGAGGGGAGGGGTGAATAAACACCTCTAAAAACTTTTTATCTTTAAATCCAATGAAGTAAACTTACAACAGAAAGGCAAACAGATTTAAGCATATAATAACAAGTAAAAAATCACACAGTGACACTAGATTTATCACGTGAAAACCCGGTTAGGGTGAAGACCACAGTGTGAGGAGACCTCACAAATTTTTAACTCTTCTGGAGTATGCCCTGTTAGGAGCCTTCCTAGTTAAAGGATAAAAATGTACTTGTTAGATGTGACCTAGTTAAGGGATTTGTTACAATAAGGTCGATTAGTGCCTACTTGGTTAGAGGACTTTGAACACCTTGAAAGATGTCACCAAGTTAAGGGATTTTGATACAAGGGACCTGTTAGAGTCCATCCAAATACTAGAATTTAACTATTGTAATTGCTAGAAAATAGTAGAGAGATGACCTTTTACAAATGGCTTTGCATAGCCTAATAAGATCTCTATTTGTGCTCAACTAAGAAGCATCATTGGTCACTGCAGGTGTCTTCTCCTCTACTTTTTTTCTTCTCTACATAGTCTCCTTTCTCACTTCTTCTTTCTTATTTTCACCCTAGCTTTAGTAGCTTATAGGTTCACTCTTTTTCTCATCAGAATGAAGGTGACTTCTACTCACCTTAGGAAAAAGAATATATAGAGCCCTGGTCCTAATTGTGCTCAACATGCATGACCTAATTTTAGATCCTTCTCAGATACATCACTTAGTAGAGTACCATTTTACTGAGGAAACATTTGGTGCATGCCCTTGCTTTATCTACCTAATGAAGAAAGTAGTAGTTGTGTGTCAAGAAACTTTCCTTCATAGGAGATAACCCTTTATTTTAAAGCCATTGATTCTAGCTTTAAATCCTTCAAATGCACCTCAAACCAATCACCAAGATAACACATAGTCATTTGGATTTACTGTAATAAATCTCGATCAAAGAGTTGGTTGGAATAGATAGTTGACTATGAATTCCTTGGTTCATACCAGAGTCATTAATATATCAGTTGAGTTCTTTATGTTGTAAATAGGTAAGAGTCTTTGACCTATTACAAACCCTTCCTTACCTTACCAATTGCACGGTCCTCTATTTGATGTCCCTTTCTTGGCTTATCAGTTGCATGATCCTCAGTTTGTTGTCCCTTTCTTGGTTTATCTATACTTGTCTACACTGGTTACACCCTGGTCCTTGGTTGATGCTGGAATCCTCTTTTCCTTAACTGTGTACATTGCCCGGTGGCTAAGGCTTTGTATAGTGATTGATGGTATTTGCGTATAGTCACAAATGTCTTATATATTAGCACCATCAACCAAACCACCCTTCTTTCATATAGATCTCCTTGGATCTTTTGACATAGTAGAGATGACAAGTCTCTATACTCTTTTGCCAATCAATGACAATACTTGTACCGGTAGTAGGCTTACCGGTTACCATCACTTGATGCCAACAAAGTGTTCCAAGCTTCTCCAAAATTAGGATCCTCTAGATACAAATTCTTGAGTTCCTTGAACCCAACCACCTCAATCTGCATCTTTGTCAGCAATAGTTGCCTTCAGCTAAGTGTATCTGCAACCCAGTTAGACTTTCCACTTTTGTGTTTCAAAAAAAATGTATAACTCTATAAAAACTTAACCCATTTCAAATGCCTTTTATTTAACTTTCCTTGACTATTCAAATATTGAAAATCTTGATGATCAATATACAAAACAAACTCCTTAGGAAGTAGATAGTGTCTCCACTTCTTTAATGCCCAAACTATAGCATTTTCTGATCATAAACAAAATATTTTCTCTTGGCATCATTTAACTTCTCACTGAAATAAGCAACATGTTTACCTCCTTGGCTCATAACAGCTCCTATTGCAGTACCACTAGCATCAAAGTCTACTTGAAACACCTTATTAAAATATGGAATTACTAAAATAGGTTATTCTGTAACTTTTAGTTTCAACAATTGAAAACTCTTTTCTGCCCCTATAGTCCACTTAAATTCTTTTCTATCCCCTCTCATTTTTTTAGTCAAGGGTCCACAAATACTGCTAATATTTCTAATAAAATTTTTGTAAAAGCTATCCAAACCATGAAAAGATCTTACCTCATTAGCACTCCTTGGAGTAGGCCATTCAATGATAGCCTTCACTTTCTCTGGATCCATTTTTAGACCTTTTGTTGAAACTACAAATCCCAAATATACTAGCTCCTTTTTCACAAAACTGCACTTCTTCAAATTAATCAGTAGTTTCTCTTCTCTCAACTTCTCAAACACCATACTAATATGCACACTAGTAAATTTTAGCTTGTTTTTTAACGAGGTTTAGTCAATTATTAGACGCCTATTGGTTGGCTAATCGACCATAACGGTTGTCAGATTTTTTTTGTCAAAAATACCACACTAGAAATCTCCGTCACAATTGTGGCATCACTAGTGGTTGAACTATCGACAAAAATGACGTCAAAATCATTCATTCAACCTAGAAGAATTTCCGACTATAGCGTTATCCCTGAGACCAATGTACGTCAAAATTGTGACATAAAATCATCACAATAAATGTCGAATGTATAGCTTTCTCATCAATATTTCTATTCTTTGTTGGTCAAAATAGCGACATACAATTTAATTTTTTTTAATATATATATATATATATTATCAAATTAAGCACAACAATATTATGTCGCTATTGTTTACTATTTACAAACAGTCACACATTTTCTATCTTATTTCACACAAACAACGTATCCCTCTAACTATCAGACCATCATGATCAATCCCCTTCTCGGCAAGTTATTTGGAAGCATGGTAGAACAAAAAATTAGTAAATGGGCTGAAATAGAGGAGAAAAGAGCAAAGGGACAAGCTTTTTTTAGATCGAAACACTCCACCATAGATCACAAAGTGACTCTTAGATACTTAGTTGACAAAATATGGGACACTCCAGGTGACAAGGCTTTTTGCTGCTTTATTGACTTCAAAAAAGTCTTTGATTTAATTTGTCCGTGGATTGAGACCTTAAATTATTGAGCTTCTCTTTGTTTCGAGAAGAGTATAACATTCTCTACTTAACAGGGCCAACCGCATGAAGGTGAAAGCTCATCTAGCTCCTCCTAGGAGCCTCCTATGACCCTTTACGACATTTTAAGACATCTAAGATGTATTCTTAGGGACCATAAATGGTCGTAAAGGGTCATAAGGGGTCTTGGGACACAACAACTAAGAAACATAATTGTAGGCATCATGGTCACATTTTTTTGGAGACAATGTAATTGAGTTGTATACCCAAGCGATGGAGTGCAACTTCTACACCTCTGATTCCAAGTTGACACTGCGGGATTCAAAGACCATAGATAAGGAATAAATTTAGAGAGCATAGGAGGGCCATAATGACAAAAATAATACAGGACAAACCTCAAGTTAAATGAGGCAACTGCAAATATTTTAATAGATTTTTATTATTAAATAATGAAATTTTCATATACTAGTGTTCTAAGCCCCCTCATTACATGATTTATTATTGTAAGCCCCCTCTAACTTACACATCTAGAAAATTAAAATACAACCTATTGGGATTGAGACAAACCTTATAGAACAACAACACCTAGGAAGGATCTCTTTCCAACATCTATTGAATACATCTATTGGAGGACCTTGTATTCATGAGCTACACCTTGTATTCATGAGCTACAAATGTATTCAATAGATGTTGGCAAGTGATCCTTCCTAGCTATTGTTATTCTATAAGGTTTGTCTCAATCCCAATAGGTTGTAGTTTCATTTTCTAGATACTTAAGTTAGAGGGGGCTTACAATAATAAATCATGTAATGAGGGGGCTTAGAACACTAGTATATGTAAATTTCATTATTTAATAATAAAAATCTATTTAAATGTTTACATTTGTCTCATTTAACTTGAGGTTCATCTTGTATTATTTTGGTCATTATGGACCTCCTCCACTCTCTAAATTTATTCCTTATCTATGGTCTTTGTATCCCATATTGTCAACTTGGAATCAGAGGTGCAGAAGTTCCACTCCATCGCTTGGGTATACAACTCAATTATGTTATCTTCAAAAAATTGTGACCGTGATGCCTACAATTATGTTTCTCAGCTATTGTGAAATTTGCATTTATGTTTCTCAGCTGTAAACATGAAGAATATATAAGAATGCAGGATCAGAATAAGAAGACATACATAAGTCTGAGACTGGGATTCAAATGCATTTATAAAAAAAGATGTAAACCATATATATGTGCACTTGAGGCAAAGAGAAGTTATGTCATATCAATAATAAAATATTAGCTACAATATGAAAATACTAAACTAACTAATTCCTGAGTTCATCTTTGCATATGGTCACAACAAAGATATGCGATTACAATACAGAGAAGGCATCATACAAATATAATTTTGGAATTTTCCCTAGCCTGACACATTTTGCACTCAAATCCTTCATCATGGATAAGTGGAGATGGGTGGATAGATGTAGATGAGTTGTCATTGACCCAACTAAAGTATCCATAGCCATTATTTCCCTATGATACCCAATCTACATTAGTTCTTATATTATAATGAATAGTATTTACATTAGAAACATTAAATATATACACATTGGCAACCTTTTTTCTATTTGCGTAGCACCAAAATTGTCATCCAGGGTTGTTCAGTGTCCGTGAAGTCTTCAACACACACTGCCCACCACCACATTGATAGTTTGGCACATTGACAAGAGTCATCGAGCCTATATCAATAATGCACCGCACCATCGCTACTACATTTATTATTATTTTTTGATTATTTTTATATTAAATACACCAAGGAGTACCATCATAAATATTAACCATTTACAATAATGAAAATTAAACCTAAATCAAATAGCTCATTTTTTTATCAGCATGTGTAGTCTCTGTGTATATGAAAAATGAAAGAAATATGAAGCTGAAATAAAATAGTGAACAAAATAGTATTCCACATAGAGTGAATGAAATATACCATCAAAAGAAGGTGACAAAATCCTGTCATGAAGAGCAGACATTGGAAATCAACAAGGGACAAAAGACAATAAATAAGAAAAATCATTTATACTATAATAATAAAAAAGAAACACTCTTTGTCAATAATTTTCAAAATCATTAGGACTATAGAAAAATAATTAAGACTATAGAAAATCAAATTTTAGAAATGGATGGTTCTGATGCTTTGCCATTACGACAATTGAGCATTCATCATTTGGTATTGTGTATTCCATTTAAGTATGTCAACAATGTTCAAAATCTTGTCACCAAGCACAGACAAGAAATAAGAAAAATCATTAGGACTATAGAAAAATCAAGTTCTAGAAATGGATGGTTCTGATATTGCTTTTCCATTACAAAAATTGAGCATTCATCATTTGGTACTTCTTGGTGTATTCCATTTAATTTTTTCAGTTGTCCTGTTTATGTGCATGTTCTTTATGTGTTTGGCTTCTCTCCCTTGCAAGGGATACGTCGATAGGTAATTGATTTGAAAGCATAATGATTTGACAGTCTTTTTTCAGGATAGGCGTAATCATCTCACCAACCTTAATTAGCAAAATTTGTGATATATGTCAAGTACTTATAATCAATATGCCCAACAAACAAAGACTTAGTAGTAAAAGCATGTCCTTCAGACCTCCAAATAGTCCTAGAAATGCAGACTTTTGGGATTTGAACTATGTTCAAATAGGTATAGTCAAGTGTCCTATTGAAGGGCAGCCATTAAACAACCATGTTCAGATGTGAATGGACAATGCCCCTGATAAGAATCACTTTACCAGAAGATTGTGCCATGTTCGTAATTTCTGAGCTGTGTCCATTTGATTAATTCTCCAAATTTTGGTTGCACTCCTTGCATTGGTACTTGACATTTTCCTAATTATAGGGTTTGAATTTCACAATAGAAGGAAATCAATACTAAGATGAAATTTTGGTATGTAGGATCTGCATTGCCTATATACATTTGTGACCAAAGATATGGACTGATCTACAGTGCCTCCAAAGCTTCTACTCAAAAGAATCTTCTCACCACTCATGACTCTTCAAATTCTCTTGTTTCCTTCAGACCTCCAAACATGTGTACTATGAATTTCCCTCCAACAAATGGACTTGTGATGATTTTCACAATAGTACATGTGTTGGATGAAAGTTCACAATACTGCTTAGGCAAATCTAAATGCTAAGTAAAAAATATAATATGTATGAGAAGGACAATTCATGATGGCTACTCTAATACATATATTGTTCACAAAGGCCAAGAGAAATTTTAGTTAATACCAATGACTTGCAAGGATAAAGACAAGATAATAATGTGTTTTGGTGATACTATTCCTCTTCATAAGCAAGGAAACATTGCAGGTGATACAGGTTGGTATGGGCAGAAAGCATACACACATGGATTGACTAGGACAATGCTAAACAGTCCTAGAAATGAAGACTTTTGGGATTTGAACTATGTTCAAATAGGTACAGTCAAGTGTCCTATTGAAGGGCAGCCAGTAAACAACCATCTTCAGGTAAAGTGATACCTATGCTAAAACTAAGAAGTTCACCTCTTACTCCTCACTTATAGTTGTTCCTTTAAGGGAAGATTGTAGGGCCCAAATGATAGCCTTCAATTATATTTACTAAGTGTTACAATGGAAATGTAGGTCTATATGGATGAGGTGTGTATCCTTGATCACAACCTCTTCATTTGTTGGAACGTATAGGCCTGATATGAAGAAATCAGCAAATAAAAACTAACATGCAAAATGTTAAATTGAATGACATTTTATTATAGAGATAAATGTGTTGTCTAGATTACTCCACTCTACATTTATGTTTTCATTATCTTGCAGTCAAGGAGCCATGAGAGGCTATGCATTTGGAAAAAGGGTTTTACCGTCTTGACTTCATGTTGTGTGCATCTAGAATGGATATTTAACTAACAATGCATGGTCTAATGATTTATTACTTCTCCCATCAATGATCTTGCATTCACTATGTTGAAACATATATTCACACTTCTGATAGAGGCATTAGTTGTTTAGTGTTATGCTTTTCTTTAAGATATTGCATCTATTGTCTTCAAGGGATTATTTATGGTTTTGAGGTTCACAGGGAGATACATCTTTTGTTTTGCGAAAATAAAATCTCTACTATTTTGAGGAGGGTTTCTAAGAGTTTTGAATTCTTAGATCTTTGGTAGTCATGGTAAGTGTCAAAAGCACTCTTGTGAAGAATAGTGGTAGTCATTGTAAAAGAGAAGAGCATGCAATGATACTATGTAGAACACATGATCCACCACATTCAAAGTAACTTCCAAGAATGTATGTCAAAGAAAAGAGTAGACATAGATGATAAGGCAAAGAATGGCATTGTCTACAAAAGTAGAGAGAAAAGGCAAAAATTCAAAGATGACTATTAGAGGAGACACTATCTAAATGGGAGGGCATTCAACATGCATCAAAAGCAATGATATACACTGCAAATGGAAAATACAATGTTGATGAAGTTGGAATGGCACTTTTAGAGTTTCATAGAGTTCCTCATGATAGTGAGCACAAAAGATGATCAATCATGTGAAGGAATAGTAAGAACGAAAGAAAAAAATGCATCCAAGAGTCTTGAGAAGTGACTATCAAAAGGATGTCAATAAATGGTGATCAAATTTGTTAGAAAAGATTAGTCCCAATGACAAACAACACTTTTGAGTTCTTAGTTATAGACAAGGTTGACTATCAAATAGGCTTGATGAGGTGATGATAAGTGTAACAATTCATGATTTAAAAAGATGCCAAAACAATGTGGATAAGAAATGTTTAAAGAAAGTTCTTCTTCATTGCCTTTCCATTGTCACAGTGGTATAAAGTGATAAAAAATAATGATTCATATAGTTTATGATAAGTCACAAAGACATTCTTATAATATTCATCAAGAGATAATAGAGGTCATACATGCATGATTGAAAAACACAATGAATAAAGAACATGCACTGTTATGAAGGCTCATAACCATAGTAAGGAATAATGTTATAAAAATCAAAAGAAGGACAGTTTCTAAAAGGTAGTGATATTCAAAGATTGAAATGAGGGTACTATATCATGACAAAGATGAAAGCATTAATAGATTTTCATGAATGTGAAGGTGCAGTGATCAACAATGCCATAAAGAGACTATTGTTAGTGTTTCTACAAAATAGAATGACAGTGTTGTGAAAGAAAAGATTCATGTTCAAGAAGAGTGCCTCAAAACAATGTTATTCAATGCTTGAGGGATGATATTTACTACTTTCATAATGACTACATGATGAAAAGATGGTCAGATTAAAAGATGTAAATCTTACCCACTGATATGATAGTTAGCTACAGGACCAACAGTGTATGTAACGAGAGGTGTCATATTGTCTTTCAAAGAGCAGAGTAAAAACTGGCAATAGCATCAAGAGGTGCATGTTTTGTACAAAGTTTTAGACCATGGAATGAAGAGCATGAGGCTATCATCACATCAATCCTTATGAGTTGTGAGATAAAAAAATATTGAAGGCATTGGACCTTACAAGGAAGCAATGTCTAGTGTAATGAAAGAAATGGCAAACCATACCAAGCATGAGGAATCATGGTGACTGTGTATAAAGGAGTAGCAATGGTAAAGGGAACAATTAGAGAAGCGATTTAATGGTCAATATAAGATATAGAGATGTTTTCAAGAGGAGAGGCAGTGACATGTATTTTGTTTCTAATGATGTGTTCACTACCACAAGACAATTTTGCAATCATGGATAATTGAACTCTAGTGCAATATACACCAATAGTCTTGTAGAGAAGATATAAGCCATGAAAGGACCTCACTATGATGGATAAGAGAATAGGATAGCATTGTGATTGAGTCTTAGTGAAAGAGATCATCCAATAGCTAGTAGCAGTAATCAAGATGTGCTCAAGATGTGAAATCAGTAACTATGAGGAGAGGCAATGTTATATCCACTATTATAAAGTATAGGTAAGGCTTAGAAATAATGATTTTGGACTCTAGAAAATATTACAGTTTGAACTATAAAAATATAGACAAAATCCTTAGAAATCCCTTAAGGGAACATTACAAAAGTACCTAAGCATTGAAATTTGATAGCTATATTACATAGTCCTAACACGGGACATTATAAATACCCTTTAATTCGGTCATTGCCAGTGTAGAACACAATGTATGGATTCTTCATGCATACAATCATTGAACTAGAGACCAAAATAGGACTTGGAGATATGGATGTCAATGTAGTACAAAGAGATGAATAAAATACATTTGATATTTTCATATGATTTAAAAAGATGCCAAAACAATGTGGATAATAAATGTTTAAAGAAAGTTCTTCTTCAATGCTTATCCACTATCACAGTGGTATAAAGTGATAAAAAATAATGATTCATATGGTTTATGATCAGTCACAAAGACACTCTTATAATAGTCATCAAGAGATAATAGAGGTCATGCATGCATGATTGCAAAGCACAATGAATAAAGAACAGACACTGTTAGGAAGGCTCACAGCCATAGTAAGGAATGATGTCATAAAAATCAAAAGAGGGATAGTTTCTAAAAGGTAGTGATATTCAAAGATTGAAACGAGGGTACTATATCATGACAAAGATGAAAGCATTAATAGATTTTCATGAATGTGAAGGTGTCGTGATCAACATTGCCATAAAGAGACTATTGTTAGTGTTTCTACAAAATAGAATGGCAGTGTTGTGAAAGAAAAGATTCATGTTCAAGAAGAGTGCCTCAAAACAATGTTATTCAATGCTTGAGGGATGATATTTACTACTTTCATAATGACTACATGATGAAAAGATGGTCAGATTAAAAGATGTAAATCTTACCCACTAATATGATAGTCAGCTACAGGGCCACAATGTATGTAACAAGAGGTGTCATATTGTCTTTCAAAGAGTAGAGTAAAAGATGGCAGTAGCATCAAGAGGTGCATGTTTTGTACAAAGTTTTAGACCATGGAATGAAGAGCATGAGGCTATCATTAGATCAATGCTTATGATTTGTGAGATAAAAAAAGGTTGAAGACATTAGATCTTACAAGGAAGCAATGTCCAGTGTAATGAAAGAAATGGAAAACCATACCAAGCATGAGGAATCATGGTGACTATGTATAAAGGAGTAGCAGTGGTAAAGGGAACAATTAGAGCAGCAATTTAATGGTCAATATAAGATATAGAGATGTTTTCAAGAGGAGAGGCAGTGATATGTATTTTGTTTCTAATGACATGTTCACTACCATAAGACAATTTTTCAATCATGGATAATAGAACTCTGGTGCAATATACACCAACAGTCCTGTAGGGAAGATATAAGTCATGAAAGGACCTCACTATGATGGATAAGAGAATAGGACAACACTGTGATTGAGTCCCAGTGAAAGAGATCATCCAATAGCTAGCAGCAGTAGTCAAGATGTGCTCAAGATGTGAAATCAGTAACTATGAGGAGAGGCAATGTTATATCCACTATTATAAAGTATGGGTAAGGCTTAGAAATAATGATTTTGGACTCCATAAAATATTACAGTTTGAACTATAAAAATATAGACAAAATCCTTAGAAATCCCTTAAGGGAACATTATAGAAGTACCCGAGCATTGAAATTTGATAGCTATATTACATAGTCCTAACATGAGACATTACAAAAACCCTTTAATTCGGTCATTGCCAGTGTAGAACACAATGTATGGATTATTCATGCATACAATCATTGAACCAGAGACCAAAATAGGGCTTGGAGATATGGATGATAATGTAGTACAAAGAGATGAATAAAATACATTCGATATTTTCATATGATTTACCTCTATGACTATTTGGTTTTTTGAATGTTTTCATTCATTGATTTGCAATTTATTTTGTTTAGACTTGCTTGTTCATTATTACAATCTACTACCCAAATGGTTTTTGGGAATGAGCACATTCTTTAATATGTGAACGGTGGTGGAACTTGATAGTTATTTCTTGGCTTCGATTCTTTGATGATAGAATACCTATAGTGAAATGGGGCTAATAGATGTATCAGGTTCTTAATTTTTAATAGAGAATATATCTTTTTTATGTGTTTGGGTTTTCCAAGTCTCGATTGGAAAATGATGACAGTTGTATTCAAAGGAGATAGAGTTGGAACACTGGCAAAACCATTCAAAATGGTCTTCGAATGATAGTTTATGTTGTTGTTGGCATTTGGAGGTAGGAAGAGGTGACTATCACATATATGTCTATTCATATAGCATCAACACACCCGCATCATGTATCAACAGTGATGTTGAAAGAAAATTGAGAAGGGGCTATTTGTGTTTACAGATTCAGGTGATATCGAAGACACTTATGACTGTACTCGGCCTTTGAAAATAGAAATGGGGAAAGGCATAATAAATGTGTGTACACAACGACAGTCCTGCAAGTTGAAAGAATTTGAACCGGGTCCAAGAAGACCCAAAAGGCACGAACAAATAGTGACTACAAATTTTTGAACCCTAGAAATGCTACAAATTGAATGCAAAAAAATATAAATGCAACACAAGAACTTTTTCAAAGATTAAAAACCTAGAGATGAGTGTATTTGTTACAGATGAAGAGTGGTTCTTACAGGTGGAGTCGAGGCTAGGTGATGCATAGGTGGTGGATCGACATAAAATCACTTTTCTTTCACCTTTGCTTTGCCACACATGGAATATAAAATGAAATCCCTATTTTTCTTAGGTTATATTCTCATGTTGGTCAAAATTTCAACAACCTGTCATGGTTGTCAAAATTCTGACCAACATGGGAATGGATTAGAAAAAAATCAAAATTTTCTTTCTATAAACCGACCAAGGAAAACCATTTTAATGCTTGGTCGAAAATGTTGGTCTAAAAAGTGGGTCTAATGTACTAGTGGCATCATATGCTCCTCCAATGTCTTACTAAAGATAAAAATATCATCTAGGTAAACAATGACAAACTTACCCAAAAAAAATTTCAGAACCTCATTCATGAGCCACATGAAAGTGCTCGGTGCATTGGTTAGCCCAAAAGGCATGACTAACCAATCATATAATCCTTCCTTTGTCTTGAAATTAGTCTTCCATTCATCTCCTCTGATCTAAATCTGGTGATATCCACTCTTGAGATCTATCTTTGAGAAATACACAGCTCCACACCAACAATCCATAATATCATCCATCTGCGGTAAAGGAAATTTGTACTTGATTGTGATCTTGTTGATAACCCTAGAATCTATGCACATCCTCCATTCTCCATTCTTTTTGGGTGCTAATACTACTGGTACAAAATAGTTACTCAAACTCTCATGGATCAATCCTTTCTGTAACAACTCTTGTACTTGTCTGTTCAAATCTTCACTTTTTGCAGGTGTCATTCTATGTGCTGCCTTATTTGGAAAACTAGCTCCTGGGATCAATTCCATCTGATGATTGATCTTCCTAACTGGTGGTAATCCATCAAGCACATTATCAGATACAATATCTTGGAACTCATTCAATAGATCTGCAACTTCTACAGGAACATCTTCTACTTCCTCTTTACTAGCTTATGGAATTAAAGAAAAACACATATGCTCATGCCTCATACCCTCTAAGAATTTTCTTCCATCAACAAAACTTATTCTTGTAGTACCACATACCTTTTCTTATGTGTCCTTCAATGGATTTAACTTATGCCACACACTGTCATTTGTCAGGGAATGGGTATTCACACAACCATCATGTACATCACATCTATCAAACTACCACAGTCTTCCAAACAACATATGGCAGCATGCATCCATAGGTATGATATCACATAGTACCTCATCATGGTACTCACCAATCTTGAATTTCACTAGGAACTATTCATTAACCATGACCTTTTGGTCATCTTGCACCCAGGCAACCTGGTATGGATGTGGGTGTTTCTGTCTCTTGAGCTTCAAATTTGTCACCATCTCATCTGACACTAGATTGTCAGTTTTTTTGGTATGGATAATCATATCACAACACTTATCCTCATACTTGCACTTGGTGTGAAATAGGCTCCTCCTTTTCTCATGTTCATTCTCATCACTCAGCAAGACTCTTTTGTTAATTAGCGTTTCTCCCCTTTCAGCATCTTCAGAATATGATGACTTGATATCTTCATCCACATGTGCAACTCTAGCTTGGCCCCCAGTTCTCCTATCTGTCCTTCCTTGGCATTGAGGACATTCAAAGGCCCTATGACCTTCTTCTCCATAGTGAAAACATGTTCCATGAAGCCACCTCTTCCAGATCATTTTCCTCTTCCTCTCTGTTCTCTATTATTCTAATCATGGAAATGATTGAAATTGTTTTGTCTCTAATTCTGATTACTACTAGCCTCATCCTTCTTTTTTTGGTCTTCATTTCAGCCTCACCCTAGAATCTATGCACATCCTCCATTCTCCATTCTTCTTTGGTGCTAATACTACTGGTACAACATAGGGACTTAGACTCTCACAGATCAATCCTTTCTGCAACAACTCTTGTACTTGTCTGTTCAACTCTTCACTTTCTGTAGGTGTCATTAAGTGTGCTACCTTATTTGGCAAACTAGCTCCTGGAATCAAGTCCATCTGATGACTGATCTTCCTGACTGGTGGTAATCCATCAGGCACATTATCGAATACAATATCCTGAAACTCATTCAATAGATCTGCAACTTCTACAAGAACATCTTCTACTTCCTCTTTACCAACTTTTGGAATTAAAGAAAAATACATATGCTCATACCTTATACCCTCTAAGAATTTTCTTCCATCAACAAAACTTATTCTTGCAGTACCACATACCTTTTCTTATGTGTCCTTCAATGACTTTAACTTATGTTGCACTCCATCCTTTGTCAGGGAATAGGTATTCGCACGACCATCATATACAACATGTCTATCAAACTACCTTAGTCTTCTCAACAACATATGACATGCATCCATAGGTATGATATCACATAGTACCTCATCATGGTACCCGCCAATCTTGAATTTTACTAGGCATTGTTCATTAACCATGACCTTGTGGTCATCCTGAACCTAGGCAATCCGATATGGATATGGGTGTTTCTATCTCTTGAGCTTCAACTTTGTCACCATCTCCTATGACATCAAATTTTGAGTGCTTCTGCTATCAATAATCACATCACAACACTTATCCTCACACTTGCACCTGGTACAAAATGGGCTCCTCCTTTTCTCAAGTTCATTCTCACCACTCAGTAGGACTCTTTTTTTAATTAGCATTTCTCCTCTTTCAGCATCTTCATAATATGATGGCTTGGTATCTTCATCCACATGTGCAACTCTAGCCTTTCCTTCAGTTCTCCTATTTGTCCTTCCTTGGCATTGAGGACATTCAAAGGCCCTATGACCTTCTTCTCCATAGTGAAAACATGTTCCACAGAAGCCACCTCTTACAAATTCTTGTCCTCTTCCTCTTGCTCTCTGATCTCTATTATTCTGATCATGGAAATGATTGAAATTGTTTCCTCTCTGATTTTGATTGCTACTGGCCTCATCCTTCTTTTTTTGGCCTTCATTTCAGCCTCCATAAGACTGTCCATCGGATCTTCCGCCACGACCTCTTCCACTTTGTCTGCTTTCAAACTTCTTATTTAGCTTTTCCTCTACTTTTAGGGAAAACTGGTATGCCTCTTCAATACTTTTCATCTGAACCAAATTCAACTCTTCTTGAATGCTTGGCCTCAACCCATTAAGGTAACGAGAAACTTTCTCCTTATCAACTTTCACATGGCCTATTCTGATAAGGATTTGATAGAACTCCTCTATATACTCTTAAACAGATCTTCCTGCTTGCTTCAAACCTTGCATTTGCTTTAGTAGATCAAGCTCATAATCAATAGGAATGAACTACCGCTTCAATTTATCTACCATCTGATCCCATCTTTAGATTTTCTCCTTTCCTCTTCTATTTTTCTCCAATTGAATATCTTGCCACCAAATCTTCACATCACCTTTCAGTCTGGCCTTCACAAATTTGACCCTATCAGGATCCTCAATATCTTCATACTCAAAATATTCTTCACATTCATTGATTCAGTTGATCAATTCTTCTGGGTTAAGATTTTTTGAAAATGTAAGAACCTCAATCTTAGGTCTTTTCCTAATCTTGGAAATGGCCCGAAAAAGTCTTTTTTCTTCTTGATTCAAAACTTTGACTTCTCCTTCCTGATCATAATTTCCTTCTTCTCTAGCTTCATCCTTGTTTTCGTCTCTAGCAGTAAGATTTATACCTCTGCGAATGTCTTCTTGCAATGCTCACACTTGTCTCTAGAGGGCTCTAACCTTAGGTGTCACAGCACCAGCTCTTCCACCATGTTCCCTTCATGGAGGCATTTTCACGCTTATCATTGAAACCCTAACCATGGTCCTAGTGCAAACTACCTCATAGTCGGCGATCTATTTACATAGAAACCCTAAACCATAGTCCTAGTGCAAACTACCTTACAGTCGGCGATATGTTTACACACTCAGGAACTCCTACTCTGATACCACTTGATGAAGGGTACTCCCCTTAATACCACAAACACATAACAAAAACATAGAAACAACAACAATTTGCAAGAATAGAAAATGGGCTTCTTATTATCTCCACAAATGTGGAATTACAAATTTTTAGAATTACAATGTGCAAAGCCACATGGGCATCTTCCTTACAATATTTCGAGGGACAAAGCCTTGAATTATTACCTAGGACTACTTTAAACTTCTCTGAACTGCCTAAGACAACACTACAGGCCTTCCTTATAGGCAATTTCAACCACCCGAGAAGGTTCCAAAAATTTAGCCTTTAAGACTGACTACACAAAATTATTTTATTTTTACAATTATTACAATAGGGTCGGCTCACAAGAAATACAAAACATGTTTCTAGGTAACCCAACTTTTAGAGGCCATAACTTTTTAATTGTATCTTTATTTTTCTATTATAACCACTTTTCAAAAATGTTAGGACATGATCTACATTGCCTAACTCATGCAAGCTCCAGCAAGTCAGAGGTCGATCATGATTTGGAGCCTCTAAGGCCTTCAAATTTGAGCTCAAAGGTTTCGTACCCAAAAATCTCAATAACTTCATTGATACAGATGATATGACAATGAAACTAAACTAGTAGGCTGATATGACTACAATGATCCTCCATCTGTGAAATTAGAACATTCTGAAATCATATGACCAACTTACTAAAAAAGTAAGTTTCCATAAATAGCAGCTCTTCACAAGATAGCCCTTATTGAAAAGAAACCAAAAATATTTTTGGGTGATGCAAGATTGCTCTTACACTAGGATGCTCCTGCATCATTATTATAAGTTTCTTTTATCAAATAATTGATTCATCCCCCCCTCTCTCAGTTATCTTGGTGGACTTTACTTTCTAACAATTGGTATCAAAGCAATAGGTCCTTGAAGGAAAGTTTAACAACTTAAGGAGATCTATCGCAAGTCATTTCAGAAAAGAAAGTCCTAAGTTTGATTAAGTGTAACATACTTGCCAAAGAAGCACTTTTGTTATCTCTTCCAAAGAATGAATACAGTCAGGTAAAAACTCTAAGGACATCTCATCAAAATTGGTTAGCTTTACAATCTAATTTTGAAGGTGATATACATGCTAAGAGAATCAAATTATAGAATTGGATATGTTTATTTCAAGATGCAAAGATGATGGAAGATGAATCTGTTAGAAGTTATATTGATAGGATATCAAAGATTGTTGTAGATATCAAAGCTTGTGAAGGAAACAAAATTGAGGATGAAATTATATGGAAGATCTTAAAGACACTCTTATACCTAAGAAGACAACGCAGATGATTTAACAAGACAATGCAGATGATTTAACAATTTATACCTTGTACTAAAATTTTTACCAAAGAAACTCTTCTTGGAAGATTAGAAGTAGCAGAGATAGGCTTGAGACAATCTAGAGATTTGCCTAGAATTGAAACAACATTCAATGCACTTAGTGTTCACCCTACTTTTTCAAGATTTACAAGTGTTAGTGGAGATTATGCCAGTAGCAGCAGATTTAAGACCAAAGAAGACAAAAAGATTGAGGAAGGAATTTACTTTCTTGTGAAAAGAGAACCATAAGGTAAGAAAATCTTTAAATGTTGGACATGTCAAGAATATGGTCATTTTGAATCAAAATGCGCTAAGAGAGTAAAGAAATATAAGAACTTTAAACCTAGAAGGTCTAAAAAATGTTATTATGCTAATGATGAAGAATTTGAGGCTAGCATTGAGAAAATATTAAGTGAAAGTGATAATGAAAGTGATGACATAGGATTTGTAGCAATAAAAGAAGAAAACTTTGAAGTTAGAGAAGAGAAAGCTTTAGTTTCTCAAGTTGAAAAGAAAATTGATTGGATTATAGACATTGGTTGTTCACATCATATGATTGGAGATATGAGGAAATTTATAAAGTTTAACAATTATGATGGAGGTATTGTTAGAGTCAGAAATAATGCACCTTGCCTGATAAAGGGAATATGATCTATTACTCTTGATAGAAAGACTAACACTGATGATGTTTATTTTGTGGATGGATTGAAATGTAATCTTCTAAGTGTTGGACAATTAGTTGACAAGGGATATCAGGTTTGGTTTAATGAGAAGACTTGTGTGATCAAGGATAAGAATGGTAAGATGATTGGATAAGGATCAAGAACCAGAGGTAATGTATTTCAGTTGAATCATGTTGAGATGACATGTTTGATTACTAAAATTGATGACAGTTGGTTATGGCACGAAAGGTTTTGTCACATAAACTTTGATAACATTGTGAAAGCAAGTACTACATTTGAAGTAAGAGACTTGCCTAAGATTATGAGACCTACTAACATGATATGCAAAGAATGTGTTATGGATAAGCAGAGAAGAAGTTCTTTTCCCAATAAGAAGTTCACCACAACAAAAAAATTGGAAATTGTTCATATAGATTTGAGTGGTCCCACAAGGACTAGAGGATTCTATGGTGAAATGTATTTTATGATTTTTGTTGACGACTATACTAGAATGATGTGGATAACATTTCTTAAAGAAAAATATGAAGCATTTGACAAGTTTAGATTAATTAAGAACAAAGTTGAGAATGAATCTAGAATGAAGATTAAATTTTTGAGATCTGATAGAGGTGGAGAATTTACCTCAAAATAATTTAACACTTTTTGTGAAGTGAATGGCATTAAGAGACAATTTTCAGCCCCTAAAACACCTGAACAAAATGGTATTGCAAAAAGAAGAAACAAATCAGTAACTGAAGCAACAAGAGCTATGTTATTTGAGAATGATATAGCAAAGACATTTTAGAGAGAAGCAGTGAATACAATAGTATATACAATGAACAAAATACAAATCAGAGCATACACAGATAAGACACCTTATGAATTATGGTTTGGACATGCACCATCAGTTAAGTATTTCAGAATTTTTGGAAGTAAGTGTTATATTAAGAGAGATGATGACATTGGTAAGTTTGATCTGAGAAGTGATGAAGGTATATTTCTTGGTTATTCATTGAAAAGAAAAGCTTATAGATGTTTTAATAAAAGAACTAAGACTATTGTTGAGAGCGAAAATGTTAAGGTAGATGATAAATTCAAAATTCAAGAAAAGAATACTTGGTTATGATTTAGATAAAGAAGTTTTCCCCAGAGTTGATCAAGAAAATGTTGAATTGTTTTATGAAACTGACTATCATGCCCATAAAATTTTCACTCTAAAAACACACCAACTTTTTTTTTTAAAAAGGTATATAAGTTTATGTTTCAAAGATAGTAGTTGACTAAAGTTTAAAAGTTATAACCGCGAGCAAGAAGGCTAACTATTGATAGAAGGAATACATGATGAACGGTTTGACGACCCTACTCATCTAAAGCAGGTTGAGTGTCTCTACGACTATGAGGACTATTCTGAACTATCTGATTTAAACATTGGTTATCTATAGTTATAACGCGTGCCATGCAATTTTAATTGAGTCTTAGTTATTTCTAATAACATATATTAATTCCTAATGGCCACTCTACAAACAATTCATGTTACAAAAACCAAATATTTAAACGAATCTAGTTGTCTAGCTGAAGGTTAAACAAATCAATTCGCAGATCAAAATTCAGTCCATAGGTTTATCTAACATTCCCTAATTGATCAACAAATTACTAACTATTTAATTAAAATAACCTTTAACTAAAATTGATTATTTTTAATGAAACTAAACAAGATTAGTTCAAAAATATGAGTTACATCTCGATAACATTTACGCTTACTAGGTAGACTTCAATAAAATTGATTTTCGTAAATTAAATTAACGATCATCTTGTGAAGCATTAATTTAATAAACGTATAAAAATAAAATATCATTTAAAATATTTATTAAATAATATTTTATATATATAGTTTAATAATATATTAAGAAATATTTAATTTAAATTAATAACATAATAATTTATTATTAAATCCAAGATAAAAATATTAATTAATTAATAATTTTAATATATTAATTAAATAATACATATATTAATCAATTAATAATTATAAGATATTAATTAATTAATAAATTATAATATATTTATTAATAATATATATATTATTTAAAA
The DNA here is from genome assembly GCA_027943335.1 of Chamaecyparis obtusa. Lineage (NCBI taxonomy): Eukaryota > Viridiplantae > Streptophyta > Pinopsida > Cupressales > Cupressaceae > Chamaecyparis > Chamaecyparis obtusa. The sequence goes on from BSBK01005180.1 coordinate 204,600, forward strand.
AGTATTATTTATCAATTATTAATAAATAAATAAAAACATAAAATAAAAATCAAATGTCACATCATACCAACTTAGTGCAAGTTTTAAGGGGTTAGCGCATGTAGTAAAGTGAAGTCCCATAGGGACTTGTGTGATCCCCCACACTGTCATGCATAGGAGTACTTTCTGCGCATGGCAGTGTGTGGGAAGGGGGCAGGGCCCAAGGGACATGGGGCCCGCGGGTCCCCCCTTACAAAGCTTTTTTTTTTTTATTAAATTTTTTGAAGTTAGTTTATTGTGTAACACAATATTAAATGAGGGAGTATAAGGCATTTTTTTTATTATATGAATTTTTTTTTAAAATAAATTGAAATGCATCCCTTTTATTATTTATTTTTTTTTGGAAAATTTGTTTGTATTACTATTTTTTTTCATAGCCCTTTTTCCTAGGATTTTTTTGGGATCGGTCAAGTGAGCCTTATTATATATTTTTTTTGAATGAAATTATATATATATATATATATATATATATATATATATATATATATATATATATATATATATATATATATATATATATATATATATATACATTTGTAAGAGGCAATGAGTGCCTTTTTGGGGTGACTAAATAGGTGGGTCCCCCAAGTTGACTTGGCATCCACTAGGCCAAAAATAAGAATAAAATATTCTCTGTGGTATTGGAAAATGTACGAAAAAAAATTTCATACATTTTCCAGAGACCTATAGGTGGTCATTTTGCCTAATTTTTTTTTGATTTTGGCTTGGGCTTTTCACTTGTCTTGTTATATTTGATTTATTCTACTTATTTCTATATATTTTCAAGTCTATTTTTATATGTCTAATCAAGAGGAAACAATGGATCAAAGTGCAAAGAAATTTAACTATCTTTTTTCTTATGTATGATTATTTTTAACATCTCCCATTGAGTTGAAACTAATTTATCTCAACTTCTTTAGAGAATAACAACATGAAAGCATAGAGTTGAACTTTTGGAAATTTATGCAAATTACTCACTAATGAAATCTTTATATTAGAACTTAAAAGATACTTACAAATTCTATTCTATCTCAAATCTTACATCAAGACTACATAAGGAATTCCTTTATAAATAAACAATGCTTTCACATAACTATTCCTTCAATTCATAATCCTTCAAATGATAAATGCATTGTCTATCTTTTATTCAATAAAACTGGAATACACTTAAAATCTTTCTTTGAGCATTATTCAAATTTCATAAGAAAGTAAAACTTAACCAAAAGAAAATTACAATACATTTCTTCAAACTTTGATACAACATCACTTGATAAAATCACAAAACTTGGAGTGATGACTCCATTACAAATATACATTTAACTCATGGGATTCACAAGATTCCCTTACATTAATATAATATTGAAACACAAGTGATCCAACTCAAAAAAAGAAATATCAACAATTCTTCAAGATATCAACTCCAACCATGAAGTCTTCAAAGGCTCCAAATTCCTGCAATACAAAATCCATAGGCCAAGGAGCACTCACCTCCCAACCTAGGCTTCTATGAAGCCACCCCCGAGCTAGGGGAACCATCACAAAGACAAGGAGAACACTCATGCAAACCCACAAACACAACAACAAAAATATAATCACAATAAATCTCCCTTCCAAGGTTATCACAAAGAGTCTCAACATGACTCAAATAGGGTGAAGGTGGAACCAAATTCAAGAGGAGAAAACACATCTCTTGATGAGAGCTAAGCCATCACTTGGCTTCCTCACCATATATCTCTCTTCACAAACACAATCTCCACAAACTCCTTATGACCCCCAAAAATACAAAACATAAAATAGAGATGGCTACATGGAGCTCATACATCCATACTTCATCCCTCTCCTATCCAAGGAGAGACTCTACACCCTTGAATGTCCCAACAATCCCTTCACCCTCAAGGCTACTCTTCCCTCCCAAGGGTGAGTATGGCCTTGAGAACTCCCTCAAAAAAATACTACAACACATAAAAGAAACAAAAAAACTTCAAGAACAACAATGAAACTTCACATTTACAATACAAGAAACCATGCTCAACAACGGGCTTATGATTCTTTTAACATCTATAAAGAATCCACATTTTCACGACACAAGAAACATAAAACTACAACATCTAAAGAATCACATATCCTTCATTATCACAAAAATGTCAAGCTCACAACACATACAATACAAGAGGAATAATAGCTAAATTTTTCATACAAGGAAATAACATTCAAGAGAGCTCATCCTCTCAACATGAAAAAAAAAACTAAAACAACAAAGTGAAGAATGCCACCAACCTTGATCCAAGCTAATGGAAAAAAGTTGATGAAGAGCTTTCCACTATCCAAGGTCCTCCAAAATAGCTAAATCTCCAAATCTAGAGAGTGGGTGTCAAACTCTTCCAAAAGAAGAGTCCCCTCTAAAAAGGCCTCCACCCAAACCCCTATAGATAAGATTGCATTCCTATTGGGTGGTCTTCCCTAAGACCCTTACATGGTTTCTAAATTTGGTCTCTTACAATGGTAAGCTAAAAAGGTGGGATAAGGACTACCTTTTTAGTGGGCGGTGATCTTTCCAAAACTTGGTCCCAAAAGTTGATTTTCATCCATCTTGGTAAACCAACTTTTGGATAGGTCATTTGGTCAACCAAGGGTTATCTTATAGTGAAAAATAGTTTTTACCCTATGGTATATCAAGTGGGGTAACTAAAAATGGCCCTAACACTCCCCTAGGCACCTTTTAAGCCTCCCAAAAACTCATAAGAAGCTCAAATTCGAAATTCAAAGATATGACAACACCTCAAGCTCCCTAATGAAGTGATTTACATGGGGATCCTAAAGGGTACCTTCTTAGGTTGGTGTTCAACCAATCCCCAAGTGGACATGTCATGGTCACATGTACACACACATGTGTCAAGTGACACATACACAAAAAGACACATCACAAGCCATGTGTCATATCCACTTGGGCATTCCTAAAAATAAATAACATACACAATTAAAAAATAAATCAATACATTCATGCATCATACTTTTACAAATTAAATACATTACAATGAGGTTTTTGGCTTCTCACTAGAAGCAACCTCGGCTCAAACAGATTTTCACATTAGTCTTTGTGATGATTCCCCGAATTTACCATGGCCTATTTCCCTGCACACTCAAGTCCAATATCAGTAGCCCAAGAAAATAAAATATGTAAATTATTAACATTAATAATCAAGATAATTCATCTATCAATTCATAATTCACATGGCCATAATTGTTCATTCATAACCTACATACATCTCATCATGAAATATACAATTCATCACTAAATAAACTAGAAACATAATCATTGCATACATATATAATTTAATTGTAATTAAACTTCATCATCATAAACATTCATAAAATAAAATTAAAAATATACATGTAAGTTCCAAACCGATGTCTCAGTAATCATCATCCAAATCATAATATAATGTGCATCAAACTGCTAAAGTGATAAAACCATAGCATAAGGTATCAGTTACATCCATAGAGCATCAAAATATAACCATAAAATATGTCTAACTCAAATGCAGAACTGAAAGGCTATGATAGGCTCGGGGTGAGGCCTCACACTGACAGTCATTTGCAGAATGAGAATTATATTAAGGAAATAAGAGAAGAACCGAGACCAAAACACAAAGTTGAAGAAAGAAATGAGACAATGACACCTAATAAGAATCTAGTGGGGAATCATCCTACTAATCAGATTATTGGGAGAATATAGAAAAATGAGTTATGACAAGAAATAAGGTACAAGAAGAAATATGTTTGATTTCTCAAATTGAACCTAAAACTACTGATGAAGCTTGTAAAGACAAAAATAAGATTCAAGCAATGAAGGAAGAAATAGATGAAATTGAAAAGAACAAAACTTGGGAGTTGGTCCTGTTGCCCAAAATTTCCTATCATTCATTTTTTGCCACGGTCCTATTTTTCAAAGGAGTGCTCAAGTGTCAAAAAACCCTCTGTGTTTTCTACCTTTTAGTGTTGAAGGTCCAGTGTGTTTTCTGCTTTTTGGCCTGAAAATCCAATGTGTTTTTGACCTTCTCTCTGAAGGCTCAGGATGTTTTCAACTTTCGCTCCAAAAAATTCTCTGTGTTTTCTACCTCCAATTTGAAAACCCTCTGTGTTTTCGACCTTCAAGTGCACAACTCTAACCAGGTGGGTCCCAGTTCCTCATAGCCATGCAAGTGCAATGGAGATCCGATGGCTGTCACATAATCTCAAGGAATATTCCTTGCCCTTGCGATCATGCGACAACGGTCGGATTGGAATCTCAGTAGGTCTGCATTTTGAGTAAGGTGGCATATTTTTTCCTAAGTGCACAACTCTGACTTGTGGGCCTGGTGGCTGGCTTTCCTCAAAATCTTGTGGTTGTCACATGTTCGCAAGGAATATTCCTTGCCCTTGCGATCATGCAACAGGATGACACCTGTCGGTGGGCCCATTCTCCATCTGCAAAGGTTAAAGCTCAGAAAAATCTTATGGTTGTCGCTACACCGCTAAGGAAAGATGTTGCCTATTTAAGCACATGGTGTAACGACAACCATCGATCTTCCTTCCGAAGTGATGCAGTGGTCAGTGGTTAACATTTGACAGTTTGTCGCATGATCGCATGGGATCTTCCGATCCCATGCACCCATGCGACTAAATGTCTGTGGTTACGGTGGTTACAAGCTAGCAGTAGTCAAGCAAGGGTCACAAGTTGATGTTGTCGCATGATTGCATGCAACCTTCTAACCGCATGCGACCATGCGACAAACTATCAGCAGTTGTAGTTAAGAAATCTAACGCTGTCGCATGATCGCATGAGCTCAAAAGGCCACATGCAATCATGCGACAAGCCTTCAACGGACGGCAGTGGCATTGGTGGGCTTAGGGGTTGTTTTTGATGAATGCTAGCGGTCTGTCGCATGATCGCATAGCCCCTTTTTAGGCTATGTGAATGTGTGACAAACCGTTAGCCACGTCGATAGGAGTTTGTTTAGTGCGGTGTTCTTACGCCGATGAAACATTAAGATCAGGCACCATCTGTATTTTAAATTCAAATTCATTGCAAAGATCAGATTTTGGGCATTCATGATAGCCTGACTTGTAGAGAAGTAGATGGATCGAGGTCTTTTATCTGCAGGCATGATCAAGTACAGAGATGGGCATGCAACGGGAGATATATCTGATCGGTTGGATATTTTCAGAGAAGTATTTATGATCAGAAGCGACTGCTAGGGATGATTATTTTATTGCAAAAAAAACTGTAACCCTGGTTAATTTTTGAGACTCCTGCCTGCATGCAGTTGAGTGATGTATATATTTTTTTTTTGGAGCCTGTAGTGCTCAGAATCTGGCAATTGTAAGAAAGAAAGTTTCTTTCCCAAAGGTTATCGAAAGCATTCTTTCTGCCCCTCTAACTTTTTTGCAATTGTAAAATTCCCATTGATTGTTCAGATACTGAAGATATTTTATGACATTTCTCCTGTCTTTATGTCTTCTTATGTGAGTTATCTCTTAATGGTTTTTAGTATTTTTACATGTTTCTCAGTGATAGCTTAGGGTTCTTGGTCCTTCTCTTTTTCTACAATTTCGTGCATTATTGCAGGTGATTGGATGTGAACATCTCTGTGGGTATACTTTAAACCCCTTAACAATCATGTCTCATTCCTATGCCTAGTTGTAGGAGTGAATGTTGTTTGCAAGTCATAAATTGTGCGTAAATCTTTAGTAATGCTATTGTTTGTGAAAACCATCTTTTCCTGAAATAGCCTCTTTTTGTTTTGGACCTTCTTATGAAATATTTATGCAAGCCTATTTAGGGAGCTGTGATCTCCTAGACCTAAGCCTTTCACTGGTTTCATTCCTCTTTACTGAGATTCATACCCTAGTTTCGGTGCATCACCTAGTAGGTAGATTTTCTTTCTGTTATTTCCCTTTCATGCACTCCTTCTAACCCTTTCCCCTCAAAGTTTACTTTCCTGTCTGAAAGAAAATCTGGGTGACTATCCAAGAGGAACCAGCCTAGAATCTGGAGGTTTCATCTCAGTTAGCAAAAGGTCCCACAACCTTGAGATGATTCCCATATTATACTGGATTATCAAAACTATGAGAGCTTGAGATCAGAGGTGCAAATTCAGTGTATAACATTTTTGGCACGCCCGGTGGGACAGTAAAGAAGTTCATCTATTGAAGATTGTGTCATCTCTGATATAAAAATTGCATAATACAAACCTTTAGAGGTTGTTCTATCAAGTATATCTGGTGACTCCACTGGTTTCAAAGATTCACGCCAACCTTGCTTAAGGTTTATGAGAAAGATCGAGACTAGAAGCTCAAAGCCTACCGAATTTTCAGAGTTTCCCTTGAAAAGAAGCTACAAAGGCAGGTCAACTCAGAGAGAATCTCCTACAAGAAGAGTCCAATCTACACTCCTGATCTTCAGAGAGGAGACCTTTCCTCTTTCATTTCAGAGGAGGAGGAGGAAGATCCAAGTCTAGCAAATATAGCTCATATAGTTGTTAATCTTCAGGTTACACCTCCTACAATGGCTAGAAATTTTGCCTTTGCACCTTTCAATCAGGGGAGCCCATTAAATTTTGCAGTGCATCATGATGTGCCCTTGGTGGCATTAAAGAGTATACCTGATTTCATAGGGGAGGGACAAACAATAGCCTTTGAGCACATAAGAGATGTGACCACCATTTGCAGCATACACAACATTACTCAAGAGGATGTGGCCACCAAATTATTAGCAGCATCTCTGAAAGGTAAGGCTCTAGAGTGGTTTAGAACTTTAACTATTGGTTCTATTACTTCATGGGATGAATTAGGGGATGCATTAAGCAAGCATTTTGAGGATAAATCAGATAATTTGTCTCTGGTTGAGCAATTAACAACTATAAAGAGAGACCCTCAAGAGCAAATGATAGATTATAATAGTAGATTCCTTAAAACATGGAATAGAATCCCAGTCTCTGTAAGGCCATCAGCTGACCATGCCTTCCTGTACTACTTGCAAAATCTAAATAATCAAATTTCTATCATGATCCAGTCTATGGGTGGTACCACTTTACCCCAAGCCTTTGACACTACTGTCAGAGCTGAAAATTATTTGATCCAAGCAGGCATGATACAAAGAAGGCCTCCCATGCCTATCTTCCCTAGTCTTTAGCCCATTGCACCTGCACAAGTACCCCCATTTACCCCTATTCCCACAATATCAGCACCTTGAGCTAGTACCAGTGGTCAGGAGCATGCTGCAACAAATTTCTCCCAAGGGTTGCAAGAGGTGAAGAGTAGTCAGCAAACTAGTATACAAGAAGTGGAAAACTTGCTGTAGACTCTAACCAAAGAAGTCACAAACTTGAAGAAATAAAACCAAGGCATCAGGCCACCCTTCCAATCAAAAGGCCAAAGTCCTAATCAGCAATACCAAAATCAGGGATAGCCTTATCAACAAAATAGGCCACCATACCAAGGAGGCTATCAAGGGAAAAGAAAATTTTTTAATCAAAGACCATTGCAACCGTATAACCTTGCACCTCTTAATTCCATAAATCCAATCAGGGATATGGTTCCCAGTCAAAACAATATGGCCATGGATAATGAATGGTGTTTCCCTTGCAATTAGCCTCACAATCAGGCTACGTGTTCTAATAGATGGATGAACCAAGCACTAATGGTTCAAAATGCTTTACAAGCTCAAACAAAAGCTCCTTCTAGTGGGACAACTCCTCAACAAGAAACACAAGAGAATGAGACTGCTCTTTTCAATTGGGAGCAACTAGATTTCAATGGAGTCAATGATGAAGCTGCTTTTTTTGCCTACACAAGAGCAAAGAGGAGAGCCCAAGACATGGAGAGAGCAGATTCTGGTACTAAGGCCACTACATCTATAGAGCCACTATAGCAAGTTGCCCCTATCACATCCAAGGAGGCCCTTGTCGTCACAAGCAAAGAAGGCCAAGTTCCAAAAGAGGCAGAACCCATCATAGTAAAAGCACAACAAAGAGTACACACCGTGGCACCTTATAATATTGTAGACAACATGAAGAAGGTGAATGTCACCATGTCTATGTGGGATTCTTTGTCTATTCCAAGATAACCTGAAATTTTGGAGAAGCCCATGAGAGGCAGCAAATCCTCAACCTGCAAAAGAAACTGCAAAACTAGTGTTGGTCAACACTGATAAAGAAAGGGAGACTCCAACTAGCAACTCCAAGCCAATACCATGCAAGGTAGGAATTTAAATCCACCTCCCTTTTATGTATCTTTAATTATTGGGAAATCTTTAGTGCATAATTGTATGGTAGATAGTGGAGCTACTAGCACTGTAATGCCCAAGAAAGTGGCTGATCAATTAGGACTTAAATATGAACCCTTCCAAAAGAAGGTTACACAACTTGATGGATCCTCAGTCAGTACTATAGGTGTGGCCAAGGATACCAGTCTAATTCTCCATGCTAGTCCTAATTTTTCTATTCTCCTTGACATATATATCATAGATCTCCCTGCATTGTTTGCCATATGTCTCTCAAGAGAGATCACAACCAAGATAGGAGGTTATCTTTCTTCTGACTGGTCTCACATGATCTTTCATACAAGGTATGGTACCCAAGTCACCATTAAATCAAAAGCCTTAGCAATACATCATATAGAGCCATATGTGTCTAATTACATCAATACTAATTGCCCTATATTTGATGACAATGATTTCCAAACCATTAGTGAAGCAAGCACCAAAATAGAGAATATCCCTGATATTCTCCTAGATGAAAGAACCTCAGAGATCCAAGAGAGTCTTGTTTGGGATTTTGGTTTGGGGAGTTATCCGATTCAAGAAAGTGGAGCCATAGAACCAAGCCTTCTCAAAGAATACACTAATTCGGATGATCGGGATAGTCAGGTCTGGGAACTATTTTTTGATGGAGCTAGAAGAAGACATGGTTCTGGTGGAGGTGCTATGCTGGTGTCCCCCAAAGGAGAAAGGTATTATGCTGCCTTCAGATTCAGCTTTTCCTGCACCAGCAACACTGCAGAGTATGAAAGTCTGGTTAATGGACTAGAATGGGCTAGAAAAAGAGGGCTTAAAGCGTTAAAAGTATATGGTGACAGTGAACTTGTTTTCAGCCAAGTAAGAGGGATGAGTGCAACCAAAAATGATGTCATGAAAGCATACAAACATAGAGTTTTGGATGCAATTGAAGATTTCCATGCTTTCAATATCGTTGCTATCCCTAGAAAATTAAATCAAAATGCTGATAGGTTAGCTACTATCGGATCTCAATTTGACATCCCCAATAGCATTTCAAAGGAGGTAGATCAATAGCACATCAAGATTATTGTCAGACCTTCAATTCCTGATAATAATATTAATTGGCAAGTGTTCGACAATGATGAACAAATTTTGCAGTTCTTGTTTGAAGATGTCTTTTCAAGGCACAATCAAAAGAGGTTATCACAAAACTATGGTAATCAAGTGATACAACTTAGATCTAATAAGATGCCTAAAGGTCTTGTCACCTTAAAGACTATCTTCAACAAGGATGATGAAGTTAAGAAAAATAAAGCTGGCCTGGTAGTCCAACAGGAACATTGTGCTGAATTAGAGTTGGAACCAGGTAAGAGCCTACAATTTGGAAAAGTAAACACTAATTCAAAAAAGCAAGCTTACACTAAATTATTCAAAGAATTCAGTGATGTTTTTGCATGGAGGTATGGAGACCTCAAGGGTTTTGATCGTACCCTTGCTCAGCACACTATTGAATTGGAGCCTAATGCTAAACCAGTAAGGAAAAAGTAAAGGCCTGTTAATCCCAAGCTTGAACCACTTACGCATAAGGAAGTACTCAAACTAGTAGAAAGTGGCATCATCTACCCCATCAAACATACTAGTTGGGTTTCCAACCTTGTTCCTGTCAGGAAAAAGAATGGGGAGCTAAGGTTATGTGTTGATTTCAGGGATTTGAATAGAGCCTCATTAAAAGATCGCCATCCATTGCCCTCTATGGAAAAAATTCTACAATGTGTCTCTGGATCTGAGAGATTTTCATTGTTGGATGGCTATTCAGGATACAATCAAATCTTAGTGAAAGAAGAGGATCAATATAAGACTGCATTTACAACCAAGTGGGGAACCATGGCATATCAGAAGATGCCCTTTGGTTTGTCAAATGTAGGTGCTACATTTCAAAAGGCAATGGATATGGCCTTTAAGGGCCTCATGTACAAGTTTTTGCTGGTCTACCTAGATGACATAACTGTCTACTCAAAGCATGCAGTACACCACATCAGACATTTGAGGTGGATTTTTGAAAGATGCAAAGAATTTGGGATATCCCTTAATCCCAAGAAATGTGTGTTTGCAGCTCATGAAGGAAAACTATTGGGATATGTAGTATCCAAAGAGGGAATTACAGTAGATCCTGAGAGAATTGCAGCCATCTTAGAACTACCATTACCACATCACAAGAAAGGTCTCCAATCTTTCATAGGAAAGATTAACTTTGTTAGGAGATTCTTTCCTAACATTGTAGAGTTACTCAAGCCTTTGACGACCATGTTGAGGAAAGGTTCAGCCTTCAGTTGGACCAAAGAAGGAAAAGTTAACTTCCAAGCTATTAAAGAAGCCTTAACAGAAGCTCCTACTCTCCTAAACCCAAATTTCAGTAAGGATTTTATCCTTTATGCTTATGGGGGTCATGATGTTATATCTGCAATGTTGACTCAAGAAAATGTTGAAGGATTGGAGTAGCCTATTGCTTTCTTTAGCAAAGGTTTAGAAGAGTATGAACAAAGATACTCTTTTGTAGAAAAACATGTTCTTGCTGTGGTAAAGAGCCTCAAAAAATTCAGACATTTGTTGACCCATAGAAAAGTGCATTTGATGGTTACTCATCCAAGTGTCAAATTTTTTTTGCTTTCTAAGGACCTAAATGAAAAAAGAGCTGGTTGGATCACTAAGGTGATGGAATATGAGATAGATATTTAGACTACCAAGATGGTTAGAGGAAGAGGTCTTTGTGAGCATTTGGCAGAAGATGGAAGTTCAAAGAAATTAGAATACATAGATGCATCTCGGGTGGTGCATTCTACAGGAGAGCAAGCCAAGGCAACTAGCTAGTTGCCTAATATGATCAATTATTTGAAGACAGGACAATATCTTGCAAGCCTAGATTCAGCAAAAAGGAGGTATTACAGGTTACAATCTGTTCCTTTTGTGTTGATAGATGAAATTCTTTTCAAAAAGGATCACAATGGTGTCCTTCTAAGATGCATAGATTCAGAAAGGGTTGCAGATGTCTTATTTGAGTTTCATGATGGAGCTTCTGGTGGCCATTTCTCTCCTAGGACTACAACTTTTAAGATCATGAGGGCTGGATACTATTGGCCACCTATCTTCAAAGATAGTCATGATTATGTTAGAAGATGCATCAAATGTGCTATTTTTGTAGGGAAAGAAAGACTTGCAACTCTGCCCCTATAGCCAGTCAAAACAGAGTAGCCCTTCATGAAGTGGGGTATAGATTTCATTGGCATGATTAACCCTCCATCTAGTGCAGGACACAAGTGGATAATCACTACAACTGATTATTTCACTAGGTGGACAGAAGCAGTTGCTTTAAAGGAAGCTAATGAGAATGTTGTTTTAAGTTTTTATGATGACATCATTCATAGATTTGGCATTCCAGATTCTATAGTTTCAAACAATGCATTAGCATTTACAGGCCTCAAGGTCTTAGAGTGGGTAGTCAAGAAGGGCATTTATCTGAATACAAGTTCCAATTACTATCCTCAGGGGAATGGTTTGGCAGAATCAACGAATAAGAATCTGATTAGAATAATCAAAAAGACCCTACAAGACAGTTAGAGGGACTGGCATACTAAATTGAGATCTGCCTTGTGGTTAGATAGAATTACTCTAAAGAAAATCATTGGTAATTCCCCATACATGTTGGTGTATGGCAGAGAGGCTAAGTTATCTATTCCAACCGAATTACCAGCTTTGGACTTGGCCACTCAGTATGCCTTGTTTGAAGAAAGTGATCCTATGCAAATCAGATATGCCCAGTTGATGGAGTTAGAAGAGATCAAAGATAAATCAATGCAAGATATGGCATTCCATCAGAGTCAAACAAAGAGAAGCTTTGATAAAAGAGCCAAGGTCAGAAACTTCAAGGTTGGAGATGTAGTTCTCAAATGGGATGAGTTCAGGTCAAAACCTGGCAAGCACACAAAGTTTGATTCCTTTTGGGGTGGACCATTTGTTATAACAGAGTGCAGAGGATCTAACACTTTTCAGCTTTCAACCCTTGAAGGAGATGCCCTACTAATCTGAGAGAATGGTTTCCACTTGAAGCCTTGCTTTGAGGTTAATCCCTCTTTGTAGGTCCTTCTTGTAAATTCTTATAAATAGGTTTCTTGCTTTCTTTCCCTGCTTTCTAGGTTAGTTCCTGTTTCCCAAGAAGTGCATGTGCACAGGTTTGTCTTCCCAGTTTAGTTTTTGTCCCTGCCAAGTTTTTGTGCTCGGTACTGACCCCATGCCCAATGGATCACTTCAAGGCCACTAGTCTATGTCTAGCAGGCTGACATCCCGCAGAGGTCACCAAAATGTTGCCCAAAATTCCCTATCATTCCTTTTTGGCCATGGTCCTATTTTTCAAAGGAGTGCTCAAGCGTCAAAAAACCCTCTGTGTTTTCTACCTTTTAGTGTTGAAGGTCTAGTGTGTTTTCTACTTTTTGGCTTGAAAATCCAGTGTGTTTTTGACCTTCTCTCTAAAGGCTCGGGATGTTTTCAACTTTCACTCCAAAAAATTTTCTGTGTTTTCGACCTCCAGTTTGAAAACCCTCTGTGTTTTTGACCTTCAAGTGCGCAACTCTGACCAGGCGAGTCCCAGTTCCTCATAGCCGTGCAAGTGCAATGGAGATCTGACACCTGTTGCATAATCTTAAGGAATATTCCTTGCCCTTGTGATCATGTGACAATGGTCGGATTAGAATCTCAGTGGGTCCACATTTTGAGTAAGGTGGCATATTTTCCCTAAGTGCGCAACTCCAACCTATGGGCCCGGTGGCTGGCTTTCCTCAAAATCTTGTGGTTGTTGCATGTTCACAAGGAATATTCTTTTCCCTTGTGATCATGCGACAGGATGACACCTGTCGGTGGGCCCATTCTTCATCTGCAAAGGTTAAAGCTCAGCAAAATCATGTGGTTATCGCTACACCGCTAAGGAAAGATGTTGCTTGTTTAAGCGCGTGGTGTAATGATAATCGTCGATCTTCCTTCCGATGTGATGCAGCAGTCAGTGGTTAACATCTGATGGTTTGTCACATGATTTCATGGGATCTTCTGATCCCATGCGCCCATGCGACTAACCACCTATGATTATGGTGGTTACAAGCCGGCAGCAGTCAAGCAAGGGTCACAAGTTGATGTTGCATGATCGCATGCAGCCTTCTAACCGCATGTGACCATGCGAAAAACTATCAGCGGTTACGGTTAAGAAATCTAATGCTATCACATGATTGCATGAGCTCAAAAGGCTGCATGCGATCATGTGACAAGCCTTCAACAGATGGCAGCGACATCGGTGGGCTCAGCAGTTGTTTTTGATGAATGCTAATGGTCTGTTGCATGATCACATAGCCCCTTTTTAGGCTATGTGAACATGCGATAAACTGTTAGCCGCACCGATAGGAGTTTGTACAGTATGGTGTTCTTACACCGATGAAACATTAAGAGCTGGCACCATCTGTATTTTAAATTCAAATTCATTGCGAAGATCAGATTTTGGGCATTCATGACAGCCCAACTTGCAGAGAAGTAGATGGATCGAGGTCTTTTATCTGCAGGCATGATCAAGTACAGAGATGGGCACACAAGGGGAGATATATCTGATCGGTTGGATATTTTTAGAGAAGCATTTATGATCAGAAGCGACTGCTAGGGATGATTATTTTATTGTAAAAAAAATTGTAACCCTGGTTAATTTTTGAGACTCCTGCCTGCGTGTAGTTGAGTGATGTATATATTCTTTTTTTGGAGCCTGTAGTGCTCAGAATCTGGCAATTGTAAGAAAGAAAGTTTCTTTCCCAAAGGTTATCGAAGGCATTCTTTCTACCCCTCTAACTTTTCTGCAATTGTAAAATTCCCATTGATTGTTCAGATACTGAAGATATTTTATGACATTTCTCCTATCTCTATGTCTTCTTATGTGAGTTATCTCTTAATGGTTTTCAGTATTTTTACATGTTTCTCAGTGATAGCTTAGGGTTCTTGGTCCTTCTTTTTTTCTACAATTTCGTGCATTGTTGTGGGTGATTGGATGTGAACGTCTCTGTGGGTATACTTTAAACCCCTTAACAATCATGTCTCATTCCTATGCCTTGTTGTAGGAGCAGATGTTGTTTGCAGGTCATAAATTGTGCCTGAATCTTCAGTAATGCTATTGTTTGTGAAAACCATCTTTTCCTGAAATAGCCTCTTTTTGTTTTGGACCTTCTTATGAAATATTTATGCAAACCTATTCAGAGAGCTGTGATCTCCTAGACCTAAGCCTTTCACTGGTTTCATTCCTCTATACTGAGATTCATACCCTAGTTTCGGTGCATCACCTAGTAGGTAGATTTGCTTTTTGTTATTTCCCTTTCATGCACTCCTTCTAACCCTTTCCTCTCAAAGTTTACTTTCCTGTCTAAAAGCAAATCTGGGTGACTTTCCAAGAGGAACCAACCTAGAATCTGAAAGTTTCATCTCGGTTAGCAAAAGGTCCCACAACCTTGAGATGATTCCCATGTTATACTGGATTATCAAGACTATGAGAGCTTGAGATCAGAGGCACAAATTTAGTGTATAACAGGTCCCTAGACCTAAAGATAAAAATGTTATAGGAACTAAATGGGTTTTTAAAAATAAGATGAATGAACAAGGTGAAGTGGTAAGAAACAAAACAATATTGGTATGTAAAGGATATTCACAACAAGAAGGAATTGATTATGAAGAAAAAATTGCACCTGTTGCAAGAATTGAAGTGGGAAGAATATTTTTGGCGTATATAGCTTATAAGAAATTCAAAGTGTATCAGATGGATGTGAAGTCAACATTTCTAAATGGAGAATTGGAAGAAGAGGTCTACATTGAGAAGCCTAAAGGTTTTCATTTGACTCAAGAAGGAGACATGGTATGTAAACTAAATAAAGCTTTATATGGACTAAAACAAGCACCTAAAACTTGGTATGCGAGATTGGACAAATATTTGGTAAAATTGAGATCTGCTAAAGGCACCACAGACAATAACTTGTATCTGAAAGAGATTGACAATGGTTTATTGATTGTAGTTATTTTTGTTGATGATATTATCTTTGGAGGTGAAGATGAAGCTAGTGATAAATTCATTGATGAAATGAAGAAAGAATTTGAAATGAGCATGATTGATGAGATGAAATATTTTTTAGGATTACAGGATAGTGCAAAATAGTGATGGTATTTTCTTATCTCAAACAAAATATTTGAAATACTTATAGCAGAGATTTGGTTTGGAAAATTGTAAGCTTGTTGGCACACCTATGGTGACTGGCCATATGTTATCTAGCACAGATGAAATTCCTATAGTTGAACAAAAGAAATACAGATCTGTGATTGGAGGATTGCAGTATTTAACTCATACAAGATCAGATATATCACATGCGGTTGACATTGTTGCAAGATTTCAAGTTGATCCTAAAGAGTCACATTATGTAGCAGTAAAAAGAATATTTCAGTATTTGAAAGGCACAATTGAATATGGGTTATGGTATGATAAATCAGATGACTTTACCCTATGTGCATATATAGACACAAATTGGGGAGGTAGTGTTGATGAAAAAAGAGCACAAGTGGTGGAGCATTTTTCTTGGAGGAAGATTGGTTTCTTGGCTAAGCAAGAAATAAAATTGTATCTCACAAAGCACAGTCGAATATGTAGCAGGAGAAAATAATTGTAATCAGATATTATGGATGAAAAAAATGTTGAAGGATATTGGAATCAAGTTCAATGAGCATATTATCATACACTGTGATAACACCTGTATAGTAAGTATGTCTAAGAACCCTGTGTTGCATTCTAAAACAAAACATATAGAGATCAAATATCATGTTGGAAGAGATAAAGTTGCAGAAAAAGAAGTTAGACTTGAGTATATAAGTAGAAAGGAGTAGATTGCAGATATATTTACAAAGCCCTTGCCTAAAGATACATTTGAGTAATTGAGAGGTATTCTTGGGGTTATGCCCCAGCCTACTTTTGAGATGCAAAAAGTTGCATCAGTCCATTTGTATAAGAACACTATCCTTTTTGGACTGTATGATGATACTTCCTCTATGGAGGAGTATGTGTGTTTCTCAGCTAAGTCATGAAGGACTCTTGTGATAGTATTTTCTGAATAGTGTATTTTGGCATTCGAGATTATATTGGATTGACATATTGATGTTTACTTTGTCATTGATGTCAATGGGGGAGAAGGATAATATATGAAAAACAAAAGTCCTGATGATTGGTTTGATGATTGATGAAGAGGATTTGAAAAATTAAAATACTGAGGAGAAGGATTCACCTGATGATTGATTTGATTGATGAAGAGGATTTGAAAGATAATAAAGAAC
The DNA here is from genome assembly GCA_027943335.1 of Chamaecyparis obtusa. NCBI lineage: Eukaryota > Viridiplantae > Streptophyta > Pinopsida > Cupressales > Cupressaceae > Chamaecyparis > Chamaecyparis obtusa. Next base: position 221,281 of record BSBK01005180.1, read on the forward strand.
AACAGTGTTGTAGTTTGGTATTCATGGAAATTGGATGTTTTTCATCTATGTTTCCATTAATGCCAATGTGGGAGATTGTTAGGAATGAATGATGAATATGTCCTATGGAGGATTATTTAAGTAGTTTTGTAGCAGTTGTATGTTGCATTCATGACTGTGTTTTCCATTGATGTCAACACATTGATCTACTAGAGATTAGTAGAAAAGAAGACTGTGTTTGAATTAGCACATGTGGAGAATTGTAGATCAAGATATGTGGCATTGAGGACTAATTCTTTATTATTTCTTAAGATTATGGTTAAGAGAACATACAAAAATTCAATTATTCATGACAGTTATGAGTAATCTTTTGGAAACAGTATTTTGATAGTGTTCCTGAGAAGCGGCTTGTGATAATAGGATTATATCTCCTAATTGGGATAGAATCTAAACATGCAAAGTTGTACAAAGGTTGAAGACATTTTGGAGGTGTCCTGGATGAGACAACATAGTCAGAGGTCATAAGTGTGAAGATTTATTTAGTTTGGAAGCTAACAGTTTTATGTGGTTATGAAATATTATGTAATGTGTAAAGATTTATATTTTGTAACTGGTTAAGCATAGTTGAATGCAAAAAGAATGAAAGATTGTATGAATGCAAATTATTTTATTATTTTTGTATTTTCTATGCAATATTATGAAAAATTGTATGAATCTAAGCTAGAAATAAAATTGAATGAAGATTTAATCTAAGGATGATGTGAATGAATATGAATGTAAAGCTATGATATGAAAACTATGAAACTATGACCAACAATGAAGGATCTCACAAATTGCTTGTCGCAAGTGCTCAATCCTTCGATCACCAATTTGCAAGAGTAATTGTGCAAATCTGAGTGTTGATAATTATGAAGAGCTGAGCCTTATTTTTATAGAAATCCAGGGCTTTGGGGATGCAAGAGAAAAGCCATAAATCACTCTTGATAAACTCGGAATGATTTTTGAGTTAACAAGAAAAGCGGAGATAATTAACTCACAAAAATCATGCAAAAGCGGTTTTTATTTCAAAATAAAGTTTAGTTCACTTTTTCAACTCATCATCAGATGTTGAGTTTCAATTTTAAAATTGATTGTTAATTTCTAGTTGTATGCTTTTAATATTGTGCATGATTTAATTATAAATTAATTTAATAATTAAAGTGATTTATTTTCAACTTAACTGATTTTTGAGATTAAAACAATTGATTTATGGGTTAATCAATTATTAAATCAAATTTTATCCCAAAACTATATTATTAAATATTGACAACTGACTTTAATTAATTAAATAAGAATTTAATCAATTAGTCATAAGATTTTTTATTTATTGTCAGAATTAAATAATACAATTTAGGAATAAATTTAATTTAATTAAATAATTAAGTGGCAGTATTAAATCTAATTAATTAAATATTCAAAATATTCAATTGATCAAACTTTAGGATAAATAAGATTTATCACCAAATAATCATTAAACTAAAGATAATTAAGATAATTAGGAATATTCAAGGAATATTCTTCGATGCGGAATTTAGAATAAAATCAATTAGGATCTGATAATGTGCAGATGTGCCTTAGATTAGGACTTTGATGTCAATTTCATTTGATTTGTAGATGTAGAAAGTTAATGAACTTATAGCCCATTTTTGGGGTATTACATTTTGCCCCTCTTTGAATCACTGTGCAAAGCATAGTGGTTCAAAGAATAGTTTGTGTTTGATATATGTATGAAACTAATTTGATTTGAAAGATGAACTGATTTGAAGACAAAAACTGATTGAAAGATTTAAAGATTCAAGATTTGAGATTTACGTCCTGAATGACCAAAGATAATGTTAACTATAATGGCAATGAACCAGTGATTACAAAAAAGTGCCAAAACACCTGATTCTGAACCTTATGATTGTGAAGAAGTGAGTGACCAATTCCAAACCTGAATGTCCTTGTATGAATCATATTGGTATCACATCTTGAACCCATCAGTTACGAAGAAATAAGGAAATGACGCTAATGAACTGATAGTTACAAAAAGTTGATATAGTTTACAAGATAGATTTAGGATACCAGATTGATATGGATCTCGCTGAATCTAATATGCCCCAAGACATGATAGATTTTCCCCAAGTGATGAGGAATTTAGATGAATCAACAACTAGATGTGGTTGTTGTCTTGATCAATGAGGAAAGATTTGATTTTCAGATTTAGATTTGTAGACTTGAATGATGTGCAATACCATGCCCCCTTCGGGATTAAAATTAAAATATGACAAGAAAAGTTAGTGTTGAATGGTTTAGAAGCATGTTAATTGATTTGAAAAGTGGTTATACACATTCAAGAACACGTTCTACATCATTTGGAGGTCTTGGAGACCAAGTTTGACTAGGTTTGACCACAAGTTGAAATTTTGATAGTTTGATGTAAGATAATTAGTTAAGTTGAATTCTAGATTTATGTGATGATTGAAGGTCGATTATGCAAGTAGTTAATAATATGAATGATCTCAGATTTCAATTTTGATCCCAAAAAAGGATTCTACTTGCTGTTTCATTGGAGGAACCTTCATACAATGCTCAATCCTTGTGTCATGTTTAGCATTTTTGGTTTTGAAGAATCATTTAAGTGTTCAAGCAATTTGTGAGATCATGCAAAGTACAGAATGAAATGCAAACCTAGGACTGAGGACCTAGTCACTGATCATGTGTCGATTTGTTGTCATCACTGAACTTTTAGGTAACTGAATAAATCAATACAATGCCCACTAGTTATGAAACCATAGACATATAAATATCGATTTGTATGCACAGGAATCAATACAACACCCACTGGTTAGGCAACCATGGACATATGAATATTGATTTTATTTTCAGAATGTCGGATTAGATATAAGCACCAAGGCACAAACGCCAGGATGACTTGAATATCATGTCCATTTTGATATAGAAATTTGTATAAGCATCAGAACATAAACATCGTGATGACCTGAATACGCCTTGCATTCAAACAAATCAAACAGTTAAGAGATCATTCTAAATCTAGTGTGAATTACTCGTAGTGACCCTTTATCATTCACATCCTTAGGCAAGATTGCATTTCACTGTAGGAGAAAGAACTCGCTTAAAAAGACAATAGTTAGATCAAACTTTCTTGAATTTTTTGGGTATCAATGGTCGAGGTACACACAGACATCCAATTCAAGATAGAGGCTCTTACAAATGGACACCATTTTAATCTAGAATTTCTAAAGTTGTTAGATTTTCACATACAAGCAGAAGACAAAGAAAAGATTATGCCCCCAGTCATCACTCTCTAAATCCTGTAAAGGACATCATCGAAGAGCTCAAAGGACATAATATTCAAAAATCTCAATGCGAATCAATAAGCATACAAGGAGATAAAAGCATGTAAAAAGCATATATTGTTTTCAATTTGTGTTTGACTACGTTGTTATAGATGCAAAATTCTTTCTGGAGAGGAGACTGACTGACTGACTTGGATGAAGCTTCAAAGGACTCTGACTGGATATGACTCGTCTAATATGTATTGGAGGCCAAAGGATATGACATTGATTGCACCCAAGTGTTAAGCACTGATAGGATATAGACGCTTGAGCTAATTGGTGTACAAACTGACTTTATTGAAACAAGGATATATACAGACTAAAGCAGACTGAAAGCTGGGAAAGACCAAGATTGTGTTGATAGATGGAGTATTTTGAAACAAGTGGCACCTGTTTGCCAGGTTTTCACCATCTTGGTAGAGATTCTATTTTTACTACCAAGGCGCCTGTTTCCAGGTTTTCTCCAAGGCACTTTTTCTTTTTCTTCTTTTTTTGTATTTTTCATTTTTTCATTTTTTTGTACTTTTGATATATTTTGATTTTTTTGTGAATCATCAAGGCACCCATTGCTAGGTTTTCACCAAGATGTTCATTTTTTTAGGACTTTTTCATATTTTTAAGATTTTTTTCAGGACATTTTACCATACACTAAATGCCTTAGGCATAGAATTTCTTCAGATGGAGAATGTTGATTGGTTCTCAGAGCTGTTCTCCTTCAGTTGTTGAGAGTTGATAGGCTCCAGAGCCAAAAGTAGCAGTGATAACAAAGGAACCCAGCCATTTGGGTTCAAACTTCCCCTTGCGTTCTCTATGTGATTGATTTTTAGGATTCTCTCTCAAAACTAGATCGCCAACTTGAAATTCTATGTGTCTAACTTTCTTGTTGTAGTCTCTAGACATTCTTTTCTGATACACTCTGAGATGATCATACGTTGCTTGGCTGTGCTCATCTAGTAGTTCAAGTTCTTGCAACCTAGACACTTTGTAGTCATCATTAGTTACTAGACCATGCATTCTAATTCTTAGTGATGAGATTTCAACCTCAATAGGTAGTACCGCTTCAGACCCATAAACTAAAGCAAAAGGTGTAGCCCCAATGGGCATTATGATACTTGTTTTGTAGGCCTAGAGAGCTGGATTGATCATGAGATGCCAGTCTCTTCCTGTCTTATTAACTATATGGTGCAATATTTTCAATAGATTCTTGTTAGAAGCCTCTGCTTGTCCATTCCCTTGAGGATAGTAGATAGATGACCAATGTTGTGTAATCTTGAATTTAGCATATAAATCATCTAGGTCTTTGCTTTTGAATTGTCCACCATTATCTGTGACTATAGAATGTGGAATACCATACCGACATATGATGTAGTTCAAGATGAATATAGATATTTGTTTTCTAGTTGCTTGTGTCAAAGGGACTGCTTCTACCCATTTTTTGAAATAATTTGTAGCTCTGATTATATGGGTATGTCCATTAGAATAATGAGGATGTATGGCTCCTATAAGATCAAATGCCCATTGGTGAAAAGGCCATTGTGTAGTAAAGGGAATTAGATCTCTCCCTGGAGCATGAATTAAACTACCATGCACTTGGCACTTTTGACAGTTCTTAGCAAACTTGATAGACTCTTTCTCCATTTATGGCCAATAGTACCCAACCCTAATAAGTTTTTGAGCTAGTGTTAAACCGTTCGAGTGTGACCCACATATACCTTCATGGACTTCCTCGAGTGCACGTTGAGACTCTTCCCATTCTAAACATCTAAGAAGTGTACCATCTAGACCTCATTTGTATAGATTGTTACCAATGATGACATACCGAGATGCATTACAGATTAGGTATCATTTCATGGTGATTGAAGGTATCAGGAATGATTTGGTCTTGGAGATAGGAGAAAAGGTTTTTGTATCGAGATGAATCATAACCAACAATAGTGTAGATCATGTGGGTTTCAGGGGAATCATATGCAGGATAAGACAACACTTCCACCAGGAATTCATAGTGTAGCTCATGCTCAGGCTGCTGCAATAAAGTAGATAGCCTTGCCATTGCATCGGTAGCCTTGTTCTCTGTTCTAGGTATTTTCTCAAAGGTGATAGATATGAAGTATTTCTTAAGATCATCTACCATTCTCTTGTATGGAATTATCTTTTCATCTTTCATTTCATACACATCATTGAATTGATGGATGACAAGTTGGGAGTCTCCATGAACATGTATCTCTGTCACTCTCCACTCAATTGCTATTTTCATACCATTTAAAAGGGCTTCATATTTAGCAATATTGTTTGTACAAGGAAATTTAATTCTGAATGCCTTAGGAATGGATTATCCTTGAGGAGTGATAAACAAAATGCCTGCTCCAGATCCATTCTGTCTATAAGAGCCATCAAAGAACAATTGCCATTCTCTAGAAGAAAGATTCATGATAGAAGAATTTGGAAATTCTATTTGCATTGGTGTGTCATCGAACAAAGGTGCATCTGCTAATTGATCAACAATAACTTGGCCTTTAATAGCTTTTCTTTCAACATATTCAATGTCAAATTCACTTAAGAGCATGACCCATTTGGCTAATCTACCCGTGAGGGAAGCTTTTCTTAGTAGGTACTTTAGTGAATCAATCTTAGCTACTAAATGCATGGTATGAGCTAACATGTAGTGTCTTAGTTTCTATGATGCAAAGATCACAGCTAGACAAGCTTTTTCAATCATTGAATAGTTCTTCCCATATGCTACCAATGTTCTACTGATATAGTATATAGCTCTTTCCTTTTTATTCTCATCATGTTGTGCTCGTAATACCCCCAATGATGTATCTGTTGCAGAGACATAAGATCAATGGCTTCCCTTGAATAGGAGGCATCAAGATAGGAGGATTTGATAGATATTTCTTGATATGATTAAATTTCTTTTCACATTCCTCATTCCATGCAAAGATCACACCTTTATGTAATGTCTTTGTAAAAGTTTGTAATATGTCTGCTAGTTGAGATATGAAGTGTCTGATAGATTGAACTCTCCCTTGCAATGTTCTCATTTGATTGATGTTCTTGGGAGGTTGCTTCTCCATCATAGCTTTAACTTTTTCTAGATCAACTTCAATTCCTTTCTTTGAAACTATGTATCCTATGAGCTTTCCAGAAGTGATACCAAAAGCACACTTCTTAGGGTTCAGTCTGAGACTAAATTTTTCTATTTTGTCTAGTATCTTGCTCAAGTCATTTAGATGTTCAGCTCTAATCATATATTTTGCTAAAGTATTATCAACATAATCCTCCATGGTTCGATGTGTCATGTCATGAAAAATAGATGTCACAGCTCTTTGATATGTAGCACCAGCATTCTTAAGCCCAAATGGCATGACATTCCAATAGAAGGTACCCCACGCACATGTGAAAGCAATTTTCTCTTGATCCTCTGGAGCAATTTTTATTTTATTATATCCAAAAAATCTCATCCATTAAGGAATACATCTCAAAGCCCGTAGTCATGTCCACTATCATATCAATGTTAGGTAATGGAAAATCATCCTTAGGGCATCATTTGTTCACATCTCTAAAGTCTATGCACACTCTGATTGATTTATCTGGTTTAGAAATAGGTACAATATTTTAGATCCATTCAGCATAGTCAATAACACAGATAAATTTGGCTTTCAGTAGTTTCTCTAATTTAGCTTTGACCAAGAGTGCAACATGAGGATGCATCTTTCTTAATTTTTGTTTAACAGGTTTTACTCTAGGAGCAATAGATAAATAGTGCATTATAAGATCAGGATCCAACCTTGGCATATCTGAATATTTCCATGCAAAGTTGATCTTTTTCTCTGTTAAGAATGTTGTAATTTTTTTCTTTTCTTCTTCTGATAAGGATTATGCTACATGGATCAACTGTGGTTCTTCTGTTGTTCCCAAGTTGATAGATTGAGTGGGCTCAATTATAATTGGAGATCTGTCCTATAAATGACTCGGAAGGACATCAAGTATCTCATCCTTAGGCACCTCAAAGAGGTTTTCACCTCCAGATACATCTTTTATTTTTACTTTTGTAGGTTCTGAGACTGCCACAAAGTGGTTTTCACCCTCAAAACTTCTTTTCTTTTTATTTTTATTCTTATTTTTTTTGACTAAGATACTTGATGTCTGACTCCATCATGCTAATGCTCGGTTCATTGATGGAAGTCTTCATAGGCTCAACTACATTTAGGTAGCAAGCAAGGGCATATTCATTCAAGAAAGTAAAGATACATTGGCTTGGATTCATGGAAGTTTGGTCAAGAAGGTCAGGATTTTGGATAGTCAAAGTGGGAAAGGATTGGGAGATAGTGTTTATGAATATGGATCTATCATCATTGGTCCTAACCCGACGCTCGAGTTTGAAGGTGATATTACAACTCAAAATGTTCAATTCGTGAATAGGCTCAATGTCATTGTGGGAGTCCTCTTCAGCCATCAGTGGATCAGACTCATTAAGTTCATTATTTTTCTCTAGACTTACGTTGGGTTTAGGTGCATATTGGTGAATAACATCAACATGTTTCTCTGTAATAAGTTCATCTTCTTCTGGAATGGCTCTCCATTCATAGTCATTTGATTCCTCATCTATGCCTCTAGGAAATCTAAGAACATGAGTAAAGTCAGGATGAATACCCAAGAAGGGTTACCCTTAGATTCTGATTTGAATTCATACTCATGGGAATTTCTCTCAGAATAAATCCCACCATCCTCTTTGTCTATTTGATTGTCTTCGAGATTAGCTGGTTCTTGTGGTGCAATTATCTCTTGCTCTATAGTAGGTTCTTGTGTTTCTACTACATTAATTCTTTTTATTGGATCATCGTCAACTTCAAGGAGGTCTTTTATTTCTTTAGGCAAACGGTCATAAGGAATAAGATCTTCAATGGTGTCTGAATCATCACTATCAGATTGTTCTGTTGTTTCTCCCTTTAGTTGATTTGTTGTGGATGGCTCAATCTGTTCTAAGACATGTGGGGAGTTCTTGCTAAGATAGAAAGTCTTCTTCTTATATCCTAGACCTATTGTATTCTTGTTTGCTCAGCCACAATGGTCAAGAGGTGATAGAAGACCTTTACCTTGTAGTCCTAGAGGTCCTTTTCCAGTATATCCCATTTTTGTGATCAATTTGTCTCTTGAGCCATGTGACTTAGAAGGGATCTTAGGTGTTTCAGCATCACATTTTTTAACAACTTGAGATTCAGGTTCATCTTTTTACAGCCATGCGAGCACAGTTGCATCCTCTTCAAACTCTTGTTTAGATACCTGTTCAGCAACAAAATTTCCTTTATATGCTTCCAGAGGTTCTTTAGACTCCTTTTTAGACTATTTTAGGGTTTGTCCATAAGACTTAGGTGAGATAGGGAGAGATGTCAAAGATAGGACCGACTCTATAGTATATTCTCCCATACCATTTTCTTTGATCTTAACCTCTTTAGCAATGTCTTCCATCTTGGATGTTGAAGCAACATCTAGTTGCTTAGTGGAAGATTCCCTATTATTAGGAACAAGTTTATCAGTACTCTCTTTCAATGTATTGCAAGTTGTATATAGATTAGCTGGGATCGTCACCTCTACTCCTTCATAAGGAAATTTAAAACATTGATGATATGTACAAGGAATAGCTTTCATTTCATGTATCCAGGGTCTCCCTAAAAGAATGTTGTAAGCCAAAGGTAGATCAAGAACTTGACATGTAGTATCTCTGATGACAGGACCTGCTCTGATAGGTAAGACAATTGTTCCTTTGGAAGATCTTTCTTGCTCATCATATGCTTTGATAGTTATCTTCTTTCTAGGATCAATAGCCATTTCTGAAAATTCCAGTTGTGCGATCAAGCTGAAAGAACAAATGTTTAAGCCAGTGCCCCCATCTATCAACACACATTTGACATGATGGTTTTGGATCAAGACTTAAATATGCAAGGGCTGGTTATGTGGATGACTCAAGGAGTTATCATCTTCCTCTGAAAAAGAAATATACTGTGGAGACGTAAGATGACCAACCATAGTCTAGAATCTATCTAAATCAAGGTTGTCAGGAACATTGGATCCGAGCAGAGCTTTGTCTAGAATGGTTCAATGAGCTAGAGATATTTGAAGCAACTCAAACATTGAGATTTTTGCATTTGTGTGTTGGAGTTGTTGGACAATACTATATGAAGTTGTCATGCCCATCTAGAACAGTCTAAAAACACACCAAATTTTTTTTTAAAAAGGAGATAATAAGACCAAACTATTGTTATGGAATATCAGGGGTCACTGACAATAGATCAAAAAGGGTCTAAAGATCCAATTATTTACAACGCTGATTAACATCTGATGATGTCTACGAGGTTTAAAACAATACTCTAACTTGTCTAATTAGGATGATCCTTTACTAAAATGTATTTATTAAAATTTAATCTAACAAGATTATATCACCCTACTAGCTACATCCAGAAAACAATCTAGAAAGGTCAAATTATTATAATCTATTTTTAATTTCAATGCTAAGCAGAATTTAATAAAAAGAGGTTTCGTTAATTAAATTAACGATCAATTCGTAAAGCGTAAATTTAATAATCATGAAGATTATAATAGAGTAAAAGAATGTTACTTAAAATATTAAATAATATTCCTCTGATATTGATTAATAATTCACGATAAATATAAGAGAATATCAAATTGATTTATCATAATTAAAATGATAATGTATAATCAACTAATAAATGATTATACTTAAATGGACATATATTGATTTAATTAATAATTATAATGTATTAATTAATTAATATAATTATTAACTAATTAAAAAATTATAAAATATTAATTTATAATATATATAATTAAATAATATATATATAAATTAATTAATAATTATAATATATTAATTAATTAATATAATTATTAATTAATTAATATAATTATTAATTAATTAATAAACTATAATATATTAGTTAATAATATATACATATTATATAATTAATAACTATGAACAAATTATAATTAACAATACTAATAAATAAAATAAATAAATAAAAACCAAGCATCAAAAAGTAACTACCTATACTTAACATCCTAAACTATCTTAACCAATAACTAAACTTCTCATAATCCTATAAATCCTACCTACTCACCTACTTTCCTCTTGATTCACGTGCCCAAGAAAAGGGAGGGGAGAAGTCAAATTCTCAAGGACCAAAGTCCAAGGAGAGGAGGTGCGATTTTAAAGGATGGAGGAGAGAATTGAATTCATACATAAAAGCCATAAAAGCCAGCGTAAGTTAGAAGTATGGGTGTTGGGCCCCACCCCATACTAAAGCAACAGGCCATGTCAAACTCACGCAGGGGGGGTAATATTAAAAGGCTATACAAAGAGGAGGAACATAAAGAACTTATGTCAGCAAGTACACGAAATTTGAAAGGATTTGACATGCCTTAAATGTGATAAGTTTTTTTTGCTTTGAATAAAATATTTTCCCTCCTACATACCATTAAGGGAAAGGATATGATAGAGTGTAGGCTTACTAGTATTTTATTATTAATTTATTTGTTTTGAAAACAAGTTGGCAGAGTTTATAATATTTTAATGACTGTGGCAAAGGAATTTGTATGGGAAATTTTTCCATACAAATTCCAGAGACCTGTTGGTCTCCCTTTTGCATTAGTATGTGAATTTTTTTTGTTTTCTCTTCACACTTCTACATATTTTATATTTTTCTTATTTGGTTTAAATACATTATACATGATAGAGATGGTATATCAATATATCTGTTTGTAGCTTTATAGTCTTCTATGGTAATGAATTTAATGATCCAAATTAATCAAAATACCCAATAAAATTGATTTCTTCTAACATTTAAACAATATCAAGCTATCATTTAGAAATTGCAAGAATAGTGAGGAATAGAAATTTATTCTTTGTTTGCAAATCAAATATCATTTACATTCCATGATCTCAATTCAATAGTTATAAAGTAATGAACACTCTTTTCCATTTTCTAAAGTTTTCTCAACTCAATATCAATGCCATAATACCAGAGAGAAAAAATGACTCTTCATAAGTTAACAATCCCAATATCATGAAATGAAATAAACTTATCTTTTTCACAATAACAAAGTGTTCATTAACAAGAGTAAGTTGATAACTTTCAACAAATTGATAATGAAAGAAATCTTAAACACAATTATCAACTCTTTCAAGCTCATCAACACCTATAATGAACCAAAATAATGCTAATAACATATTGTATCAATTTGATCAAAATACTTTTTATTCAAGAACATGATTCTACATTTACAACAATAATCTTCCAACAAGATGATCATACTTCATTCAAAACTTGAATCCACAACACTAAGATACAATCCAAGCATTAAGTGTCAACTCCTACTACAAAACAATTACATTGAGCCAATGGATATCACAAGATATCCTTACAAAAGCTTATGCACAATACTAATGATACTTCAACAATAAGGAAACATCTTCACATTTTCACAAGAGCAATGCTTCAACAAAAAGTCTTCAAGGCTTCCAATTCCTACAATAATCCAAATGCATAGGCCAAGGAGTGCTCACCTCCCAACCTAGGCTTCTAAGAAGCCACCCCCGAGCTTGGGGAAACAACACAAAGACAAAGGAAACACACATGCAAACCACAACACTACTACACATTACTACAAACACAAGAAATTCCCCTCCCAAGGATTTTACAAAGAGTCACTACATGACTCAAGAAAGGGTGAAGGTGGAACCACATCAAGAGGAGAAGCTCATCTCTTTGATGAGAACAAGCCATCACTTGGCTTACTCATCAAAAATCACTCTTTCACAAACACATTCTTCTCATATACCTTATGACCCCCAAATTTTACAAAATAAAACTAGAGATGGCTACATAGAGCCCATACATCCATGTTGCATCTCTCTCCTTTTCAAGGAGAGACTCTGCACTCAAGATTGTCCCAACAAATTCCCTTCACCCTCAAGGCTACTCTTCCCTCCCAAAGATAAGCTTGGCCTTGAGAACTCCCTCAATAAAATCACTACAACACATAAAAAAGAACAAATCTACAAGAACATCAATAAAATCTACACATTATCAAAAACATGAATCATGCTCAACATTGAGCTCATGATTCTCTTACTTCTACAAGAAATAAAATTTACTCAACACAAGAACATGATACTACAACAACAATAACATCAAAACCTCCATTAACACAACAACACTATGCTCACACATACAATGGATAAGGAAAAAATAAGTCTTGCATACAAGAACTAGCTTACAAAAGAGCATTTTCCTCTCAACATGATAACAAAACAAGAAAAGTAAGAATGAAATTTTCACCAACCTAGAGTCCAATGCTTAAGGAAGATAGTTGTAGAAGAGCAATCCACTATCCAAGGTTCTCCAAAACTAGCTGAGTCTCCAAAACTGAAGAATGGGTGTCAACCCATTACCTTCCCCAAAACCCCTACTAAAAGGGATTCTACACCAAACCCTCATTAATGGGGTATGGCTCAAGGAGTTCTTCCATCTCTCCTTGTCTCCCCTCATAAATGAGGTGGAGACCAAGAATGTGAAAAAGGTATGGGTTTGACCTCCTTGTCATCCCTTCATTTTCGGATTTCTCTTTGAGGGGTACTTTTCAAGGTCCATAAATGAGTTATGGGCCTAATTTTGACTAAATTTAAACTTCCATACCATGGTACAACTATTAGGGTGGCTAAAAAGGTCCATAATAACATCCTAAGGGCTCATTAACCCCCCCTAAACTACACTAAAAATCTAATTTCGGGTTAAAACATGATAGGTCTTCTCAAAAATTTCTAATCAAGGTTTTACAAGGAAAACCCTAAAGTTGGTACCGCCTAAGAGTGATGACATCAAAACACAAGTGAACATGTCATGGCTCTAAGCACATACACGTGTCAAGTGACAACATAAAATAAAACACTTCACATACCATGTGGCATATCCACTTGAGCATCCCTAACATGAATAACCAATGCAATTACAACAAATCAATTTACATCCATGCATCATACATTTACAAAATAAAACATGATTACGAGGTTTTTAGCTTCTTTCTAGAAGCAACCTTGGCTTAACCGAATTAACATAGGTCTCTATGATGTTTCCCCGAATTTACCTTGGCCTACTTCACTACACACTCAATTCCAATATCAATAGTCCAAGGAGATAAAAATAATCATATAATTACATAGCATTAATAATCAAGTTAATTTATCTGATAATTCATAAATTACAAAACATAATTGATATCCACAACATACATTCAGCTCATCATGAAATACTTGCTTTAATTAAATTTGAAACATAAACATAGCATACATTCATAATTCAATTACAATTAACTTCATCATCATAAACATTCATAAATTAAAATCAAGTCACACCTATAAGTCTCAAATCAATGTTTTAGTGATCATCATATAATCATAATATAATGTCCATCAACTACTAAGTGATAAAACCACATCATAAAGTATCGGTAAGATCCATGAGGCATCAAATATAATCATAAAATGTGTCTAAGTCATATGCAGAACTGAATAGCTATGATAGGCTAGGGGTGAGGCCTCACAGAAGTAGGTCTTGTGTCTTTAGGATTTGTAGATTTAGATGTAGCCTTTTGTTTAGAAGCAGATGAAAGATTGAAAGGCACCTTAGGGACATTGGATGAATCTAGTATTTGTCCTTGTAGGTGTGCCTAAGCTTGTGATCGAGTAATTGCATTAGCTAATTGATTTTCTCTATCTCTTCCTACAATAGTGATGACATTACAACACTTAGATAGACTTGGTTCAACCATATTGATAAAAACATTGTTTCCAGAGTAGGCATAATTGACTTTAGCACCCATATTAGGCTGAGAAGAAGAATCTTCTTTACCATGTTTAGGAAATGGTTCTATGAATGTTGTATGATCATTATCGCTTTTATGATTGTCAATCGTGATTTTTTCATTATCAATTTTATCTTGTATGATGTGCTTCAAGCGAACACAATTATTAGTCTTATGACCTTTATTGGGATGGAAGTCACAGAAATAATTCTCTCTACCATTTCGGTTTAGGTTCAGGATCAAAGACTTTCATCTCAGGCACGTAGATGATTTTATTAGCCAATAGAGTTTTCATGGAAGACTCCAAAGATTCTCCAAGAGGAGTGAATTTGCAGTTAGGATCTGTAGCCCAAGGCCTATAATTAGATGGATTTTTGTTAGATTAAGATGTTCTAGCTTCAGAGGCTTTGATGGCTTGGTTGCCAACAGTGAGATTGAAAGTGGGTGTCTCAGATGGAGCATAGATAGTATCAACAACACCATCTATGATGATGCCTTTATTCTTGTTCCAATATTTGTTCTTGTCCTTAGAACTATATCCAAATTCATACTTGTCCTTTTGAAGTGATATGTCTCTTTTTTGCACAAGTACTTTCTCAATTTTGATTGCATTATCTACCATCTTGTCAAAGGATGTATGATTTTGCATTTGTAAAGGGTAGTTGATTTATGGAACAAGATTGTTGATGAAGATTTTCAGCTTCTCAGTTTTTGGAATGGGTCTAGCATATAGAGAAAACTTCTTCCTCCATCTTTTGAGAAAAGTCAAGAATGGTTCTCCCAAGTATTGTTTCAGATTGCAAATGTCGATCATGGTGACTAGATGTTGAATATTGTAGGAGTATTGTTGATAAAATAGTTTGATTAACTCCTCAAAAGTTTTGATAGTAGGAGGCATTCTAGAGAACCAATGAATGGCTGACCCTCCCAAAGATCAAGGGAAAAGACACATTAAGTAAGTTGGTTCATGCATGAACTCCATGGATTGAGTACAGAATTCTCTGACATGATCTTGAGGGTCAGAGTTTCCATCATACTTATCATATTTAGGCATCTCCACTTTTTAAGGGAATGGTGGCATGTACAAGTCTTTATCAAATGGAAAAGGGCATAGGGCCTCCATGGAGAACTCCTTAGGTTCTTTTTTTTTTTTCAAGTTTGTTAAGTTTGACTTGCATGGCATGCATCTGTTTCATCATAACTATAATAAGAGTTTCTTCCTCATGTGTAATGATATCTTCAACATTAAATTTTGGAGGAAGTTTAGCTCCTTGATGAGCTAACTCTAGAAAGTATGCCTCTTTGTCTTCTTTCAAGAAATGCCTCATCATTCTTTTGAAGTCATCATCATTTTGATATCTATCGATTTCAGAAGGTGCAGGTTCTTGATCCACACCATGTTAAGAGTGATGTCTTTGAGACCCATGATGTGTACCTCAATGAGACATGTTAGGATTTTTAGGACTCCCTGAGATAGATTGAGGAGGGATTTTTTGATTACCTCCATGAGTTGATGGAGGGGGTATGTAACCAGTTTTCAATCAAAAATTTTTAAGACCGCCGTCTTCGTAAAGACCAGAATTGTAGAGTTGTTCAAGAGTTGGACCCTTGTGAGTAGTCGAAGGTACAGTGTTAAGTGCTTCTCCAAATTTCTTGTGTGAGGAAGCTCTAGTTTCCACCATTAACCTTGGGTGAAGCAAAAAAGAAAGATGAAGACAACTGAAGAAAGATCTAATTCAAGAAGATCGAATGATGCAACCTTGTCAAGATTGAAGTGATTAAAGATTAGATCAGACGTAAGTGAAGGATATTGTGCCATAGTAGTGTGGGTAGATGCCCAATAGATGGTGGGCACGAGCTCACAACACTTAGCCATTTAGTAAAAAGATTGAATTTGAAGATAATTTTGACAAGGTTTTGACACAAGATGAAAAAGATTCAAATTGATAAATCAGAAGGCTAAATCGGACTCAAGAGACCACTTTAGGAAAATGAATAGATTTGTTATAAGCTCTACTCTATTTCTAACACAATGATTTGTTTGACAGATTCTAGGAATTGTTTCTCGACTCTACACATGCAGTTCCAGATAGTGTGCAACAGGAAAATAGGCATACAGACCCTAGACAAAAATTAGAATTGACGGAAAGTTGACCAACTGGCAATAATAAGCTCTTTGATTTGAAAATTTTAGGACAGGTTCGTGAGAGAGAATGCTATTTCACACGAGGAAGTACCAAGCTGCGCACGAGAATGTGTTGTCTCGCACGAAAGAATGCTCAAAAAGTTGAAATCTCGCGTGATAAAAGGACACAATTTGATAGTTTTGGCATAGATTTTGAGGCACAAATTTCAAGACATAGATTTCAAGACACAGTGTTGGTTGTTCTCTGACAGAATATTTAGTTCTCACACCAAAAAAGGATTTTTGCTCAGATTTTGCAATTTTTCAGTGTTTCAGTATCAGATTGTTTGCAAATTTTTCTATCGAGTTTTGAAGATTCATGTAACAGTTCATTTCAAGTAACCAATAAGATATCAAGCACGCAAAACAATAAGAAAGTAAAGAAAGCAATCATCTGAAAATAATGAACAAGGGCAAAAGTAACCTTGTGCATGAACAAACAATAGTGACTTATTGTGCTAATCCCTAAAAATACTACTTGTGTATGTTCCAAAAAGTTTTTCAATAACGCACATATTCCTAGAAAATGAAAAATTTGGCCTCACTAGGGTTTGTAGTAATGGTATGACTCTACAACTTATCAAGATCTCAAGAGGGCGAACTCCAATCCAGGCGCATCGGGGTTTTGACACAGTCTGAGAAATTAATCAATCAGGAGCTGCTAGGGAGATCTGACAGCCCAACAAGAGACTGCACTTGTGAAGATTTCCTCCACAAGGACATTTATATAGCAGCTACTGCTACCACGGCGAAAATGGCTATTACCGCTTAAGGTTCCGTCCACGTGGTTGACCCAATTAAGGGAATGTCCACTATGGTTAACCCTCTCTAAAGGTGACTCACAAAAGATACCACATGGAGACTGGTTTCAGATTCAAGGATCTGAGTTTCTGATATTACCCAAAAAGGGAGTAGAGCATAGTCCTCTACCCTTTTCACTTTTAACCAAAACAAAGCAAACAAATTAATCCAACACGCTAAGACCAAGATTATCTCACAAAGATCTATGATGTCAACCGCTTATGATCTATCAACGTCTCTAGAGAGATAATGTATCAATCAAAAGTTGAAGATGCACAAATCTAGTAGAACGTGAGACGCTCTTAGTAACCTCCCTACCTACAAGGGGATCCTTCATCAAGAAGAGTTTCATATGAATAAACAAGCGAAAGAAACTCAGTCTCTCAAGATCATCTACAAATAGTGTTCATAGGCCTATTTACTATGTGTAACATATATGCAGAAAGAAAACCTATGTTCATTTTATAGCCGAAAATGAAGTCTGTGATGTGAAAGCAAGAAAAGTCACACAAGCTTAACACATGAGAGGTTTATTTTAATCCAAATTGAAATATTATCAGCTTGAGAAGAAAACTTTAGTTCCAATGCTTTGCAATCTATAATTTAGCACACATCCAAAACTATAAAATCAAGACAAATCAACAACAAACAGTAAGCGTTAGAAATCAATAATCTGAAAGTACAGATCTGCAAATTTTGTCTCTGGGTTCGAAACCTCGCGCGAGTCAGGATATGGTCCCGCGCGAGGAAATACGATCTCGCACGATAAAAGATGGAGTCTTGCGCGAGGAAGTGCTGAAACCAATAAAAACTTCACGCGGTCCGATGACAAATTTCATGCGAGAATCCATATAGAGATGTACATAAGTACGGACAGAAAAGTAAAAATCATAGTTTTGATAGAAAAGGATAGAAAATTGATAGAAATGAAGGGAAACCAGTTTCAGGGCCCACGGTGGGTGCCAAAAATATGTGTGAATTTTGTACCCAGTTGTAGACACAACACTTCAGTAAAATATTAGAGGTTAGCAAAAATCAAAATTTGACAAATATAAATGAAACTAAACTAACTAGGTGATTTAATGCCTTCTAGTAGGTGCGAGTATGATGTTCTCATATTAGAATCAAGATCAGTGACAATGCAACACCTAAACGAAGGATTTGAATGCAAAAAGAATGAAAGACTGTATGAATGCAGATTATTTTATTATTTTTGTATTTTCTGTGCAATATTATGAAAAACTGTATGAATCTAAGCCAGAAATGAAATTGAATGCAGATTTAATCTAAGAAGGATGTGAATGAATATGAATGTAAAGCTATGATATGAAAACTATGCAACTATGACCAACAATGAAAGATCTCACAAATCGCCTATCGCAAGTGCTCAATCCTTCGATCACCAATTCGCTAGAGTAATTGTGCAAATTTGAGTGTTGATAATTATGAAGAGATGAGCCTTGTTTTTATAGAAATCCAGGGCTTTGGGGATGCAATAGAAAAGCCATAAATCACTCTTGATAAACTCAGGTTGATTTTTGAGTTAACAAGAAAAGCGGAGATAATTAACTCACAAAAATCATGCAAAAGTAATTTTTATTTCAAAATAGAGTTTAGTTCACTTTTTCAACTCATCATCAGATGTTGAGTTTCAATTTTAAAATTGATTGTTAATTTCTGGTTGTCTGCTTTTCAGATTATGCATGATTTAATTATAAATTAATTTAATAATTAAAGTGATTTATTTTCAACTTAACTGATTTTTGAGATTAAAATAATTGATTTCTGGGTTAATCAATTATTAAATCAAACTTTATCCCAAAATTATATTATTAAATATTGACAACTAACTTTAATTAATTAAATAAGAATTTAATCAATTAGTCATAAAATTTTTGATTTATTGTCAAAATTAAATAATACAATTTAAGAATAAATTTAATTTAATTAAATAATAAAGTGGCGGTATTAAATCTAATTAATTAAATATTCAAAATATTTAATTAATCAAACTTTAGGATAAATAAGATTTATCGCTAAATAATCATTAAATTAAAGATAATTAAGATAATTAAAAATATTCAAGGAATATTCTCCGATGCAGAATTTAGAATAAAATCAATTAGGATCCAATAATGTGCAGATTTGCCTTAGATTAAGACTTTGATGTCGATTTCATTCGATTTGTAGATGTAGAAGGTTAATGAACTTATAGCCCATTTTTTGGGTATTACAAACATTACCCGATATGAAAGCACCCTCAAATTCCACCACTATTACACTTGGTCAAGGTATATCATTCATAATATTGAGCTTCAATCATTGGTTAAATATCACATTATTGGATGTAAATAATATAAAATTAGTGAAGATTAATTTTAAACTTTAAAGAAATGGAAACTATGAGAATAAACACATATAATTCTTTTTGGAAGTTACATGCTTATGACTCACATTTCCTCAAGATATGAATTAATTTATTTTACTTCTCTCTACAAAGATTGAGTCTTTACATCACTTTCCTCTTATGATGTAGTCAAGATTGGAGAATCCCCATAAGAGATGTCCAATCTTGCAGCAAAGAGACAAAACAACAGAAAACACAAAGTAACACATCAAGATGCAACCAATAATAACTTTGTTATTCTCAGGAAAACTTCCAATAATATTCAAATTTCATCCACTATGACGAGCTATAAGACCTTCCCATTTTCAACCTCTACAAGGAAAACAAGACTTATATCTACATCTCGATCTATATTTGCTACTCTTTTCCAAACTTCTACCTTCCCTCCTAAACTAGAACCACAACCTAGCTTAAACACTAGATTTCTAGCCATAGGTTAGCTTATTCAATCACAATCACCAAGAATAAGAAAATAGTCTATCCAAAGATAGGTCAGGACCCAAATCCCTAAGAACAACCCCCAATGAATACAACATAACATGTGCTCACACTAGGACGTTACCCACACATAGAACACCTCGAAATCCACACTGCACACTTCCATCACTTGGAATCTTCCAACACAATCTAGATCTTGCCAATCTGAACATTAGAACAAGCACACAAAATAGGACTAGACCCAAAATGTGAAAAACCAATCACATAGGGAACACAAAGATGCACAATCCTAGATATAGGTCCACATAAGTTCCAACAATAATGATCCATAACCGCACATGCTAGAACAAAATGATCACCAACCACACTTAACTAGTGATAGAAAGAACACAATCAGTCAACAAAGATCATGCCAGATCTTTCAAACCATGTTAGAAAAAGATGTGTGATCACAAACATAGAATCCTCAAATACCAAAGGAACAAACCCTTTCCACCACTCCAGTCCAAGTTCCACACAACTCTACTACACATAGAATCTTCGAAATATGCCCACAACAACATGTAAATCCACCAAACCACAAGGAAATTCTTCCAACCACCAAGGATCCAAGAAGATCTTGCACCATCTTAAGATGTTCTTGACATATTTCACTAGAAGCGACTTTACCTCCCCACAACCACCAACTCATACAGCTCACTACGTAGAGATTTTCTCTCCCCACATTTTACCAAGACATCTCTCCACAAATATTTGATTCTTTACAAGGTTCTCTCAGTTTTTATTGACATCTTTTCCTAAGATTTATAAGTCAAGTCAACAACCAAGAGGGGGAATCCAAGAGAATGGGTGGTGCTCTCTTTGCAGAAAGTAGATTCCATCACCAAGTTTACATACATAACTAATAATGAGTCATTATGATGCCCTCCTTTGAAATGCACTTTATGGGAATACATAGATATTAATATTTATTGTGCAAGATTCAAAGTACAAAAGAGATCAAGTTGCATAGCTTTTGTGCTCAACAATGCACAAATGACTCTAATAGTCTAAAATTCAGCAGTGTCATAGAAAAAATCATCTCTTGATTGTCAACATCAATAGATCCATATATAATCAAGTGTGATAGGTGCTGATAGCTATTGTTTCAAAAATTTCTTTTCCAAGTTGGTATGTGCTTGATTGGGTCCTTCCAATCCCATGAAAATAGCATTCCCTTTCACATAGACCATGGTTGGTTTCAAATTTAGTTTTCTAGAATATTTATTGGTTGTGGCACATCTAGACAGTTATGAATAGAAAATGTTGTGCTCAATATAAAAAATTGTGAACTCTTGAACGTTTAAAGAGAGACAAAAATTAGTAGACATTTCAAGATTAAAAAGCATCAAACACTTATGTTTTTTATTAAGGTAAAAATAGATTTTGAATGGAACCCGAAACCATTTACATAAAAGCAAAGAAATTTAACATTTCAGTTCTACAAAAAGAGACACCTACTAAAAAGACAAAAGCAAGACCCGAAACAACCCTAGTAGTGACAACAAAAAACAAAAGAAACAGTTACTAGCAAAACTACTAGTCACCACCCAACATCACCCCAAAGCAGACTAGTTTTTTATCATTTTCTTCTCCTCCTTCTACAGGTCCTCCATCTTCTAGATAGCTCCTTTCAAATCATTCATTTCCTTTGGGGTTTCTGGAACCTTCCTCTAAGTGTGGCTTCTAGTTCTCGTTCTCGAACCAGCATTCCCAGGACCAGCTTTCATGGCATTATCATCAATTGTTATGGTCATTTTTTCCAGCAGGCTCTTTTCCAAATAGTTGTACAACATTTTCAGGTTCATAACAAAAGCACTAAGGCCCTCATTACTATGTTTGAGGACCTCATTTATCATGTACCCATTGTAATTGATTTTTTTCGTAACATCTTTTAACTTGTTGTCCACCATCATTTTGATTTCAGCTGCCATATTCTCATTCGGGTTTTTTTTTTACCTTATCCAAAAACTTCTTTTCCAACTTGTCCAGCTTAGTAGTCAGGGTTTTCGTAGTATCTTCCATTGCTTTGAGATGGAGTTTCACTTCCTGCATCTCCTGCATGACCCACTTGTCCAAATGAATACCATGGCCTTCAGCCTTCTTGACCTCTTCTAGAATGGTAGCCCCCATCAGGAGGCCTAAGGGATCCTCCTTATGGAGATTACCCTCCTCATTGTTATCCTGGCCTTTTCCATCCTCTATTTCAGTTTGTTCTTCTTCTCTTTCACCTGGAGTAGGGATCTCCTGGCCAGCTTACTCCCCCTCATCAGCTCATTCATCATCTTTTTCCTCACTGCTAGCCTGGACCTTTCCATCCTCAATTTTAGTTTTTTCTTCTTCTTTTTCACATAGAGGAGGGAAGTCCTTAACATCAAACACTTATGTTGATGTTGTATTCAAAATACATTTAACCTCCTAAACATTGCTAGATTTGCCTGAAATTAATGCTTTTCACACATACCAAAGATTGCAATGCGACCAAAATATTTGTTTGATCACATTAGTTTTACATTGGGTTAAAAAGGAATATTTCAAAACCAGAAAAGTTCAAATACATGGAACTCATATTTGGTGCATTTATTTTTAATTATTTAGAGAAAATCCCTGTTCTTGCAAAATATTTGGTAGTGTTCATTATAATAAAAAAACAAAAACACCATAAACTTGTGATCATAACATCATATCAACATCAAAATATTAAAATAATAATATTGAGTTCAAGTATCATTATTTTGACTTTGATGTAGTCAAGGATGGTGGATCCAATGAAGGCCAATCTAAACCTTGCAGCCAACAGAATTACACAGCAGAATACTTAACACAACAAATAACTCAACAATTGTTTCAAGTAATTTTTCATTAACATGCCCGGCTATAAGGCCTTCTAGGTTAGGGCCAATTACAAATAGAAACAATTCTACAAGATCCACAAACAGATCTAATACAATCTCGGCTAGTTCAGCTCTGAAGACAATTAGAAGCTAATGGAAACCCTAAGGAAAATCTAAACTTGAGCTTGCAAGCCTCCAAACAATCTCCTTGTCTCCAAGTGTGCAAACCACTAGCTCTGCTACAAACAACTATCAGATATCAATTTGATCTACAAGATCATGCAAGATCTTTTCAACAACTTTGCCAACTTTAGCTTTCAGAACCTCAGATCTGACTCACTAAGTCTTCCAAGTCATGAACCTCTATGATCTCCTAATGATCATCTGATCTCTTGATCTTCTGTCCTCTTTCCGTCTGTGTAAACATCTACCCAAACATCCTATAAATACTAATCATCAGCCACAAGTCGGCTGGATGAAACCATTAACTCCCAAACAAATAATTAAATGCCATACAAGTCGGCTTACAAATGTATACAAACATTTAATTCAGCATGTCAGCCTATAACAATAGCTACCAATAATAAATGCACCAAGTTGGCTCAACAAATCACATAGAACTCCAATTGGTAAGCCAGAACTACTGAGCATCAGTGAATTAACTGATCACGCTAGGCATCACCGAGCACCAGTTTCGACCGAGTACCGCAAGCATAACCGAGTAACACTTTCACCGAGTGCCAGAGACTTCTGAGTTCCTTCAGTGACCAAGCTTCCTTCAACAACCGAGGCCATCGGTCAAGGCTACAAATGAGTAACATCAGCCAAAATACCAACACCCCATGCAATTTCACCGAGGACAAAGAATGCCCCTGCCTTAACCTTGGATGCCCCTACATCAAACTTTCAACAACTGGAGCTTTATACTAATTTTCAACCATCTAATGAAAAATCTAAATCTTCATCTTCTTCTTCATTGAAGGCTTTAGTTGATTCACAAATAGTTCCAATGCCAATGGGATCATTTGCGCCAATAACATTCTCGCTTTCTAAGTCCTCAAATGCTTACTACTTTTTCACTGTATAGAGAGCTTATTTGTTTATAATTAACATCCTACTTGAAAAATGTTTAAAAGATAGATTCCAACTCCCTTCACCTATTGAAGATATTATTTAATGTTTAAAATATAATTTATCACTATAGAGAGCTTGCAATTAATCAAGCAGGGGTCATTATCATCAATTGGATATATAAGTTTCACTAGGAGAAACCTTGAGGCCTAGTTTAATTTGATGTAATAAATATCTGAACTTTAGCAAATTTTGTTGTGTAATGTTAAAGATCTTATTCGAATTCTTTAATAATTTTTTTTTGCATTAACTTTTAGAGTGTTTCTTAGTAGAAATATACCTGGTTCACATTTGGTCTGCCTAGGCCTACTCTGGTTTGGGGTTCATCCTGGATGAAGTAGCCTACCTAGGTCCAAACCCTGTCTGAACCTACAAGAAAATCGGACCTGAACCAAGAATTGGTATGAACTGTGTCTGAACCAGGGTCCCAGGTAGGTGAACCAGACTTCATAGATTTAGAGGGTCATGACTTGCCATAGAACTTTCTTTACCCAGTGTCATTGTTATGTATTAATTATATCCAAAAACTTTAACATTTATTAGTTTTATTTTGATAAGAAGGTGATGAATAGAGGACCAAATCAACCTCATTATATTTTTTCTCAAGATGATCTTCCTACGAAGGTTATCAGAAGTCTCAGTCAAGACTCAAAAGTAATTAGCATGGAATTTCATCTCGAGAAGCATTCTATTTTATTAGGTAATATTCACTTTAACTTGCCAAAATTTCGTAGATATTAGAGTCCAAATTTGTGAGGGAAAAATGTATTTGGAGGGCTTCAACAGTTTACTAAAAGCTGGTCTTTTTTTCTTTACCTATCATGTATGAAATTGCAGAAAGTATTTATTGTCATTAAACTTGTTCTAGAAATGTATGAATACTTTAATTATTTGAAGTTCTTTCAAGTACAGATAAGATGTTACTACATTTCTTTTGAAATACCATTACTTTTGTGCATTTTTATATATTACAGTATCTTTGAAAGTCTGTGAGTGGGTATTTTATTTTTAAATAACCAATATTTAGCATTGGTTGGAAAAATGTGATACTCATAAGAGTTATTTTGTTGTCATTAACTATGAGGAAGTCAAAATGTTTGTCAAAGTCATTTGGTAATGAAGAAAAGACAAGTTGGTAAGGAAGAGAAAGTCATCGGTAAAGGAAATAAGAAGACAAGGAATTTCAGTAAAGGGAAAGCAAGCACAGGCACTAAGAAAGGAAAAACCAAATAGCAAGAAGAGGAAACAGTTAATGCGTTAAGGAAAACATGTTACCAAGCATAGCATGCTGACATCAGAAGAATCTTTAAGTACATTGAATCTGGACACCGAACAAAAAATGGTTTACCAATCTCGAGGAGATCGTATAACAGAATATTGGAGATTGCAACATGATGATTACACATGATTACATGGTGAGATCCGCCAATAAGAATAAAGGATGAAATATGCATTGGAAGAGTAACCAATCCTATCATTGCTTGAACATATGATTCTAGAAATCCTAGCACCGCTTCTAGAATTGTATAAATAGATCAAAGAAGAAAATATTAGTGTAAGTGTGATAATGGTAATATGAATGCAAGAGGACATTGCATGTATGAAGTAGATTAATGAGAAGGTGATGAGCAGAGAAGCCATCTAGTAATAGAGCAATGAAGAACATATAGAGATTAAGATCTATCAAGTACTGAATTGTTAGTGTGAAAGGTACACAATATGAGGTAATGAGTTATTAAGCATAAAGAGTCTGATAAGAATATGTGTGATGCAAATTTGATAGACATATTTATTGTTACTGATTAAAGATTAATTAGAGTTGTAAAGTCTCTTAACCTAGCAGATCTTAGCAAATCCTACTCGTCAATCCTTTAACCAGGTGCAACTCTTAACTTAGAATTGTAAAATCTTTTCACAAGGTAGACTTAATAGTTTGAAGACTCTTAATCGAGTTAATACTCTGATGCAAGAGCATCCTAGGATTCTTGGCAATCCTGTATCAACCAAAAATATGTTTGTCTTTGAAGGTAGATTGTTAGTTTTGATCTTGGTCTAGTGGAGTACTTGCTCGATTTGGGAGACTGGTTGCTCGGTTTCAGTGTTTACCAGGGTGCTCGATCTCTGAAGAACACTCGGTGACTGAAGGCATCGATTCCCTGGCGCTTAGTAGTAACTGTGTTGCTCGGTCATGTCTGGTGTTGGTTCCCACTTTTTCCCATAGTGTCAGGATTACACTATGATGACAAACTGGTTAGTAACCGCTCCAAATTCTGACAGGAAAAAGTGCCAATTGATGAGGACCGAGGGCATCCTCCTTTGAGATCCATATCACTCAGGCAGGTATTGCCTTATCTGCACACTCATGACTCTTCTTGATGAACAAAATGCCTACAGATATATTATTGTGGAATAGCTTTCAGACTCCTATAGGTATCCTATACCCCAATGAAACCATAACCATATGCAATAACCTGACTTGCATAGAAATGAATCTGAAAACTAGAATGGACCTCCTACTACCTACTACCAACATGAAAGGAAAAGTATTTCATTTGAATGAGTTTGATGTTGTTGAATG
This sequence comes from Chamaecyparis obtusa, assembly GCA_027943335.1. Classification (NCBI taxonomy): domain Eukaryota; kingdom Viridiplantae; phylum Streptophyta; class Pinopsida; order Cupressales; family Cupressaceae; genus Chamaecyparis; species Chamaecyparis obtusa. The sequence continues at coordinate 247,928 of BSBK01005180.1, forward strand.
GACCCCTGAAATACCCTAAGTCTCTCATAGACCAGTGCCTTATCCAATGGGCAGCAAATTCAAATACCTCACTGCAATAGAGCTATAAAACAAGAAGACAACACATTCACCACTGATCAGATCACACTTCAACGATCCACCTATGTACTCAGACATGCTATCACCTATTCAAAAGATTTTAACCCTACCCTTAGAAGAGACCTAGGAATCAAGCAATACATTAACCAACATCCACTGGAAGACAAGCATGAGATATCTTTGATACCCCAACTCATACACATCTGAAAACCAGTCCTAAACTCAGTTGCTTCTACGAAAACAACTCTATTGCAAACACTTAAGAAATGCAAATAGAAAGACTAAAACACCCTTGATGCTCTAATCAATAAGCCTAAAACTCAAATGGAGACAATATGATAGCAGTACAAAAATGTATTAAAATCTCATACATAAGACATCTAGTTACAACTTATATTGTATTCTCATACCCAGAAAAGAAAGAGGGAACACCCTATATGCAAAGAAGAAGGGAACACTGCAGGAAAGAACATTCATAGGACCAGGGGAAGGAACCCCTAGAATGGAACCAAAAGGCCAGAACCCTTAGATTTGGAACCAAAAAGAACCCTTCTAAATGATCTTGAAAATTCTTTTATAGGAACAATGATTGCAACAAGCTACGAATCATTCAGAACAAGGTCTACAACCACCAGCCTGACAAGAAGTAAAAGAAAGCAGAGAAAGCCTAGAAACCTGGGAAAATTAGATCAAATTTGATATACAATTACATCGGTTTCATCACCATAGGCTAACTGTGATCAAAGTTACTGCCTTCTTGTCACAAGGAAAAACACACTTAAATGTCAGGACCAACCAGAAAGACTTCATGTGTATATAACATGGAGATCCCAGACATAATACCAAACCCTAGCCGCCTGTAGAGAGAAATAGGCTACCGCACAAAAAACTGGCATGGCATCCTAGGAAACAAAATCAGAACATGACGGCCACATAGATCTTCTTCATCATCTTCGCAACTACTACCATCCTAGAGAAATCAATTATGAGCAACCCATTTTGTCGCATACGACTCACTGTGAAAATATTGGTAAGAAACCCTTGGGAAAGATTTAAAAATTAACTACAACGGCTAACTGGTCAACACTTAAAGCACGACCGTCGACCTCAATCTTTCCTAGCAGATCGGACAGTCTGTAAAATTTGACATAACGGTCAACAAGCCCATGAAAAGTCCACAGCCACATCACCACCTCGGTAGCCAATAGAAATCGAGCACCTCAGCATGACTGGCACCTTGGACCCACCGCCTTACTTACCACACCATCGAACGGTGGTTGCATGATCGCAAAGGGAAATAAAATTTCTTACGATCATGCGACAACCACAAATCATAGCTAAAATTTAAACATGCCTGGACATTGAAAACACTGGCCCCACCGAGAAAAGCCACGTCACCGCCGAGCACAACCAATCAGGAACAACCATGTCAGAAAGAACTAACAACTAGACCCACCACACCGTCAGGCCTCACTAAGGATGAAATCAACAATAGTCACGTTGCCACCATGAATAACCATCGAGCAATTTTACTTCACAGCAATGCGACAACTATCAGATGAACTGACAACTAGTGCTCCCATTAAACACACTACAACCCTCGGCCCCACTGACAAACTGCCAAGTCACCGCTCACCGACCAATCAGGAATGAGCACGTCTACAACGTATGACACACAGATCCAGCTGGACCCATTGGCCTCAAATCGGACAGTGGTCGCATGATCGCAAAGGGGAAGAATATTCCTTACGATCATGCGACAACTGTAGATCCTACCAAACATTTCCCTGCCAAACAACCAAATCACCAGAAGAAACCCAACCGCTCGCCAGATCGTCGAAGGTTAAAGAACAAACTGCCAAGGTTGCGCGACCACGCAACTGAAGAAAACACTAGGTCGTAGAATGAAAAGCACTTAACCATCAAAATCAAGAGATCCCATGAACACACAGTCACATGATCATCGAATGAAAACTTAACCACCCGGGAAACTAGAGATCAAGCGATTGCAGCCAAGAAGAATTGGGCCCCACACAATCACAGCATTGCACATTGATGCAAAGGTAACAAAGGAATGTGAAAAAATCAAGGGTTTTTATACTTAGACAATTTTGACATCGCCCGATATGAAGGAGCAATTTCCAGCAGACCTTGAAACTTGAATATCTCCCTGGTGTTTGTGATTTAACACATGCGATTTGAACTGGAGATGGTGACACATTGAAGAACAAGGGGCTAAGGTCGCAAGCCATAAAACATTATGGATCTTCTTTGCATATTAAAACAAGCTTGCAGACAGGGCAGGACAACTTCGTAGAACACAAGGGAAACATGTCATTTTCATAGGATTTTTACATTGATAGGAAAATGGCCTAACATAGGCTCTATCTAGGGATGCATGCCTCTTGCAGGCATGGCAAGGATTCAGAATTTTTGGAGGAAGCAGACCACCCACGGGACAAAAACAAGGAACCCTTACAAAAAACTAGCAAATGAAACAGGAAACCAGGAAAGGAAACACACAACAAAAAGCGAAAAATATGTACAAAAATTTACAAATTTTAGAACTTTACTTGGTGGCCCCAGGCCACCAAAAGAAAATCAAAGACCTCCCAGAAATGAAGGTCTAATTCTCATCCACATATGCAACCAGCCACCTGAAAGTGTGAAGACCATTACACTGCCAACATATGTGAATAATCATGGGCTAAAAAATAAAACTACATTGACCACCACCCATGTCTTCAATCAAAATGACTACATTCATGCTTCATTAAAAAATTTGCAAAACTGCAACCCTGATTCTTTGAAGCATGCAAACCTCTCTTTCACACCTTTTCCTTCTCCTAGTGCTCAAATCACCTTATAAGGAAATATTTCTTAACATGAAAATGTAATACCTGGAAGTTCCACAGTAGAAACTCAACTTGTTGATTGGAAGGCATGGAAGATCTAAAGCTCACCTATAGCTCCATCAGGTTCTTTACTATGTAGAGTCGCCACCTCCTTGAAGAGGAAAATACATAACATTTTTGTATCTCCTTCCAGCCAACCAAAACTTCATCAGGTACACACTGTTTATCAAGAACTGCACTGATCAAACAATGAACTCAGAGTCGCCACTCAGCACGTAGTGAGAAAATTTTACAAATTTTTTTTTTTATTTGACTCTATATTAGGGACAAGACTCTAGGATGATCCAGCCAAGCAGAGAAGCTTGCTGTCTTTTACTCCTTCCCCAGTAGAGTCACCATTTTGTTGGTGGCTCGGATGGGGAAAATCGCAGAGATTCTTAATAGGTGTATTTCTTTGTTGTTGTTCTCCCTAACAGAGTCACCATTTTGTTGGTGGCTCGGATGGGGCAAATCGTAGAGATTCTTAACAGGTGTATTTCTTTGTTGTTCTTCTCCCCAGTAGAGTCACCATTTTGTTGGTGGCTCGAATGGGGCAAATCGCAGAGATTCTTAATAGGTGTATTTCTTTGTTGTTGTTCCCTAGCAGAGTCGCCATTTTGTTGTTTCCCACTTTTTCCCACAGTGTCAGGTTTACACTATGATGACAAACTGGTTAGTAAACACTCCAAAGTCTGACAGGAAAAAGTGCCAATTGATGACGACCGAGGGCATCCTCCTTCTTTGAGCTCCACATCACTCGGGCGAGTATTGCCTTATCTGCACACTCATGACTCTTCTTGATGAACAAAAGGCCTACAGATATATTATTGTGGAATAGCTTTCAAACTCCTATAGGTATCATGTACCCCAATGAAACCATAACCATATGCAATAACCCCGACTTGCATAGAAATGAATCTGAAAACTAGAATGGACCTCCTACTATCTACTACCAACATGAAAGAAAAAGTATTTCATTTGAATGAGTTTGATGTTGGGTTGAATGGACCCCTGAAATACCCTAAGTCTCTCATAGACTAGTGCCTTATCCAATGGGCAGTAGAGTCAAATACCTCACTGTAATAGAGCTATGAAACAAGAAGATAACACATTCACCACTGATCAGATCACACTTCAACAATCCACCTATGTACTCAGACATGCTATCACCTATTCAAAGGATTTTAACCCTCCCCTTAGAAGAGACCTAGGAATCAAGCAATATATTAACCAGCATCCACTGGAAGACAAGCATGAGATATCTTTGATACCCCAACTCATACACATCTGAAAAACAGTCCTAAACTTAGTTGCTTCTGCGAAAATAACTCTATTGCAGACACCTAGGGAATGCGAATAGAAAGACTAAAACACCCTTGATGCTCTAATCAATAAGCCTAAAACTCAAATGGAGACAATATGATAGCAGTACAAAAATGTATTAAAATCTCATACATAAGACATCTAGTTACAACTTATAATGTATTCTCATAGCCAGAAAGGAAAGAGGGAACACCCTATATGCAGAGAAGAAGGGAACACTACAGGAAAGAACATTCATAAGACTAGGGGAAGGAACCCCTAGAATAGAACCAAAAGGTCAGAACCCTTAGATTTGGAACCAAAAGGAACCCTTCTAAATGATCTTGAAAATCCTTTTATAGGCAAGGATTGCAACAAGCTACAGATCATTCAGAACAAGGTCTACAACCACTATCCTGACAAGAAGTAAAAGAAAGCAGAGAAAGCCTAGAAACTTGGGAAAATCAGATCAAATCTGATATACAATTACATCGGTTTCATCACCAGAGGCTAACTGCGATCAAAGTTATTGCCTTCTTATCACAGGGAAAAATACACTTCAATGTCAGGACCAACTAGAAAGACTTCGCGTGTATATAACATGGAGATCCCTGACATTCTACCAAACCCTAGCCACTTGCAGAGAGAAACAGGCCACTGGACAAAAAATTGGCATGGCATCCCAAGAAACAAAATCAAAACAGGACGGCCGCACAGATCTTCTTCATCATCTTCACAACTGCTATCGTCATAGATAAATCAATTCCGAGAAACCCATTTTGTCACATACAACTCACTATGAAAATACTGGTAAGAAACCCTTGGGAAAGATTTAAAATTTAGCTGCAACGGCTAACCAATCACATTTAAAGCACGACCGTCGATCTCAGTCTTTCCCAGCAGATCGGACGGTCTGTAAAATTTGACACAACGGTCAACAAACCTATGAAAAGTCCACGGCCACATTACCACCTCAGTAGCCAATAGAAATCGAGCACCTCAGCATGACTGGCACCTTGGACCCACCGCCTTACTTACCACACCATCAGACGGTGGTCACATGATCGCAAAGGAAAAGAAAATTCCTTGCGATCATGCGACAACCACATATCATAGCCAAACTTTAAACATGCCCGGACACTGAAAACATTGGCCCCATCAAGAAAATCCATGTCACCACTAAGCACAACCAATCAGGAACAACCATGTCAGAAAGACCTAACAATTGGACCCACCACACCGTCGGGCCTCACTAAGGATGAAATCAACGGTTGTCGCGTTGTCGCCATGAATAACCATCGAGCACTTTTACTTCATGGCAACGCGACAACCGTCAGATCAACTGACAACTAGTGCCCCCATTAAACACACTGCAACCCTCAGCCCCACTGACAAACTATCAAGTCACCACTCACCGATCAATCAGGAATGAGCGCATCTGCAACGCCTGACACATGAATCCAGCTAGACCCACTAGCCTCAAATTGGATGGTGGTCACATGATCACAAAGGGGGAGAATATTCCTTATGATCATGTGACAACCATAGATCCTACCAAACATTGCCCTACCGAACAACCAAACTACTAGAAGAAACCCAACCGCTCAGTAGATTGCCAAAGGTTAAAGAACAAACCGCCAGGGTTGCGTGACCACACGACTGAAGAAAATGTCAGGTCGCGGAATGAAAAGCACTTAACCGTCAAAATCAAGAGATCCCACGAACACACAGTTGCATGATCACTGAATGAAAACTTAACCGCCCAGGAAACTGGAGATCAAGTGACTGCAGCCAAGAAGAATTGGGCCCCACACAATCGTAGTAGCACACATAAGAAATGTCATTGCCAGAAATTTAGTTGCGAAGAAGCGAATAGCCAAAAATAACCAGGGTTTTCACATTGGCGCAAAGGTATCAAAGGAATGCAAAAACATTGAGGGTTTGTATAGTTAGACAATTTTGACACCACCCGATATGAAGGAGCAATTTTCAGCAAACCTTGAAACTTGAATATCTCCCTGGTTTTTGCGATTTAGCACATGCGATTTGAATTGGAGCATGGTGACACATTGAAGAACAAGGGGCTAAGGGCGCAAGCCATAAAACATTATGGATCTTCTTCACATATTAAAACAAGCTTGTAGGCAGGGTGAGACAACTTCACAGAACACAAGGAAAACAGGTCATTTTCATAGAATTTTTATATTGACAGGAAAATGGCCTAACATCTGGCGTGGTCGGTTCTCTAGTGCTCGATTATTTCTCTATTGCTCGGTGTTATTGCTTACCGACTTGATTATTTGGATGGATTGGCTTGGCCGACAGGTGTATTTAATTTGGGTCTTGCTCCTCGTGTTATGGATTGACCATTAGACGTGTGGGGACCTAGATCTGGCGTGTTGCATTCTTCTATGCGGATCTGATGGCCGTTTGAAGGCTGATATGGATGATTTTATTTATTGTAAGGCTATTTGAGAGCTGACTGATGTTTTGCATTTAATATTTGTATATCTTTGTAAAGCTGACTTGTGGCTGGGATTTAGTATTTAATAGGATGTTTGGATAGATGTTTGGGAGTGAGAGGTGGAGGAAAAGTGGGAGTTAGTAGCTTGTGAGCTTGGGAAGAGGAAGATTGCTTAGAAGTTGTGAGTACAAGTTTAGATCTTTCCTGGGATCCTACCAATGTCCTGTCATGTTGCAGACCTGGGCTAGCTGAGTGGTGAAATTGTGGAAAAGATTTGGATCTTGCGAGATCTTGTAGACTGTTATTTGATTTATACTTGGCTATAACTAGGAAGGCTTTACAGCCCAACACATTGCATGTAATCAGTAATTTGATGAAAAAAATATCTATGTTATGTCATATCTGGTGTTATTGTTGTGAGTTTCCATTGTGTTGTTGTTTGGCTGCAAGTTTGGACAGTCCTTAATTGGGCCCTCCAACCTTGACTGCATCATACTCTTAACAGGGTAAGCTATCAAAAATAGCTGACATTGTAGCTCTAACTGAGTAAACTTTATTCTGCAATAGTGAAGTTTTGTGGGTGTCATCCCCACTGCAACTTTTATCCTCTAACAAAGATTTATGCGATACCAAATATTTTTGTTAAGTTATTTTTTGAATGTTTTATATGTTTGATGTGATGCATGTAAATGTTAAAGAATCAGTAAATGATTAAGGGAGACAGTTTAAATATATTAAAAGTGTTTTACAGTACTGATTCACCCCTCCCCTCTCAATACTTACCTTTCCACCTAATCCAACAAAATGTTTTGGCATTGGCTCAAACATGGTTTTTACATGTCTAGATCTAAATAGAAGTGGTTAATGATATTTTCTATGGGTATTTTGAAGGAAAGTCTATAGAAGGGTTTATGGGTTTTCTTGTAGTTTGTAGCTTGAATATATTGAAAACCCATAACTTTTTAAACATTTTAAGACAATCGAAAGTGAAAAATGTGTTAGCAAATTTATGTTGTCATTAGTGAAGATAGATGCAAACACCATTCCCACCGGTAGAGGCTCATCAATAGATCACTTATCTTAGAGTATATACATCGATAGACTATATGTTCACTGGTAGATCATTATAATTACTTTAAAAGCACCGATAGAATAGACAGTGTGCACTGGTAGACTAAACAGAAGAGATGCATCGGTAGACCGAATAGAGTACATAGTACCGGTCTTGTATTGCATATAGGGATAGACCAGGTATAAGATTGATACCGGTCAACTACATATAAATCCGCATCGGATTATGCGGAGCAGTCTCAATTAAAACCGGATTCTATGGAACACCCACCGTTTAGAACTGAAGTTAAATTTTTAACATGAGTTGATTTTATTTCTACGCGGATGTCTTCAAGGTAAACTCCAGATCATCTTGCAAGCTTATTGCTGCATGATTTAAGATCGAGTTTACAGCCTAGCGGTTCTATGATTTAATAAGATTAATTTCTTATATATACAGGTCATAGGATGCAAGAAAAGTTGTTGTTGATAGTTGGTGATTATTTAGAGCAAAAGAGAGATATCTTCTGAGAGAAATGCTACATTCACAGAGGTGAAAGGAAGAAAGGATCAACATCCAGGCATATCAGAGAGATCAACAGGTATGATCTAATCAGATAAAGAGTGTCAATTGAGATCATTGCTTTTATTGGTTAAAGCAGTTTCAAATCCCTTAAATAGAGTGAACCCTAGTAGGTTCTTTTATATAAATCCTTTAACTGGGTAACATCTTAACTGATGTTTCAAGTCCTTTTGCAAAGTGACTCCTAATATGGTCAAGATCTTAACTGGTCTTATATCAAATCCCTTTACCGGGTAGCACCTTGACAAGTTTTTTGTAAGGTCCTAATAGGGCACCTTCATTCTGCAGTAGTGAAGTTGTGAGCTATGTCTCACCATGGTTTTTTCCTTGTAACCGAGGGTTTCCACATATACATAATGTGTTGATCTATGTATTTCTATTTATGCTTGTGAATGATTGTTTACATTTTGTTTATCTTGAAAAAATCTTTATACAAGTGTGAAATTGCTATAGAAATAGTATTTACTGATTCACCCCCCCTCTCAGTAACCAGTTAGGAATAACAATTGGTGTCAGAGCCTTGTTCTATAATATATAAAGCTTAATCACTTGAGAAAAAGATAATGGAGGGTTAAAGGTATCAGAAACAGCTTGAGGAAGCCAATGACATCATTTCCTATTTGGAGAATAGGCTGAGAAGATCACTTGCTAAAAGGAAGGAGTTGGCTCTACAGTTGAGTGAGAGCAATGAAACCATTGATGAACTCTCTAGGAAGAGTGGATTTTATGAAGCTGAGGAGGTAGTCTCTGAGCTCATGGAGAGGAATCAAATCCTAACTGATCAGATTTCTAACCTAAAGAGGGAACAAAAAGATAATGCCCTAGTATGACTGAACTGATTAAGAAAAAGAGGAAAGTTGAAGATGAAAGAAACTCAGTAGTCAAATCCTTAACAACCTCTAAGAGAGAAAGGAATCTTGTACAAGAAGAAGTCAGGTCAAGTGATCTTATAGTAATACAACTTCAAGAAGACATGCAGATTATCACCCAAGAGAACACAAACATGCAAAAGGGTTGGCACGATAGAGATGATGCATGCAAGAGGCTAGCAATAGAGTTGTATCAACTGAAGGGGAAGATGAAAGAACTTGAAGAAAGGAATGAAACTCTAAGGAGATACAATGAAAGCTCGGTCAAGGTTGATGAGCAACTCAAAGCTCAAAGAAAATACAAAGATCCCACCGGCCTTGGATTCATATGTAAAGACACCAAAGAGACTGGTGAGTATTCTGAAGCTAAGACAAGCAAGAAGGATAAGAACAAGTTGCTGGCACAAAAAAGTAACAAGACTTTTAACACCTCTTGCAATCATTATGGGAAACCGGGTCATAGAACAAATGATTGCAGGAATGCACTGGTAAACCCAATCAAAAGTTACTGCAAAAATTGTTGCAAGTATGGCCACAAAACCAATAAATGCTGGTCGAGCCCCACAACTGTGTCCAGTGGAAGCAGGGGAAGCTTCAAGGGTTATTTCTAAGCATGCAACAATTTCGGTCACAAAGCTGATGAATGTAGAACAAAGACAATGGAATTCATATCCTCAAGACCGATATTCCCCAAAAGGAATAAGAACCGAAGCACAACCAACTGTGCTAACTGTGGCATGCACAGTCACAATGACTCTTGGTGAAAATCACCTAACAATAGAAGGGTGAATCTATGGAAGTCAACCAGGATAGTCTGTTGCTCCCGCAACAAGATTGGACACCTAGCTAAAGATTTCAGGAACTGATCGATGAACAAAAGGAAGGGATCAGTCAAACCGGTGGAGAAGACCTCATCTTCAAATGAGAAGAACAAAGGAAAGAAGACTGAGAAAGAAGTCAAACAGATTTGGTTCAAGAAGGAATCAAAGAGCTACGTTGAGGAGAAGATAGAAGAAAGATCATCATCTGCAGATGGTGATATCTCTTCAACAAACTGAGGCTACATGGCTTAGAGGGAATCGGTAGCCCACCTACCATTACTAGTAGAACTGGTGAGTATCAAATTCACTCAGTCTACAAGAAAGACCAAACAAGTAAGAGTTGATCAACTAGGGTTTGCTCAACTGAAAAAGCTAGAATACCGATTAGCAAAAGTCAGAAAGAAAGGTTCGGTAAGGCAATAAATGTTGTAGCTATTTAACAATAGTTACCGTTTGGTAATTACCATTATGCCCTAACTTTATAAATGGAAAGTAGAATTACTCATTCATTTTTACTTTGTGATTTTGTGACTAACAAAATCTTGTGCTTGAGCAATATTCTTGTGTTGTGATCATTCTAAGATATTGTCTGATATACCGATTGAGCAACTTTCTTTGAAAACCGGTTATCAAGAAATGGCATCTTCATCATCTGTCATCAAGCTGATCAAGGGAAACCAAGCGGACCGACCTACATATGATATTATGCCGGTTCAAAATAGAGAAATCGACATGGCTAGTGTGCTTTCATCTGTACTGAATAGAGTCCTTATGACCTAAAATGTCACGACGTTCATTCACACAAAACTGGAAGGATTGGGCAAAACTTATATTCAAAGTGAGTACCTCTTGCTATGTGAAGGGAGACTTCCTAATAAGTATGTGAAGCTGGTGTCATCTGGACTTATCAATGGAGTTTGTTACCCGACCGTCTTCCAGGAAGACTGCATTCGACTAGTTCTAAGTCATCTTCATGAACCGGGTTTCTGGCTCACTAAAGGAGTATGCAATCAAATCACCAAGGAAGATCTCCATAAAGTGACCGGATATAGTGACCAAGGGGAAGCACTAACCCTAAGGACTATCGCCAATACCATCGTCACTAAACTGATAAAGTCAAGAGTCGATGGTCGACTTATGACCGTGAAAGACATTAAGGATGATGGAGTCTATTTTGCATCTATTGTGATTGGCTACAAGGTTCACCAGTCCAGCAACCTGAACAACATACTGGGAGGAGCCATTCATGCTGCTCACTAGATAATGATCGATAATGCTCAATATGATATTTGTTCAATGCTTCGAAGCCAGATATTTGAAAATATGAAGAAGCTCAGAGTTTTGAGGATGAAATCAATGAAGTACGGGATGCTACTGGTATGTCTCTACTACTACTCCAGTTTCTTCCCAGGAATCAGAAAGGTGACATGGGGAACCGATAGACCGGTTATACATCAAATAAGTGAGATGGCCAACCAACTGGGAAACCAATTAGGTAGAGCTATGACTAAGTACTTCGAAGCATTTCAACTAAGAATGCATGCAAGGGAAAGGGTGTCGTCAACCATTGTTGACCAATACAAAGATGATGTATGCTTTTTGGTTACCATTGATAACTGCATAATTCAAGCCGTGGAACTGAGAACTATGTACGCTCCTAAATTGGGCTACGAGATCACCACAAAGACTACTAAGGCATATGCAGATGCCTTGAATGAGGTAGATCTAGATCTCTCTTCTTATCGGTTTGGTACCCATGAAGAGATCCAAGAGAATCTAAGGAAGAAGGCACCGATCAAGAATGTATATGTCAAAAGGACACCCATGCCAAAGAAGAAACCGGTGAAAGGGAAATCCAAGGCTCAAAGGAAGAGAGCTCAACTGGTAGCTAGCACTCAAGAGGAAGATCCAGAGGAAACATAGACTAAAGAAACAGTTCCTCCAGTCAGAAAGAGGAAATCTACTAAACCGGTGAAGGAGCCTAAACCAAGACCAAAAAGACAAGATATTGATGAATTAGTGGTAGAAATAAAGGAAATAGGGAGGTTAGGACAAGTGGAAAAAGGTATGAAGTGAGCAATGACGAAGAAAGAAGAAATATTGAAGAAGGTATAATTTTCTGCATTTACAAGTTTAATCTATCTCCTTCTAAACTTCAAATGCTTGTTGGAGAGGTAGATAAGGTTCACGAAGAGGGTGTGTCTACTTGGACAAAACTTCTTCAAAACTAATGGCAAACAGAAGAAGCAAGCCAAAGGACCACAGTTCCACCAGTCCCTGACACTAGTAAAGGAAAATGAGTGCTTGGAGCTGAAGCACCGGTCAAAGAAAAGATTCCTACACTTCTTGTATCTCCAGAAAAAGGTAAGGCTCGCACCATGATTGTTAATGATATAGTAGATGAAGTCATGAATTTTGGAGAAGTACACAATGCGGCCAAATGGTATAGTGTGTTAGTAGAGGAAGACAAACAAGTAGTTATAAAATCTCTTGTTGAAACCTTCTTAGATTTCAACAAAACTCCAAGGGATTATAGGGCCAAGTTTCCTCCAAAATTAAATTCTAGGCTAATGACCAAATGGAGAACCGGTCTAGGCATCAACACCAAAATCAATAACTAGGAAACAATATCTATGGTCACACTTGGTCTCAATAAAGAGAGAATCAAGCTTCTACTAGAAGAAGCCTCAATGAACTTGGATACCGAGTGTAGAGTTGCCAAGATTATCAATGGTGATAAAAATGAAGTCTATGAAGAGACATTAGATTTGTGGCAACAATATGATTTCAGTGCTCTAGAAGCAACAGGTCCACAAGATCAAACTAATACAGCACATGATCCACCAGTTCAATTCACTTCTGGTGAAGAACCTACAACCGGTCAGGCGAAAAGTCATACAGAACAGTTCACATCTGGTGAATAGGTAAATCTGGGAGAGTCATCCATCAAGATGACCACTGACAGCATAACAGGTGTTAAGGAAGAAATTGCTATCGGTGACTTGCATACAGCCGAAGAGCAGTGCCAAGAAGAAGTCCCATTTGATGAGCAATTGTCACAGGAAGAGAATGCTCAACCAGAAGAATAGGAGCAACCAGAGGAAGAAGTACAACTAGGGAAAGAAAGGCCTGAACAAGAAGTCCTACCGGAGAAGATGGTCCAACCAGAAAATAAGGATAAACATGCACAGGAACAACAATTACCTGTACAAAATGAGAAAGTACAATCAGAACAGGATAAAATCCAAAAGGAACCAGTAGATGTTCCAAGCTCATAAAAAAGAAAACTATCATTTGCTGAGGACATAGAAGCCAAAAGGAGCAAGGCCACTGATACTGTAGTTGACATCAGCAAAATGTCAACAAGGTAGCTAAAGGAGCTAACCAAGAGGAAACGGGACATGTTCCTGACCACTTTCAAGAACATCCTATACAATTTCGTACCAGATACAAACATTGATGAAGATGAACTTGTGATAGATCAATTGGAAATATTAGCACAAGCGATTGGTGAAGATATCACTGATCCAGAGACTATAGCAATTGATCATTATGAGAAAAAGAGAATAGAAATTCTCAACAAGCAGATTGAAGAATTAAAGGTAACACTATCAACCACCCTGAGTATTCTTCATCAACATTTACAAGTTGCAAATAGTCTAATGGCAAGAACTTCAAATTTTGATACATTCATGCAAGATCTGACAAAGAAGTCATCTAAGACCTCTGAAGACATAAGAGTTTTGTCTTCTCAATTTGACATAAAGAACAAGTCTGCAACAAACTTCAGCAGAGAAATGACAAGCCTACCTCTCATTATGAGAAAGGCATTAGAAGAGAAGACAAAGAGAATCCAAGATGTTATTGGATTTCAACTATTTATGGCCCCAACATATGACTTAATGCAACAATCTACTATAGATGTTGAGAATCTAATAAACTAACCGAACCATAAGACTGTAGAGGACATGGAGAACATCATTGTCTCTCTCCAAGCAGCAGAGTTGGATCTAGAACATGTAACTGATCAGTGGAACACATTTCTTCCAGCTGCAAAGAACATTTACAAAGACATTTTTGTCATTATAGCTATAAATCCTTTGTCCTATGGAGGCAAAAAGGGGAAGAAGAAAGAAGAGAAAGCATAAGAACAGGGGAAGCATCAGAACAGGGCAAGTTTGCAAACAGAAGAAAGAAGAGCTGAAGTATACAATACATAGGATAACAATCTACAAACAATGTGATAAGTGAATAATGGTTTTGCCACCAATGAAAAAGGGGAAGATTGTTAGCAAATTTATGTTGTCGTTAGTGAAGATAGATGCAAACACCATTCCCACCAGTAGAGGCTCACGGGTAGATCACTTATCTTAGATTATATACACCAGTAGACTATATGTTCACCAATAGATCATTCTGATTACTTTAGAAGCACTGGTAGAATAGATAGTGTGCACCGGTAGACTAAACAGAAGAGATGCACCGGTAGATCGAACAGAGTACATAGTACCAGTCTTGTATTGCATACAAGGATAGACCAGGTATAAGATTGATACCGGTCAACTGCATATAAATCCGCACCAGATTATGCGGAGCAGTCTCAGTTAAAACTGGATTATACAGAACACCCACCGTTCAGAACTAAAGTTAACTTTTTAACAGGAGCTGATTTTATTTCTACGCGGATGTCTTCAAGGTAAACTCCAGATCATCTTGCAAGCTTATTGCTACATGATTTAAGATCGAGTTTATAGCCTGGCGGTTCTATGAGTTAATAAGATTAACTTCTTATATAAACAAGTCATAGGATGCAAGAAAAGTTGTTGTTGATAGTTGGTGATTATTCAGAGAAAAAGAGAGATATCTTCTAAGAGAAATACTACAGTCACAGAGATGAAAGGCATAAAGGATCAAAATCTAGGCAGATCAGAGAGATCAATAGGTATGATCTAATCAAACAAAGAGTGTCAATTGAGATCATTGCTTTTATTGGTTAAAGCAGTTTCAAATCCCTTAAATAGGGTGAACCCTAGCAGGTTCTTTTATGTAAATCCTTTAACCCGGTAACATCTTAACTGTTGTTTCAAGTCCTTTTGCAAGGCGACTCCTAACAGGGTCAAGATCTTAACCGGTCTTATATCAAATCCCTTTACCAGGTAGCACCTTCACAAGTTCTTTGTAAGCTTCTAATAGGGTGCCTTCATTCTGTAGTAGTGAAGTTGTGAACTCTGTCTCACCGTGGTTTTTTCCTTCTAACCGAAAGTTTCCATGTATACATAATGTGTTAATCCATGTATTTCTATTTATTCTTGTGAATGATTGTTTACATTCTATTTATCTTGAAAGAATCTTTATACAACTGTGAAATTTCTATAGAAATAGTATTTACTAATTAAAACCCCCCCCTCCTCTCAGTAACCGGTTAGGAATAACAAAACATATATAAATAAATCCCTGGCACATTTGACATCTATATATATTTACAACCATACAACACTTTGGTATGAATGATATGTGTTGGTATACAATTCTTATCAATGTTGAAATCAAATATAAATGGTTGGCGTTGATACATAATTATTGGTAGTATTTGGTACCAGTCTTCGAATTCAATATTCATAAAAGAATAGGAAGTGGTTTTCAAATTTAGTATTCATAAAAAAACACCATTTGGGTTAGTATTTATGACACTTTTAATGGGTACTAGGTCAAGTGAGTTTGATCTTGGGAAGCTCAATAGTTGAGTAGTGGAAATGTGAGGTGTGGTCTCCCTAGATTATATAATTGATACTGATACAGGTCTGAACTAATTTTTTAATTAGGTGTTGTGGAAGTTGTAAAAGTGATCTAATTCCACACAAGTATTTAATTGTATGTTGTTGATTAAACAACTATCAACAGTGTAAACTCCTATGTGTGTGTCTCATACACCATATAAATGATTTACAATGTAAGCTTTGTGATGGCACTTTAATATAAATCAGTGAATGATTTACATCCTTGTAGAAAGCTTAAGCTTCTAAAATTTAGCATTTCTCTTGAAACTTTGCATTCTTATTATGGAAACAACTTAGAATTTTGCATTCTTATTTTTTCTAGTGCTTTTAAACCAATCTCGAATTAAGGTAAATTTTTTTAAAAACTCTTCTTTTAAGATAATTTTTTAAATCAATCTATTTTCTTTGTATTACGAGCTAGTTTAAATTTTGGAGTTATAATGAGTAAAATCCTAAAATTTTACTACTATTTCTCAAGACTGTTATGCATTGGAAGATTTTAGGAATTTTTTGTGCTCCTTGTTCAATATAGAATTAAGTGGCTTTAAAGGTATTTGATGTTTTCAATAGTTATGAGTTATCTAGTACCAAACCTTTAGAAAATTTTGGCAATGATTCTAGTTCAATTAAAACTACTACTATTTGCTAAGGATTTGGGTGAAGGAAACTTGAGACAGTCAAAGGGGCCTGGCTATGGAACAGGAGGAATGGTCAAAACAAGCTTGAACATGAGTAGTGGAACCAGGTTGGACTAACACTATAGTTGACAAGGTTCTTTCATCCAATCTATTACTTATGTTTTAATTATTAATAGAATTAAATCTACGCATATTGACTGTGATCATAATTTTAATTGGAACTAGTACTGGTGATCTTGAAATTCAGGATGTGGGATCAAGTGAAAAGTTAGTTGACAAAATCTTTGGAGTTTGGAGTCCCTTAAATGGCACCACAAAGTTGCAATTCTTTTTTGTCTTTTCTTTCCAAATTATGATTTCTCTAGCCTTAAACTAAATAATCTGAAATTTTCAGACCATGCTCATTATTTTCATGATTCATTGCAGTTCATACTCTCTATAGCTATTGATGGAGTGAAAGTGTTGGAATAATCAAATATACATATTGTGTCCTTCAAAAGCACTCAATTGGAGTGGTGCAATTTTATACAAGGAATAGGTTCCTAGCAGTGGGAGATGATAGCCAAATTAAGCTTTAGGACATGGACAATGTCAATATTTTAGCAACAACTCATGTCGAGGAAGGCTTCTTGGAGGTAAAAAGAGAATTTCCATGATGCCCATTAGTACAATTTTCTACAATTGAAAATTTATGATTTTATAAATTAATATTTTCCATTGACTAGTCCCTATAATATTTTGTAGATAAATCCTCACCTTTGTTCCAACAAAGAAGGCTCTTTATTGGTCGTGACAACAAAGATAAATGGGATAAAGATCTTAGCCAATGCTAATGGACTGCAACTGCTTCACACACTTAATAATTAAGTATTTCATGTAACAAAGGAGCCTGCACATTCATTGGTAACAAAGGTGCCTACACATTCATTGGTAACAAAGGTACCATGCTACATCATATCCTTATTTTGTTCAAGCACACAATGGCAAAAGAATTATTAACATCATCTGCATGCAGGATGTAATTTTAAGTCATGTTGCTTATGTAAATGAAATACAATGTGTCTAAAATCATTTATTTTTTTGAAGAACATACCATGGAAATGAAAGGTCATATTTGATCAATATAAAATTAATATTCTTGTTGATGATAATGAGATTCAAAATTTCAACAACCTCAATCCCATTCTTGTTCGTATCGATATGAAATATGCAAGTGTCCAAGATTCTAAACTTTTTATATATAATGCAAGCATTTTTATTTATTTATTTTAAAATATATTTTTTAAAAAGAATTTGAACCATGAAGTTATATTATGTAGTTTGATATCCAGTGCTTTAGAAGATAAAATCACAATGTATTCTTTGGACTGTCTTCTTTAAATAAAGGTTTTCATTCAACATTTAGAGAATTAAATGCAAACAATCTTTATCTTATTTAAACTAAGAAGTAGACATTGATCTACACTTTTTATGAATGCCTTTCATGTTGATTCTAAGGGGTGTATTGGACTTTTGAACTTCTTAAATCTCCCAATTTGTTGGGCAAAACTATATTATAAGACTGTCCAAGTAAAATTTGACCACCCACCGCTTTCAACATTTTGGTGAAATTTGATGGTAACCTAGCTTGATATAAGATAGTATCCAAGATGCAGTTCTGATCCAACCCTTGAATGTGGTCTGATATTTGAAAATTTATACTAAGGGGGATGTGATTTATTTTCATGTTAATGGGTGCTTTAGTATATGGAAAAATTGAGAGGTGGAGTATAGGGAAGCCTATTTCAAGCCAGACATGTGAAATCATTCTACATTCTTAATAGTGCTAATAGAATATAATATTCTCTTCATTCTTGTGACCTTTAGTTCAGACTATTGTATAAGCATCTAAGATAGCCATTTCTTGAAGTCTACAATTAACTACAGTAACTGTTACACACATACAAAATAATGTCGATAGCAACTGGACAACAAATGTGAAAGAAAGTGTTGGAGATGAGGATGAAAACAAGATTAAAAAATTGAACCTTGCACGAGTGTATCATTCAATCTACTTGAAGACTCTTAAATTACCAGATTGAATGTCCAAGGCAAAGGTGAGATCTCATCATCTACATGCTAGATAAAACTATTAAGGTGAAATGCAAAATCTCATTTACTTGTTCTCTTGTGTACCTCTAATTTACCTTATTTTTCTCTATAGATTATTCAAATACTATATACAAACTCTGGTTCTAGGGCCCTAGCTTTGGACTCCAATGCTTCTCACAAGTGATGGAAATGGAAATTAGTTTATTGTAAATGAATCTATACATTTAATTTGACTAGATTAGGAACTTGTTTTCAAGTGAAAACTACCATTCCAACTGGATTTCTCTCGGGTTGATTTTCTATTATTAGAGAAATGTTGCCAAAGATGAAAGTGGAAGAAAATAAAAAAATGTATTTTATCCCTAATTAGAGGAACAATGGAATAAAATGAAAACTCTACCCTAGCATAGGTGAAGTGAAGAATCTGAAAGATAAATGACACTTGTCCCTTGTTTATTTTGTTTATTTCGAAATAAGGATTCAAAACCATGGTCATTATTCATCTCATGCAACAAAAATAATAGAAAAGGGTAACAATAGACTTTCAATTTGATTTTATGTAGTTTTCTACATACTATTTACTTTATGTTCTAACTCTAGGTTAATACCTTAGGAAGGTTTGTTTGTACCCATTGAATTTCATCTATGCAACTGTGTCAAAGTATTATTACATTCCTGAGTTATTTGTAGTGTGCATTTGTTTAGAACCCATGGGATAAGAAATCCAAAGCTATTCTTGATTTTGGCGATGAAGAATACAAACAAATAGTTTGTATTGAAGTAGCTGCAGTGGAGCATCCTATAGTCTTGAGGCCATGTGAGGAGTGGAGAGGGCATCAAGAACTCTATTGTTTTATCAAGTTACTTTAGTGGGCAATTAGATCTATTACAAGTTCTTCATGGCTAAAAAGCTCCATTTTGTGCCCCTGATGACTAAAAGTGGTAAGAAAATGACCAAATCTCTTAAAAATAATCTAGTTGGTGAGATGGAGTGGCATGTCAGGGGGTGATACACTAATATATGCTTCTATGGGTGATACCAATAACTGGGGTCCACCGCTCCTCTACCAAAGAAGCCTTCTCCTGCCAGTCTTGAGAGGAAGGTCTCAAGAGAGAAGCAGACTATCCAGCACCAAAGCTACCAGCAGAAATGACAGTAGACCCAACAAGACCAGAACTAATAGGAGGAACACCAGTAGTAGAGGAATCATTGGGAGCAATAAAACTAGTAGGACCAATACCAGCAGAAGCACCAACAGACTGTCCAGTGGACCCAACAAGACCTGAACCAACAAGGAGAACCCCAACATCTGAAACAGTGTCGATAGAAGAAACACCAGTAGACTGAACAACCTCAAAACTACCAACAATGGTGATAGTAAACCCCAAAAGAACTGTTCCAATAGGAGAAACATCCTTAGGCCCAACTTTCTCAGCAAGATCAATATTTTTCTTAACTACTGTATAATGATCGGAAGAAGCACCCTTCCACCAAGAAGCAGACCTTTTGGTCTTAGTCTTCTGTAATCCCCATTGGGCTGCCAAGTGACCCATTTTAAAATACCTCCTACATCTCAAAGGAAGCCCTTCATAATCCAAAGTTTGAATCCAGGAAGTATTTGAGTACTCTAACTTAATCTTTTTTGGTAACCCCTTATAGATATCCATCTCTACCAGTAAACGCGCATAAGTCGAGTGCATAATATCAAATGACTCTTCATCCACCATCAGAAAGTCTTCAATAGCCTCTCCCACCACTTCAAATAGGGAGTCAACCCAAAAATGAAGGGGAAGATAAGGGAGCCTCACCCAAAACGGAATCTTGTTAAAGATTTTAGAAGAGGGGGAAAAATTGGGAAACCAAGGTTTCATTTCCAGCATATAACAATTATCCCAAGAGAAAGAGTTATTGCACATAATCAACTTTTTATCTTCAGCATTATCAAATTTAGCAATTAAAAAACCCTTTGCCATAGGGAAAATATGAATAGTACCAGAAATAATAGGTTCCCAATGAGCAGAGATCCACTGGTGCAAATCAGCAAGGCTCGACCACAAACCCAAGAAGCAACAAATCACACCTTGAGAAGAAAAATCAGAGGATGCACACTCAATATCTTCCACCACTTCCTCATCCAAGTAGATCTAGATAGGGTTCGAGATAGGGAGAGGTCCCTTAGCACCCGAACTACCACCAATCCCAACCCCACTAGAGTGAGTGGTTAAGGCCCCATTAGAAACCATACCAGCATATGATAATGTCCCCTTAGGCACTAAAGCACCACCAAGAGGAACAAAAACAAATATTGAACCCCCAGCAGGCCAAGAAACACTCGCAAACTACAAAGATCCAGCAATCGAAAAGGGACAAGCAAAGGAGTCAGCAGGAGGGGAAACCCCAACAACTGCTGACAAAACCAGTCCAACAGCTTGTGAAACCTCCAACGCCCCATCAGCAGCTACCAAAGACACACCAGTGGACACACTAGCGATTGGTGAGAACCTTCCAGCTGATTGCAAAACTACCGACAAAACTAGTCCAGCAACCTGCGAAACCTCCAATGCCCCATCAATAGCTACTGACAAAACACCAACAGACACTCCAGCGGCCGGTGAGAACCTTTCAGCTGACAGCAAAACTCCATCGGAAGGAAAAGCCCTAGCCAAAACCTCAACAACCGACGAGACCCTAGAAGCTCCCGCATCCAGCAAAGGTTGAAACTTTACATCTGATAGCAAGGCTCCAACAGGAGGAAAAGGCCTAGTTGAAACCCCAGCAACCAGCAAAGTTCCAATAGACAACTCCATTATTTCCTTATCAAAGATCTCTTGAGCATATTGCAATGTTATAGCCATTGGGAGCTTGAGATCAGGAGAGGGATGAGATATGTGCTTGTAGATATTTAGAGGGATGAGATATATGCTTGTAGATATTTCACACATTTGCATTATTATTTAGTCAGGGCCACAAGTTACTGGAGGCACATTTTCAATGAGCTTCAGAGGTTCATATGGATGCCATATAGGGATTGTGAGGTATGGGGCAGAGATGTCAGAGAGGACATATACCATTTAGCTCTTGTACGGTTAGATTATTGGTTGCTAGGGAGGACCATTCACATGATCAAGAGATATAGGCATAATGACGTGGTGAGACAGTTCGATAGGGTACATGATCTGGTAAGTGGTGGTCTACTACATCCACATGTTACCAGAGAGACATAAACCTAGGGGAGATACATAAACATTGTTTAAGTGAGGTTCAGTTAGCTAGGGATGAAACTAGTGGCATGGGTGAGGAGGTTATGTGTACAAGATGTGGGGATGATGCTTTCATATGTTACAAGGTTGTCCTTTTATCATCCTATCAGACTCATTGACCCAAGACATGCCACCGTTAATGAGAAATCGAGAAATGATATGGATATTGATCAACAACTTGGGGATGGAGGGGATGACAATGATAGAGATAATACTTTGATGGAAGAGTCATCATCAATAGGAGGTGCTAAGGCATTGAGAAAAGAAACCCCATAGGCTAGGAGGGAGATAGCGCCAACACAAGCACAAGTATAAGATCTTGCAACACAGATCGGGGGGAGAGGGACATGCCTCTCAAGTTTAGTTAGGGATATAGGGACAGGGCCCACATATATAGTTACAGTCACAGGGGATGGGACAAAGGAACATGACTGGTCCTAGACCATGACTAGAGACAATAGATAAAATACCATGTAGGGATCTTAAGAGTACCTAGGAGTCTTTCAGGGTTATGACTAGGGAGTTTGATGAGGGGAGGGCCCGATTGGTACACTAGAGCTAGAGAGACACAAATATGGATGAGCATGACAGTTTATAGATAGGACTAGTGTGTATACAAGAAGAGAGGGATACCGAGAGGGATGGGGCTAGCATTTCGCATGAAACCTTGTCAGTAGTAGAGAGGGAGAGGGATATAACCCAATCATAGGTAGAAGCCCTTCAGAGTATCATGTGGCCACAAAATAGACGGCCAATACAGTACATGTTAAGATTGTGATAAAGGAGGTTGAGATAGGTGTGGGGGGCATGGAGACTTAGCTAGATGGTGTTGAGGAGGAGATTACTCAATTGAGGGTAGATTTGGAAAAGGCTCAGAGATAGGTAGCACAATATAGGATAGAGTGAGAGATCACTCAACAAATTCTAACACCGATGGGATTCATTCATGTAATGACCCCTTTTTACCCCTAGACTGAAATTCCATCAGTTAGGCATATATTAGGACATCATCTTACTATTGTGAATAAATTCTATGTTAATCTTCATAAAAACATATCTATTAAACTTAGACGAGTGTTTAGATCCTTAGGATATAGGGTTCATCTTTCTATGTATACTATAATCACTATGAGTTGGAAGACTTATCGTGCTCCGAGCGCGTGAAACAGGCTACAGCGGCTTCCCTCAAGGCCTAACCCTAATATTGGGACAACCCGACATGTGCCCGAAATTACTCCGCCTCTCCCTTCCATCGGGCTTCCGACCCCAAAGTATTGTAGAAACAGAGGGAAAGGTGAACTCTATACTCTAAAGTCTATTCTTATTCCATCTTCCACTATATTCTTAGAAATATCAAAATATAACAAAAATATTGAGTTATATATATATATATATATATATATATATATATATTCCTTAACTTCATATTACTCACATGATATAACTATATATCTATAAATTTGCTTTATTAGTCAAGTGACTGACCTTGACTGTGGACCGACTGCACGCCGGCATCCCTGCGGTACTCTCTGTCGGTACCTTCTGCGTTCGCGGGTACCGTTGCACAGTACTCCCGACTTTTAATACTGCCGATGACTCTGCAATCGCACAATACTGTTGTACAGTACGCTTTATTGGCCGATGTCCCAATTCCCCTCATGGCTTGTTTGTAAGGTCTGTGCATTAATATCCGATGAACCATCGGTCACGTCCCTTCGATGCCGATAGGTGTCATTTTGTTTTGTTTAATAATAATATATGTTATTTACTTTACCTATTAACATTTGTTTTATTTATTAACATTTTGGTAAATGTAAATATTGTTAATTATATATATATTCGATTAATGTTGTTGTTTGTTAACAATATTAATATGTCATATAAATAAGTATATATATCAATATTATCAATGTATATTGTTTATCATTTAATTAACAATATCATTATCTTCAATATTATTAAATATTATATTAATATTTTAAGAGTAGATTTACTATTATTAATTTATTAACATCTATATTATAATGTATAACTATAATACTTGTATGATCGTTATTTACTAGGTTCTATCTAATAAGGGGGTCATGACAATTCAACGCTTCACTAATCCTATAGTTGCACATATAACTGTAGAGACATGAGTGAGGTAGGTAGAGTACTATCAGACTATATTTCTAGGAAGTTTCAAAGGGGGCTAGAGCACCTACATTCACAAAGAGGACCCAAACAAAGATTTGGGGACTTAGTAGCATCAGGGGGTTTTGTTGGCATGAGGGCATCGGGGGCACCCGGTGGTGATATTAGAGGGGGGAGGAGAGGAAGAGGGACTTGCATAGCCAAGTCAACCTTAGCATCCCCATCCAACTACTGTTGACACTCATTTTTGAAAATTTTTGAGATTATTATTATGCGACATGTATGCATCTATTTGATTGATCAATTTATGGACTTGATGTTTTATGTTATTTATGTTAGACACCGATGATGAAAATTTGACTTTTATTATGACATTATAGACTGTTATGGACATTTAAGATGATGTGCATGAAGCGACTAGTATGGAAATTATGATGATAATGCAGATGATTATCTATATTATAATATTCTATGTGTATGGGTTATGTGATGATTTTGACGCAATATTTCTATGCGACTAACATTTGTGATGCATGATGAGTATGCATATAATTACATGTTTTGAGATGTAGCTATATGAAAATGCATGTATTATGAACGTACTAACATATGTGATGTAGAGATATGTGATAGGAGGTGATTATGAATGTGATGGATGTATTGAGTATTGTATGATGTAGGTTATGTATGATAATGCATGTATGGTTTATGGGTGATGAAGATTACATGTACGTAGATCATGGATGAAATTATGAAATGCAAGATAGTTTTAATATTTATGAAAATGTATAGTGTTGGCATTAAGAGATGGTAACCATAAGCCTCCTACCGGTACAAGTATCGTCATTGATTGGCAAAAGAGGATAGAGATTTGTTATCTCTCTATAGTCTAAAGCTCTAACGAGATCTGTATGATTGAAGCTGGTTTGGCACCCAGTGACATCATGCAAGAAAGGAATGACTATAATCTAGTGTAACCGCTCACTACACTAAGCATCAACAACCATGTAATGCATATAGTCAAGAAATGGTAGATAACAACCGAGGACCAAGGAACAACCAGTGTAGACAGAGCACAGAGGACTGACCGGTGTCAATAACATAAGCGAGGAATGCGCGACCAGTAAACTAAGGAAAGGATAGTGATACCTATTCACTACATGGGGATCTCAACTGATCTAGTAATGACTCCGGTATGAACCGAGGAAGTCATAGTCAAATATCTGTTTCAACCAACTCTTTGACCGAGATTTATTGCAGTAAATCCGGAAGACTTTGAGTTAACATGGTGATCGGTTTGAGGTGCATCTCGAGGTATTAAAGCCATATTCTATGGCTTTAAAATAGAGAGTTGTGTCTTATGAAGGAAAGGTGCTTGACATGCATCTATTGCTTTCTTCATAAAGCGGATAAAGCTAGAGCATGCATCAAATGTTTCCTCAGTGAACTAATACTCCACTGAATGATGTATTCGAAAGGATCTCAGGATTAGGTCATGCATGAGAGGTGCAGTGAGGGCAGAAAACTCTATATATTTTTTTACCTGCTAAGAATATATGTTGTCTTCATTCTGCCGAGAAAAAGAGTGAACCTGTTTGCTGTAAAAGCCAGGGTAAAAAGAAGTTTGAAGAAGAGAGAAAGAAGATTGTGCAGAGAAGCACAATAGTAAAGGAGAACACACCTGTGGCGACCGGTGATGCTTCTCAGTTGAGCACAAATAGAGATCTTATTAGGCTATGCAAAGCCATTTGTAAAAGGTCATCTTTCTATTATTTTCTAGCAATTACAATAGTTAAATCTCAATATTTGGGTGGACTCTAACAAGTCCCTTGTATCAAATCTCTTAACCGGGTGACATTTTTCAAGGTGTTCAAAGTCCTCTAACCAGGCAGGTCCTAACAAGCCTCATTGTAACAAATCCTTTAACCGAGTCACATCTAACAGTGTGTTTTAATCCTTTAACCGGGAAGGCTCCTAACAAGGCGTGCTCCAGAAGAGTACAAAATTTGTGAGATCTCCTCACATCATGGTTTTCACCCTAATCGGGTTTCCACGTGATAAATCTGGTGTCACTATGTGATTGTTTGCTTAAGGTTACTTTATGCTTGTATCTGTTTAGTTTATAGTTTAAAGTATATTCCATTATATTTATAGAAGTTTTTAGAGGTGTTGATTCACCCCTCCCCTCTCAACACTAGTTGGGACTGTCAATTGGTATCAGAGCTTTCAGTTTCCTTTCTTTGTTGCTTAACCGCATTAAAAAAAAAAGGGGGTCAAAATGATGCGAAAGGATGGACCAAAGTTCTCCAAGGAAAACTTCACTCTGTGGTGCAGCATAATGAAGCTGTATATGAAGACCACCGGAGACCAATACTGGAATCATGTAACTACTGATTACACTAAACTTAGTGGTACCCTCACACCTGATTAATTGAAGATCAAGACTGATCACACAGTTGCAATGGATATGATTGCAAGCACATTACCAGACTATGTCTATGCTGAAATTGAAAACCTAGACAGTGCTCAAAAAATGTGGACAAAGTTACAACTAGTGTATGGTGGTGACCCACATATGCTGAGAGAAAAGGTAGAAAGCCTCAAAGGAAAGTACGATGATATGAGGATGAATGAGGGATAAGATATTGAACAATACAACTAGATCAAAGAAGTGATCAACTCCATCAAAAGTGTTGGAGGAAAGCTCACTGAAGAGGAGGTGGTTAGCAAGATACTGAGAACACTCAGACCTCAGTATGCCATCAAGATCTCTGCTATCCAAGAGCTCAGATCGGTGACAACAGATCAAGTCACCCTAGACTCCCTTATCGGTAAGTTGACTGCATTTGAATTGAGTAATTTTGATAATAGCTTACCCGTTCAGGAAGCATCTTTTAAGTCCTCTGCCAATATCTCTTCCACCAAAAAGGGAAGAGAAACTAGTAACTGCTCTACCGGTAAGATTGGAGATCTTGTCGAAAGTCTGCTCTCGTAAGAGACAGAGCAAGATGAGTTTGAAGCACTCATCGCTAGAAGATTTCCTAGAGGGAAAGGGAAGTACAAAGGAAAGCTTCCTTTGAAATGCTTCTCTTGCAACAAGCTAGGACACATCGCTGCAAGATGTCCTGATAAAGATAACAAAGACAAGAGCAACCGGTTCAAGTACAAATCAAAGAAGGAATGCTATATTGTAGAGGAGGGAGTCACAGACAATGAATCTGAAAACTCTGATGATCCAAAAATTGCATTTGTTGCAATAAAAGAGGAGAGCCCTGTAGTAAGTGAACTGGCACTTTTTTGAAGATCTCATCAACATGGTGATTGGATCATCAACATCGGTTGCACTCACCACATGACTGGTGATAAGAACAAATTTATCAGCTTGGATCTCAATGACAGCGGATCAGTTACCTTTGGGAATAATGCTCCCTATGCTATCAAAGGTAAAGGTTCTATTGCACTCTGCAACAATGTTGTCTATGAAGATGTGTACTGGGTTGAAGGACTGAAGTACAATTTAATGAGTGTTGCACAACTGAATGACAAAAGATTCCTATTGGAATTCGGACAAGGTTCCTATATAGTCAAAAATCAATCTGGAACCCATGTTGCAACCGATCGACAAAGAAAAGGTAATCTTTTCTACCTAGACTCAATGGAAGGAGCTTGTCTTATAGCCTCAGTTAAAGGAGAATCAAGCAAAATCAGTCTTATTTCCAAAAAAGACAATAGCTGGTTGTAGCATAAGAGACTCTACCACATAAACTTTGACAGCATTGTCAAAGTGAGTAAAAATAAATCGGTTAGAGGACTCTCTAAGATTACAAAACCCATCAGTGGTGTTTGTAAAGATTGTCAGTTAGGAAAACTAACAGGAACAAGTTTCAACAGTAAATCTTTCTTTGCTGAAAATGTTCTAGATCTTGTACACACATATTTGTGTGGACCAATGAGAACAAAAAGCTACTTTGGAGATCGATACTTTATGCTCTTTGTAGATGACTTCTCAAGAATGATGTGGACACTCTTTCTTAAAGAGAAATTAGAGGCCTTCCACATGTTTAAAATTTACAAGGCTAGAGTGGAAAAGGACACCGGTAAAAGCTTGAAGTGTATAAGGTCAGACAGAGGAGGTGAATAAACCTCTCGAGAGTTCACTCACTACTGTGAGGAGCATGGAATAAAGAGACAACTATCTGCACCAAGGACTCCTTAGCAAAATGGAGTAGCAGAAAGGAGAAATAGGACTCTGATCAACTGTGCTAGAACCCTACTGATACAGAAGGATCTTCCTCATCACTTATGGAGAGAAGCCATTAGCACTGCTGTCTACACACTGAACCGAGTTCAAGTAAAAAAGGGAACCGGTAAGACTCCCTATGAACTATGGTTCAATCATACTCCTAGCGTAGGTTACTTCAAAACCTTTGGTAGTAAATGTTACATCAAAAGAGATACGTACTCTAGGAAGTTTGATCCCAAGAGCGATGAAGGAACCTTTTTGGGTTATTCTACCAAAAGAAAAGTCTACCAGTGTCTGAACAAGAGAATACACAAAATAATTGAGAGCATGAATGTCAAAGTTCATGAATCTTCAGAATCAATCAAGAAGACCGGTCATAAAGATCATGACTTTCCTGAAGGTCAAATTGAAGGAAATAACTTTGAGCCCAATGAAGTAACAACTGAAGATGAAACAAAACAATATGTGAACAGACATCTGGAGCAGGAGACTATAGCTGAAGCTGACGGGTCATCACAGGATGGTGAACAAGAAGGTGTTCAGAACTATGATGAAGAAATTGCTCAACAGGATGAACTATGGACCGAGAACAAAGACCGATTCTCTCAAGGTATGTCACATATCACTCCACTGACAATATAATTGGTGACAAACATGGAAATGTCTTGATCAGGAAGAAGGCCAAAGAGAATATCTGTTTGCTCTCCTTTATTGAGCCCAAATCCACCAAAGAAGCTCTGGAAGATGAGAATTGGGTCAAGGCCATGGATGAAGAGATTGAGCAAATAGAGAAGAACAATACATGGGAACTTGTGCCAAGACCTCAGGACAAAAATGTCATTGGGACGAAGTGGGTCTACAGGAACAAACTGAATGAGGATGGTAAAGTCATAAGAAATAAGGCAACACTGGTCTGCAAAGGGTATGCCCAGGAAGCTGGACTAGACTATGGAGAAACTTTTGCACTGGTGGCCAGATTGGAAGGGGTAAGAATTCTTCTTGCCTATGCAGCTCACAAGAGGTTTAAAGTTTACCAGATGGATGTCAAGTCTGAATTCCTCAATGGAATAATGGAGAAGGAAATCTACATTGAGCAACCAGAAGGCTTTACATCTGCACAAAAGGTTGGTATGGTCTGCAAGCTGAAAAAGGCTCTTTATGGGCTTAAGCAAGCTCCAAGGGCTTGGTATGAAAGGTTGCATTCATACCTTCTAACCATTGGATTCACAACAACCGGTGACAACAACAATATGTATCTCAAGACCGGAAAAGATAGAAATTTGATTGCTAAGATCTTTCTTGATGACATCATTTTTGGAGGAGATGACAGGATGAGCAAAGCCTTTGTTGAAGAAATGAAGAAAGAATTTGAGATGTCTATGATAGGCACCATAAAATTCTTCATTGGACTACAGGTTCATCGGCTAAAAGAAGGTATCTTTATCTCTCAGTCCAAGTACATAAAAGAAATTCTTAAGACTTTTGGACTAGAAGAATCCAAACCTATTGGAACTCCAATGATAACTAATCTCAAGTTATCAAAGGAGGATGATGCAAAAGAAGTAAATGAAACAATGTATCAGTCCATGATAGGAAAATTGCAGTATGTTGTTCACAACAGACCAGACATTGCACATGCTATTGGCATAGTGGCAAGATTCTCTACAAATCCCAAAGAGATACATTTGATTGCAGTGAAAAGAATTTTTAGATACCTAAAGGGTACTAAGGAGTATGGGTTGTGTTTTCCTCACAAGGGAGGATTCCAAATAAAAGTCTACACTAATGCAGACTGGGCTGGCAACACTGGTGACAGAAAGAGTACAAGTGGAGGTGCATTCTTTCTAGGTGGGAGGATTGTCTTGGACAAGTAAGAAGCAGAACTGCATTTCACAGTCTACTGCTGAAGCTGAATATGTTGTTGCTGCAATCAACTGCACACGGGTGATCTAGATCAAACAACTACTGGAAGGAATTCAGGAACAGGTATCTGAACCGATTGCAATCCACTGTGATAGTACCAGTGCAATCGACATATCCAAAAACCCCATCATGCACTCCAAGACAAAACACATTGCCATCAAGTATCACTATTTGAGGGAACTAGTACAAGACAAAGAGGTAAGATTGGAGTATGTTCCCACCAAAGAACAGATTGCTGATATCTTCACAAAGCCATTACCAAAGAGTACTTTTGAGTATCTCAGAGGTAAACTAGGGGTTGTACCCCTCTCTGATCATCAGTAATCTCCAAAAGGAGATCATCAGTTCAATATGCTTCAACAGAGGAATCCACCTCATCTTCTCTGAACTGGTGAAAAGTGTTGCTATCATAGGGGGAGCAGATCTAATAAAGGTAGTCCTTGTGACTAACCTTTGGCATTATTGTGAAAAAGGGGGAGAATTTGGCAATAAAACTTGATAACCAGCACTAGCAATAACAATGATACTGGATTTCTTGCACTGAAATAACAATGATACTGAATTTCTTGCACTAAAATAGGTAAAACCAATGATATGATTGTCTCACAAAGTTTTGTCATCAATGCCAAAGGGGGAGATTGTTGGCATTAAGAGATGGTAACTGGTAAGCCTGCTGCCGGTACAAGTATTGTCATTGATTGGCAAAAGAGGATAGAGATTTTTCATCCCTCTATAGTCTAAAGCTCTAAGGAGATCTATATGATAGAGACTGGTTTGGCACCCAATGACATCGTGCAAGAAAGGAATGATTGTAATCTAGTGTAACTGGTCACTACACTAAGCATCAACAATCGGGTAATGCATACAGTCAAAAAATGGTAAATAACAACTAAAGACCAGGGAACAACCGGTGTAGACAAAGCACAGAGGACTGACTGGTGTCAATAACACAAGTGAGGAATGCGCGACTGGTAAACTAAGGAAAGGGTAGTGATACTTGTTCACTACATGGGGATCTCAACCGATCAAGTAATGACTCTAGTGTGAACCGAGGAAGTCATAGTCAACTATCTGTTTCAACCAACTCTTTGACCAAGATTTATTACAGTAAATCTGGAAGACTTTGAGTTAACATGGTGATCGGTTTGAGGCGCATCTGGAGGTATTAAAGCCAGATTCTATGGCTTTAAAACATAGAGTTGTCTCTTGTGAAGGCAATGTGCTTGACACGCATCTATTGCTTTCTTCATAAAGCAGATAAAGCTAGAGCATGCATCAGATGTTTCTTCAGTGAACTAATACTCCACTGAGTGATGTATTCAAAAGGGATCTCAGGATTAGGTCATGCATGAGAGGTGCAACTAGGGTAGCAAACTCTATATATTCATTTACCTGCTAAGAATATATGTTGCCTTCATTCTGTCGGGAAAAAGAAGTTTAAAGAAGAGAGAAAGAAGATTGTGCAGAGAAGCACAACAGTAAAGGAGAACACACTTGCGGCGACCGGTGATGCTTCTCAGTTGAGCACAAATAGAGATCTTATTAGGCTATGCAAAGCTATTTGTAAAAGGTCATCTTTCTATTATTTTCTAGCAATTACAATAGTTAAATTTTAGTATTTGGGTGGACTCTAACAGGTCCCTTCTATCAAATCCCTTAACCGAGTGACATCTTTCAAGGTGTTCAAAGTCCTCTAACCAGGCAGGTCCTAACAGACCTCATTGTAACAAATCTTTTAACCGGGTCCCATCTAACAGTGCATTTTAATTCTTTAACCGGAAAGCTCCTAACAGGGCGTGCTCCAGAAGAGTACAAAATTTGTGAGGTCTCCTCACACCGTGGTTTTCACCCTAATCAGGTTTCTATGTGATAAATCTGGTGTCACTATGTGATTGTTTGCTTAAGGTTACTTTATGCGTGTATCTGTTTAGTTTACAGTTTAAAGTATATTCCATCAAATTTATAGAAGAAGTTTTTAGAGGTGTTGATTCACCCCTCCCCTCTCAACACCGGTTGGGACTGTCATATAGAATATGTATGATGAAATGTGAGATTAAATGCATGGTGTAAATGAGATATGAAAATTTGACATAAATTAAAAAATGCAACTAATTAATGAGATGCAACTAATATGAAATGAATTAATATAGATAGATAATGAAATAAATATGTTAATGATATGATGAAACAAATGCAATAAATGATACTATATGAGAATATAATGTGATGACATGAATGAGACCTTGAATGAATATTGCAAATGAAGTAATATGTATAATATAGATGAAATGAAACTAATATAAAATGAAAATGAAATGCCATTAGATTAAATAATGTGATAATGAAATGAGTATATGAATGTAAATAAATAAATACAAAACAATGTAATAGATTAAATACCATGCAAGGAAAATGTGATATAATGAGATTAATGATACTAAATAAATACATAATGAAATAAACACAACATGGAACGAAAATGAATATGCAACTAAGTGAAATAAACTGTAATGAACAAAAGGATCTAAATGAGATGATATAAATGACATGATAAGCAATGAAATGCAAATGAAACTAATGAAATGAGAGATGATGAAAATGCAACTACGAAGTGAATTTGAGGAACCTAATATGCACCTAGGACAAGACCAAAATGATATGCAACTAGATGCACCTAAAATGAAATGGAATGCAACTAAGACCACTACATGTGATGTTACTGTGTGTGTCATAATGACTAGTAGGGCATTGGGAAGGATATGAAGGGAAATTAAATAGGATCCTCAAGATACAAAATGCAAATGGAAATAAAATTCAACTAAAAATGCAATGGGGACTGGGGGTTTAGTTGTGTTGAGTGTGGAGAGCATACCCCAATTGAATTTTGCAAGAGGAGTTATGCATCACATGCTAGAAAAAAAATGGATGACATTGTTCCTTTGCATGGACTAGACTCTCAGATATATAAGGCGGATTTAGGATATGCATGTTGATCATCAATCTAGGCAAAACCAATGTAGTGAAGTCACATGGGGGAGCCTAATACACCTAATAACTTGTTGGAAACATGAAAAGGACATGCCCTAGTAAAGAACGTACATAACCATGATTGAATACACGTGTAGTAACATGCACTAAACCACCAACAAATAGATGATACCAAAAAAACAAGTGTCTCATTATAAACCATTCAAAATCCACCAAGATATGGGTAGATTAGGGTGATGTTGAGTAGGTATACCCTATGACACATAGATAAAATCAAAGAAAAAGACCTCATGACCAAGCAGTCATTTAGTCTATAGTTCTTGCCACTAAAAAGGGTTATGTGACGATTGATTAATTGATAAAACATCGGCTTGAGAAGGATACATCCCTAAGGGAAAGGAATAAGGACATGATTGACAATTGTGAGATATGCAATAATCGTGGATGAAAAATTGTTATGAAACTAAGACTCAATATTTGATTTTGATATAACCTTATGCGGATAAGATGTTTTTTATAAAGCTCAGTGTAATGGGACAAGGAGAGAATCTCCTTCTCGTATAGGAAGATGATATGCCCCATACCCAAACTTAGCGGTGATGATGTAGGGGGCCCAACTAATTAGACTCAAACTTTCCTTTCTTTTCACATCTTTGGAGGTTGATCTAATTATACATAAGGACAAGGTCACCAACTTTAAACTCTCGAGGCTTGATATTCTTATTATAATGTAGACATAAGTGATTTTGATACACATTGAGATGGTTTAGAGCATTAAGGAACCTGGGTGACCCCACAATAGTGGGTTACACTTTTTCAGACATGCTAATTTTTGTTGAAATAAATATTTTTAATAAAGTATGATGATTTAAGCCTTGAGAGGTTCCATTTGAAGGAATTAATTAGAAATGGTTAGCTCAAATCCTCTTAGATAAAAAAAAAAACTTTGATATAACATCTATACTCCTCATTCATACCTACAATAGTCTCCTTCACACCTATTAAAATGCTGACAAAAAATCACTTTGACTTTATCTTTTGACCGATCAAATGAATCCATTTGACAAACCTATCTATGTAGTAAGGTATTACTGAGAAAAATATTTCCAATTATTATAATGTTAATATATATTAAGTTAATTATGACTTTGTATTTTTCGTTTTACTAAACATAGATATTTCACTGTATGTATAACTCTATGTTTGACGCTTATGGAAAAATAGTAAATGAGAGAAAAAAAAATCTAAAAAAAATCTATGCCCTAGGTATTAAAGTTCTCTTTCTATAAAAAAAAAATTGGACAAATACATAAGTTACAAGCTATGAATCGAACATATGTCAAAATTGTAAATCCCAACCATAGACCTTCGCATAGTCTTGGGGTTATAAAATCTGTTGATTTGGGAACCAACATGTTCATAGTGAAGAAGTGGATATAGGGCACCCTCATAAGCACTTGAAACTTGTTTGTTAATTGTGATTCCTTGAGGAAGAATCTTGATCTCTAAGACCTATTTGTTTAGTTGTGTTCGACTCCTTTCTTTATGTCCATGCAAAGATATAACGATTCTCTTACCTCCAAATTCACTAATTATTGGTTTAAGGCTAGTGTTACTATGGGCAACCTTCAGCTTGTGGTCTCTACATAGATGATCGCAAATGCTACAAGGCTAGAAAATGAGCATACATGTATTGTGAAAAAGAGCACTAAAAATTATTAGAGCTTTATCAATAAATTTCTAGAAAAAAAAGGTGAGCAACTTGAAAGGTTTCAAGATGTGTATGACCAACTTGAAAGGTTTCAAGATGTGTATGACCACTTGAACCTCCCCCTTATGCTCTAGTTAGTCTACATATTATGAGATATTTTATCTTAGAAGGCATATAACAAACCATGGTTATCGTTTCCATCTCTTAAACTATTTGAGGCATTTGGACAAGGTTAATATCCCTTTCAATTTGTTTTCCTTGCTACAACATAATTTTGAGAAAGTTGTCTCTCATCCGCTCCATTAGGGCCTTATTAGACTTTATCCACAAAGGAACCCCCTACACTTTGAATAGTGAAACTCACCTCCTTCCCCTCCCACTAGAATGTAACTTATTGAAAATGTGCCTAGAAGGTTGAATGTTGGCAACCCATCTAGTGGGAAGGCATCTAAAACTAAGCTTGTTTGTGTCCTTTCTATCTAGATTAATGAGCTTTTTAAAATTAGTCTTGAAAAATGTAAGCCCTCTATCAACTTACTTGGGTCCTTCAAATCCAAAAAATGACCTAGAAGTCTTCCTAAAATAAAGGGGTTTACAATTACTATCATCGTGAAAAATGAAGAGGAAAAGCAACAAAAGGTCCTCTAAATCTAGAAAAAATGACCCAAAAGTCTTCCTTTAATTAGTAGGTTACAATTACTATCATCGAGGATAATGAAGAGGAAAAGCAACAAAAGAATAAAGAAACTGAAAAAGGAAAAGAGGGGTCATAGAGAAAAAGTTTCCTTGATCCCAAAAAACAAAAGGAAAAAGATGTGTTTGACAATGAAGAATACACATCACGAGAAAACTTTGAACACGTGTACAAAGATGAAAATGAAGATATGTAACACAAAGAAGAAGAGTAGCAGAAGCATGAAGAGGTTTGAGTTCCTCAAGGAAAACTTAGAGTTGAAGGAAATCAAAGGGAGCCTAAAAAATGAGGATTTTGATAATGAGGAGATGGAGATCTCCTGGGAAGAAGGGGATGGAGCTCAGACTAATCTAGAGAATGCAGAAGAAGAGGGAGGTGTAAAGGCTGATATGACATAACTCTATAAAAATAAGATGGGAGAGGCAATCCTATCTCACATAAGGATAACAAAAGGCCTCGTGAAAAATGCTTTTATGTGAACATCTACAAGGCAGTCCAAAACTAAAAAGCAATTGGAGAAGATTGGCAAGAACAATAGAACTAGAGGAGTGAGAGCTCAGACTAATCTAGAGAATGCAGAAGAAGAGGGAGGTGTAAAGGCTGATAAGACATAACTCTATAAAAATAAGATGGGAGAGGCAATCCTATCTCACATAAGGATAACAAAAGGCCTCGTGAAAAATGCTTTTATGGGAACATCTACAGGGCAGTCCAAAACTAAAAAGCAATTGGAGAAGATTGGCAAGAACAATAGAACTAGAGGAGTGAGGTCAATAGCTTGGCGACGACTACATGGAAAGAAGCGTTGAAGGAGATTTTTTATGCTTTTTGCTCTTAGTATTTTTGTTGTGGGCATGCATGCCTATTTGTAAGCTTAGGTATGGTTATCTTTAATGTTGAACTTGGTTTTTGAAAAGAATGGAAGAGGGAATATAAGTATGGTTCTTAATTGTTATAGCTTGTTGAACTAAATGTGTTGGGGTCCATTTTATTCAATAGTTAAGTGTGTTGTGTGTTGTTCAAAACTTTTTTTGGTCCTGTGGTTGTTGTTTCTTATGATGTTTTGTTGTGTAATGGGACTAGGCCCCTTTCACTCCTAATCTAATAAAAAACATATCTATTCGTAGAGATATTTGAATATTCATAAATTTAAATATCCATCCCTAATATTTGATTGACCTTAATGTTCTTTGCTTGTACATATAGCTTTTTGGCTAATTCCATGCTAATGAAAGTATACTTGTTGCTAGAGTTTCTGTAGACAATAGTTCCTCTTCCTTTTCAATCCATCCATGACAAATAAGCACATAATCGTTCTTTCTTCCTTCTCCTATTTCATCCTCCATTCTTTCCACTTCTTTATTTTCATCTTCCTCTTCTTTCGCTTCCTCTAAAGAATAAATATCCTTACACACTTATAAATATCATTAGTCTAAGTCACCTTCACCTCTTAATGATCACAACAAAATAATTCTCCATGAAAAGGTTTTACAATCAAAAATTTAATATTTGTACAACCCTTCTAATGTATCCTCACTTCCATCAAAATTACGATCCTCCATTGAAACTTGAGTTTTAAAACATAAAATTTAATAACTCAAAATATTAATGATAAAAATCTTTTTTTTGGACTTATCATCAGTGTAAAAAAATCTACGATTTTGTCTTCTTTTGTCTCAATGGTAGCTTTAATACCACTTTATAACCCTCGAGGTAGGGTAACACCATAAAATACTCCCTATAGAAGTGATTCCATGCTATATCTCCAAAAGATCAAAAACAAAATATCATAATTCGTGCACATCTTTTACAATAATAGTAACATTCTTTATATAGACACATCCTAGTATTACAACGCAATGGTAATCCTCACGAAGGCCTACTCAATGTCTAAAATAATTATTCTCACAAGTTAACCATGTGAGTCAATGTAATTAATATAAGCGATGTGTCGCACATGTTGAATCTTTATCTACAATTGCATTATAATGTTGTATCCATGGTACATAACAAGTTAAGACAGAAAGTGGTGTCATCTTGAGAGATTTATGTTTTCATTAGACACAATTTTTATAATTTATTATTTTTTTCTAATCAAAATGGGAAAAAGTGGAATAAGTTTAATCCATGCACTAAAGTTTTAAGCTTAAAATATATAAACAAAATTTGAAAAAAAAAATTAAAATAGATAGAGTGATGTCCCACTTGACATCATTTCTAGATTTTTGTCAACTAAATTATAATGTCCATTTATTAAAAAATAATAAATTTTCCAATTTTTTTAAACATAAAATACACTAAAATATGTACTATCGTTTCAAAATTTGAAACATGTCACTTCTTAGAAATTCAAGCTAAAAAAGTTAGATTATTGTCACTTGTTTCCGTAATATAAGTGTGATGCATACCTTCATCCATGCACATACACTTGACACAATCCTCAAGGAAGCTCGGATTCCCCACATTAATATACAAGTGTAACCCGTGACAAAAAATTTCAATGCAATGATCCTTATTAGCCAGTTCCAATAACCCCACCAAACCTTTCCCATCATTTGGCAAATTCAATCCAATACCAATGAAACTCGGGGCTCGAATCCATCCAACACAGAGGATCCCTCATCACATCTTTTGGAAACACCAAAAGCACCATGATAAAAAAGGCACTTTTGGAACTGCTGCTTCTGAATACCAGATAGATACAAGGCTAATTAAAATAGAGTTAGAATACTATTTTGAAAATAAATAAAGATTATAAGTAAGGTTAAAATGTATATCAATTTCATCACTGGTTTGCCCCAACTCAATAAGTTGAACAGCATCAATTCCTTGTCTTCTATTATTTTTCTGGTTGAAACAATGTTGAATGATTTTATTCATACCTAATGATTGCAGAGGATATAAAATGTACATAGCTTGATTGCATTAGCGGACTAAAGAATCCAGTGGATATGGATTAGTGACAACCGATTTTTCTAACATGTGGTCAACTACTGGATATGTAATAAAAATATGATGTGAGTACAACTAGTGGGACAATTTTGCTGAGAGTTAGGGCATTTTCAATGCAACTTTATTTTTATTCAATGCAACTTTTCTATTACCAAAAAAATGAATGATATACAACAGAGCATAAATGATGGGACAGTAATAGTCATTAATCAAAATTTCCTTATGCTCTGAAACATTGCAGCATTTTAGTTATATGGCATTTTTTTCTCTCAATCTGCAATTAAACCACCAAAACCTGTTTTAAAACTTGACTGCTAAACAAAAACAATATTAAATGTGACTTTCAGCTAGTATTTATATTTTGTTCGAGTTTAAGAGCAACCTTGTGGAGAGTTTTAAGTGATAATTGATTGAAACAGATCTTGGAGCTCATGCACGAGAAGAGTGTACTGCTTCACTGTTGCAGAAACTGCGAGCAGCTGCTAGTGCAAATTGATTGCATAATGCATCTTTACAAAGTTATTAGTTTTTTCACCAAAAAGGGATGATAACAAGTTCCAAACAAACTAATATAATGTAGCAAAAGAATACCATTCAAAAAAGGAAAAATAAATTATAGGTTCCTTCTGTCCAATAGTCTTCAAAGCCACAATTTATTCAATATCTAAATTAAGTACAACTCTGCAGCTATGATTATTATCATTTGCAATAATAAATTACTCAAACCAATTTATCATACTAAAAAACATTGGAGTCAACAAAATGAAATACATGGACTATCATAGCCATGTATTTTGAGGTATTTCTACAACGGTGTAGCTGTGTGATACTGACAAATGATATTAACCTTTTTTTCTTACATTGTCTTCTTAATGTAGTCAGCAGCAAATCTGGCAATCTGATGTTCAACAAATGTTTTCCAAGTCAAGAGTGCGATGGAGACTCATTAGAAAGAATAGGCATAGCAAACCATGTAGTAAGACTTGGGTTCATTTCTTTATAATAATTATTTTCATTTCCTACTATGTGGCTGCAAACCTTGGCATTAGATAAACAAGAATTAGATTAATATAGAACAGGTACCTTGCCAGAAACCATAATTAGATCTTTTGGTTAAGATTCCAGATTCATTAATAAACGCTTTTGTGTTCTTTACAAGTATTGACAACAGACATTCCACAATGCAGATCAACATCCAGCATGCCCTTTTTTCTTAATATGTAATCTCACTCCTAGAAGTACATTCATATTACCGTGTATTTGTAGTAAGAAGATGGAAATGTAAGAAAAAATTTAGCCACCGAAAATTATTATAATAGGATTAAGTATACCAAGACTTGCAAGCAATCCACATTTTATAAAGCCACCCTTTTTTCCACTATAATTGAGTACATGCAATTTCAGTGAAGTTTGAAGAATGACTATACGTTTCATAACATGTCAGCGAGAGGATAGAGCTGGGTAACATTTTTGCTCAGCCACACAATAGAAGAAGAGGTATGGAAAAATGGAACTCTTAGAGGACTACAGCCTACAGGTATGCACTGAACAGGGAATTGTTGATGCAGTCAAGGAGGGGGTTCCACGTAAGGACCACATAATCCTAGCAGCCTACATGATATTGCCCTATAAAGGTAACAAATCAAGCTCCATTCTTTGCACTCTGTCTATGTGGAAATTACAGCCATTTTACACTATCACAACACTTTGTGTAGATAATAATAATACCTTTTAATACCAAACAACAGAAATCAAGATGTAAAAGTTTTTCTTGCTTCTGCTCTACTAGCTTTTCTCTCAGACGACAAAGAGGAGCATGAAACCAAGAATATGTGCAGCACAGAATATTAAAATTTTTAAAAAATCGAAGGAAAAAACACAAAGGATAATGTTCTTACATCCCTAGTATGCCCAACCTCTGAAAATACACTTTTTTCAACAGAACTGAAATAGGTTTTATTGTGTTTTCCCATCAACATAGAAGACTGTCACAAAACTATTCATTCAAAACCTCACAGAAGTGAGGAAAGAAAGAAAAAAGATTGGGACTAATTAGAACTAAAATCTAGAATCCCTCACACCCACCATCTCTGTACAATTAAAATATTTTACTAAATCTAGACGAATTCTTTTGATTGACTGTAATTTGTGAATGTAATTTGTTTTAAGCTTAAATAGATTACAAAAATCAAATACCTATTGAAATGTTCTCCAAGATCATGTAAGAGTTTGATCATCTTACTGGACCTATCAGTATGGAAACTCAAAGGATGAAAGTTTAAATACATAATTACTCTTTTTTTTTCCAATTATCAACAAAATTCACCTCAATCTTGAGAATGATTCAGCTGGAATGATTAAGTTGTTTCAGTTATTGAGTAAAGAGTTCAAAGTTGCAATTGACTTTCCTGTTTTACTATCAACAAAACTGTACCTCCTCTTCTCTCTACCACTTAAACCAGCTAACTACAATGCACTGTAAAGTTTGATTCTAGTGATTCCAAATACATATGTAGAGAGATGGATAGAAAGCCACACAAATAATATCAGATTGAGGAGATATTTGATTTTCCCTGCCCCTGCGAATATATTTGTGTACTAACTAAGGAATCAGATATCAGAAGCTACGACCAAATGCTACCCTTTATTCTGTAACATAACTTAAAATTTCAGGAGGTTTTGCTTCCTATATATTTATTTCTTAAAATATCTTTTGAAAACTCAAAGAAAGCAAACTCTACCAAAGAATTTATGTATCTTAATTAAGCCATTAAAATGCTTTACCAGAACCTACTTCCATTCATTAACTTTGAAAGCTCAGTAACTCAGCAAAAACTGAGATAATGGTTTAGAAAATCTTGATATAAAGATTATTTGACCAATTCATAGCACACATTTCCAGAAGCCTTTCGAAAGTTCAGTAACTCAGCAGCCATTGAGATAATTATTCAGAGAATTTTGATATAAAGATTAAGAGACCAATCTATACTGCAAATGTTTCCGGAAGCCTTTGGGAGCATCCTCCTTTCCTGTGCCAAAATGGCAGCTTTAGAATAGATTTTTGTTGGATATAATGGTTGAAAATGCTATGATAGACATGCATGCACATGTGGAAGTATAGCCAAGGTTCATGAATTGTTTGATAGAATGAGTCAAATAAATGCAAACTCGTGCACTACAAATGGGAGCTTTTGAACATGGTATAGAGATACATCAAAGTGCAAGGATAATTTTTCATCAAACCTAATAGTTGGAAATGCTCTGGTAGATGCAAAATGTGAAGGTATAAATAAGGCAGATGAATTGTTTGATAGAATATTTTCAAATATATGATCTCTCATGGACTATAATGATTGCAGGATTTGCACAAACCGGATTTATTCAAAAGGCTTTAGAAACTTTGAAGAAAAATTGGTTAAATAGCCTGGCTGTGATTTAAGATGAAGTAGGACTGGTCCTATCCAACAAGGAAATTGAGAAATAAGAAATCTATTTATGGCGACTATAACCCATAATCTATATGTTGCTTTTGGATTTGATTATGTGAGTGTTTTGAAGCAGCATAACACTCACGCTATCAAATACAGAAGCAGCATATAGACAATATGGGTTATCTCATGAATTGTGGAAATCTATTCACCAACTCTGATTATAACCCCAAGATAATATTAAGTGTAGACAACAATAAGGAATTTGAGAGCTGATGGGATGTGATGTCCCCTTCCTAATTTGCCCTAAAATCACAATTGCAGCAAATTAAGGTTACGGTTACATCTTACCACATGAATCATTAGGTTAGTCAAACCCCATTATATTCATAGAGTATAAAAACATTAGGGGAAGAGACATGCTAGGTCCGCCCGAAGGCATTTCTACACCAAGCCTAAGAGTGGATGTCTACCACAACCCTCTTGTTTGGCAGGCGCTTGTCCCTGGTTTCCCCAACCATGTCTCTGTTAATTTACAGGATCTGATAGAGGAATTCTATCTTATAAATAGGTGCTGGTTACTTATGTATTAAATTGAGCAGAGATCGTATTACAGCAGAGAGAAGACAATGCCACATTTATTCATTGCTTTCTCTGCAGAATACAATCCACATATGTATCTGTGCGTAGGGCCATATATCCGTAGAGCCATGTCTCTACGTAGACAGCTCTCTATATAATTCGCAGCCCTTTGTAACAACAGTATTTGTTACGTTAAATACCTTTCGGTAGTTAACGTAACATATCATATTCGTATGATATGTTACGTTAACTATCGAACGATAGTTAAGCGTAACTCATTAATATGTGTATACAGCCGAATATGCAAGTCGATATAAATCGACTGTGTTACTATCAGTTTAAATGTTAAACTCAATTAATATGATAAATTAATAACTATATATATATATATATCGACTAATAGATTAATATCATTATATCAATCAATTCGATGCTATAGTTTAACAGTCTCGTCTCCCTACAAATAGTTGCCATCTTGTGGAGTTGGGTGGAGATTGTAAGGGGGTTACTTGACTCTGTAGGTGCCCTATTTGTCCTAGGCCACAATGGTCTTTCTAGGATGACCTACTAACGAGCCCGCTCGCCAACCTTCTCTTAAACCTTAAGCCCTCTCTCCCAAAGTGGATTTTAGACAGTATGTATATCTATTCTCTATCAAAGAGGCATACACTTAAGCATAATCTAACACCCAAAGACTAAGTTACCGGTTCAAATCTGGATGCAGATGTGGGTACGAGAACCCGGTACATGGATATGAGAAAAAAAAAATTGGGGGGTTTTGGATATGTTTGGGATACAGAATTAAATCATTTGAAAATATGATACTTCATCATTGATAAGGTGGAACATGGATCAAATGTATTGAAAGTGTGTTCAACTATTCCCTGAGATCTATAAGAGTTGGATTTGGTCGGAACAAATGAATAGAGAGGCAACAGGGGAGGGCTGGATTCTCACTAGCAATGTCTTGTATTGAAGGACTTGGTGGAGGAGGTCCTGTTGTAACATTCTTTCTTGGATTGACTAGCACCCAATCCATCTCTCATTCTTTCATGTTTTCAATTGATGCCCTACCCCTGGTTAATTCTCAAGTCATCAAAGTGCATTGTATCTACTCGCCCTCGCATTCCCATGATCATTCTGTGGGATCCCACTCTAGAAACAAGACTGCCTATAGGATTGATCTATCATTGACTTGGCCAAGGAATGAGAAGATTGGTGGTGGCCCTCAGATGAAGAAAGAACTAAGCGGGCCCATCCCTTGATAGTTCGAATTAAAACCCATCGTACACTGAAGAGCAAGAGAATAAGTGGTTGTAGTGAAATAAGTAGATGGTAGCTAGTTGCTTGTCTGATGGCCACTGTCATTCACTTTGTGTTCACTGGCATCCATGTGCCTAGGCACCCAGGGTGCACATCAACACCTTGTCGATGCACGTCATGCGCATCCAAAAGCATCCACAAGGAGTGGATGCACATCCAGGGTGCATCCAAGCACATCTGACATCCTAGCCCAAAGATGTATATCATGGTTGGAGATCTTTGGGTTTGTCAATAGTCCCTCGAGGTTGAAGGGAAATTGCAATATGGTGCCCTTAGCAGTTCTCCCTCTCGCAGTGCAATAGGGTGCCCTCATAGTTGTTCTCCCTTTCGCAGTGCAGTAGGGTGCCCTCATAGTTGTTCTCCCTTAACTATCATTGCAGCAAGGTGCCCTTAACAGTTCTCCCTCACAATGCAGTAAGGTGCCCACATAGTTCTTCGCCCTTAAAAAACACTGCAACAAGATGCCCTTAGCAATTCTCCCTTAATTGCAGACTCTTTTCCCACTCCCTCGTGATGCA
The DNA here is from genome assembly GCA_027943335.1 of Chamaecyparis obtusa. Classification (NCBI taxonomy): domain Eukaryota; kingdom Viridiplantae; phylum Streptophyta; class Pinopsida; order Cupressales; family Cupressaceae; genus Chamaecyparis; species Chamaecyparis obtusa. The sequence goes on from BSBK01005180.1 coordinate 292,254, forward strand.
CTATTGCGAGATTATATTCATTTTTTAAAGTTTGTTAACATCAGATAGAGAAGCAAAATAAGCTATCATTTTTTTTGCATTACTGATAATGGAATAATAAACACCCTAAACTTAGATATGATTTATGCATTCTACCGCGGAAACCAAAGATTTGATTTTCTAAAGATTTAATGTTCTTGTTTGGAGTGAAATTGTGCATCCTCCATTTTGCTTTATTGGGGGAAAGGTCACCGCCTCTCATAAGGATTGAGTCACCACTTTTCATGGTTGCCTTTGAGAATAATACATTATTCCCCAAATTGATCTCCCTTGGATGTCCTCTTCAAATTAAACCTTCTCCCCTTTATATCTTCCAATGTGGGAGAGAGTCACACTTCTTCATTATGTCTAGCCCTTTGCAATGGCCACAACCTTTCACAATTACCATGTAATATCCTACTCTGATCTGAAGTTTTGATTTTCTGATTTTGTTTATGTTTCCTGAATTTTCTGATATTTTAATGTTTTTGCAATTTCCTGATTATTTGTGAATTTTCAAATATTGAAAATAAATGCAGGAAAGAATAACAATAACGAACTTTGAAATGCAAACTAATAAATATTTAATAAACTTAGGATATTTATTGCAATTAATGTAATTTGGTATGTACCCTAGTTCCAATGCCCCATGTCAGTCAATGATAATATCAGCATATAATTGCAGCAAGTTTGATATTATTCTTATTAGCAGAAAACCAGTACGGCATAAATCTGATAACGCAATAATAACCCTGATTTTGCAATGTCTAGGATTAGAACGCCTAGCAGGGGGAATGTAATATCTATTGATAAAAGGTTGTGAGCTGATGAAATTGTAAGATCTGAAATATTTCAGATCTGCTCCTTACTCAAAAATAACAATGAAACCTTGTCCTTTCCACTGCTACAAACTAAAATAATGAATTCCTCTAGTAGTATTTTAATTGCTATGAAGCCCAATGCAACCCCTATGTGAAATTGTTTGTGTATTATGCCCTTGGATAATCTTTCACACTTGCAGACATTTAAATTTGTGACAGATTTCGTCTTCACAAATAATTCTTGCTAAACCCTACCCTTGAGAGCCATAAAATGCCAAAGATGAATTCTCTAAAATAATAATGATTCAAAAGAGGCCCAAAATAATCACCCCAAAATTACTTTATTCTTAAATTCTAACGCCACTTTTAGGGTTTCATAATCTTCATAGTACCTTTTATTTTTAATTTTGTAATCTCTCCTCATGTGCATCCATTATAACTTCGTAAAGTCATTTTATTATATTTAGTGTTCCACAGGGACACATACCCCCCCTTGGGCCCTGTGTTCCCGGGACGAGGATGTCCTCGGGATAGGGGGACAAAGATGGGGCATTCCCATACCACCTCTCAGCCGCCACCACAGTGAGACGCGGGACAACATGGCATCCCCAAAATGGCGTGGGACGTTTTCACATCATCGCCCCATTGCAAATGGGGACCCCCTCTTTTTACTTCCCGTTGGTAGGTTTAGATTAGTAGAGTAGATTGGCAACAATTTGGGATCCTTTCAAATTGAAATGTTGAAAATTGAAAAATGGCAAAATTGGCTAAGTATGAGAGCAAGAAGGTTAAGAGTCAAATGTTGGGTTTGAGGAGGACAAAGGTGTTGAAAAGGAGAAAGGTTGTGTTTGAAATCACTTGGTTAGATAGGAAGGCTGTTCCACCCTACCAAATAAGGTGGAATCCACCACCTTAAGTGGCAGCCTGCCAAGTAAGGGAGTGGAATCCACTTCCTTAAGTGGCAACAAAGGTGGAATCCGCCACCTCAAGTGGCAGTCTTCCAAGTACGGGAGTGGAATCCACTTCCTTAAGTGGCAACTTGACAAATATAAAGGTGGACTCCACTTCCTTAAGTGGCAACTTGACAGATAAAAAAGGTGGACTCCACTTCCTAAGTGGCAACTTCATAGATAAAAAGGTGGAATCCACTTCCTTAAGTGGCAACTTGACATATAAAAAGGTGGAATCCACTTTCTTAAGTGGCAAGGAGATGAATTAGATTTATTGGATAATGGGGCCAAGGAGTTTAATTTAAGTAGGAGACTTTGATTTAATGAGATGAGAAACAAGGTGAGGAAGAGGCATGAAGGATTTACAAGAGTTGCAACCAATCATGAGGCCCCTTCCTAAAAGTTCGAACAGCCTCAACAAGCAACATATGGCCCCATTTTAGATAAACATGGCTCAACTTCAAACTTGCGGCCCCCTACAACTAAATGTGTGGGTCTGATTTGCTAATTATAAGCCCAAGTTCGATGCAAGATAAGCCTAAGTCAGGCCTAGAATGAAATGTGTGCCTCTAGGCCCCAAGTCTGAGTCCAAAATCAATGAAGATAAGGCCTAACCAGACCCATAATCCAAAATTTAATGAAGCCACAACTTCAATGCAAAAGGGGTCCATTATCAGAAAAACCATTAATGTTTGTTGGTAAAAATTCATTTGTTGTAGACCGAGGAAAACATTGACCCAAGAAGGCCATTTCAACACTTCAAAGAAAACCATTTCAAATCTGATTGCACACATACCAAGAGAAGTTCCACCCAAAAAGAGGGACTGATTTTGAAAGTTTAAAATCACAAAGGATAAAATTTAATGAAGCCACAGAGTCAATGCAAAAGGGATCCATTGTCAGCAAAACCATTGATGTTTGTTGGTACAAATTCAATTTTTGTAGACCAAGGAAAAAACAGATCCAAGAAGGAAGCTATATAAGCTTGGCTATTTTAAAATCTCAAAAGAAAATCACTCCAAAACTTTGTTTGCAGGTATACAAGAAGCAATTTGATTCATCAAAAAAGGCAGATTGGAGAGTCTTTTGATCATTTTATTGCAGAGCTAAATATATGTACTGATAAAAAATCAATCTTCTTCAAGTTTCCATGCCAAAAGAGGACTGATAATTGCATTTACCAGCAAATAAAGTTTTGTTTGTTAGAAAGTAAAGTCCACAAAGATAACTGAGAGGGGGGTGGGGGAGGGTGAATCAGTTATCTAATAAAAACAACTTTTGTTAACCTTATTATATCTGAAACATGTAATCAACTTAAACAGAAACCACAAAAAGATAATCATAGACAATGACACCAGATTTGTTAACTAGGGAACCTCTTGATCAGAGAGTAAACCCCGGTGGGGATGGTACCCACAAAAGATGTACTAATATGAAAATTCCTTGTGAGAGGATGGACTCTGTTAGGAGTCTTATGAAATACATTCAGTCCATATCAGTCCCTATTAGGAGACTTTCAATCCTTGTGAGAAGATTCTAACCCTGTTAGGAGTTAAGGAAGGCAAAAGAACCCACTGTCCAAACAGCTTCAAGGGCAAGATCACTGAACACACTATCCAACTAATCTCTGTATTATCCGAATAGAATAATACCAATAATTACTGATCTTAGCAACTTCTCTTCTCTCCTCTGATTGTGCCAAAACCGCACCAAATATTTTACTAGATCTACTCACTTCGCATCACATAACAATCATTGATTCACTTTATCTCCTCTTCACATCTTACATTTCATATCACACACACACACACTTACAATTAAGGAAAACAATCCTTCCTTTATACCATGCACATTATTTCATAATTGGGTCGGCCAATCAAGCTTAACCAATTACAAAATATAAAACATTACACGTTACATAATATTTCCATAATCACATAAAATTGTCGGCTTACAAACTTAATAAATCTTCACACGTGCGACCTTTGACTATGCTGACTCATCCAGGTCACCTCTGCAATGTCTTCAAGCTCTATATAACTTTGCATGTCCAAATTCTATCCCTCTTAGGAGATATAATCCGATTATCACAAGCCGCTTCTCAGGAACACTGACAGAATACAATTTCCACTAGATTACTCATAACTAACACAAATACTTGAATTTTTGTGCGCGCTCTTAACCATGATATCAGGACACCATAAAGAACTATTAGAATAATTTAGAATCATATTTTATTAATGCTCAATATTGTATCTTAGTATAAATATTAGAATGTTTCTAATATTTAGTTAGCTGTAGCTAGAATAGAATGTTTCTATTCTAGACGATCATTTCCTAAGGAAACATCGTTCATCTTCTTGTATATATAGATCGTTTGATCTTTGTTAATATATCAGAAAGTATTCTACCATCTACTTTTCGTAACATGGTATCAGAGCCATTTCTTTAAATTTTTTCAGAAAATTTATAATTTCTTTTGAAATTATTTGCTCAAATTTTTTGAATTAATTTTTGTCTATTCCCACATTGTGGGATCTGTTGCTGCTCACGTCTAGGGTTTGTGAGTTTGGCTAGTTTTCAACCCTATTCAGCCACGTTTTTTCTGCAAATCTGCTATTAATTTTTGGAGGTTTTTTTGCAGTAGGCCTTTTTTTGAAACCCTAATTTTTTGGGCTCGAAATTTTTTTCTGATTACAGATTCTTGATGGGTTTTTCGAGAGCTCAATCGGGTTGTTGTCCATTTTTTCTGGGTGCCTTGATTTTTGTGCCTCAATTTTCGAGCCCGCGGATCCAAATTTCAATAGCATATTCTTTTTGGGTTTTTCGAGATCTCAAATGGGTTGTCATCAAATTTTTCTGGGTGCCTCAATTTTTGTGCCTTGGTTTTTGAGCCAGCGGATCCAATTTTTGACAGCATATTTCTTTTAGGTTTTTCGAGCTCTCTTTTGGGTGCTTCTCTTGTTTTTCTAGGTCTTCCAATTTTTGACCTCAAAGTTCATGTCCTCTGAGATATTCACGTTTTTTTCGCAAACATGCTATGAGCATCTGTATCAACAGCCTCAAAAGTCGGTCTCCATTAAAAAGCAAGCTAATGTTGCTAAACACTCAGAGTAGAAAGAATCTGCCTTTATGGCCAAAATATCTGCAGATCATGTGAAATCTTCTGCTTGGTACATAGATTCTGGGGCCTCTCGTCATTTCACTCACAGGCGTGATTGGTTTGTTGAGGTCTCTCCCTGCACTGACTCAGTTATCTTTGGCGGTGGTGAAGAGTACAATGTTGTCGGCAAGGGCAATGTTCAGATACAGTCTGGAGGAAGAAAACTCATGTTCCTCAATGTGTGTTATGTTCCTAGCATGAACCATAATCTTCTTTTAGTTAGTCAGATTATGAGGCACTCTCCTCAGCTGGATGTTGTTTTTAGTGCACATAAGTGCTCGATTGTTGATCGTACTACTTGCACTACGCTTGCTGTTGGCCTTGAGGATCATGGTCTTTATAGGCTTGTGGACTCAGGAGATTCTCTTGAGCATGCCTTCATAGCAAAATCTACTGCTATCAGCAGTCTCTGGCATCAGCGATATGGTCACCTGAATATTCAGTATCTTGCACAACTTGTTTGAGACGATCTAGTACATGGCCTACTGGATATTCAGACCCAAAATCATCGAGTTTGTGGAGCTTGCCAGGCAAGGAAGCAACACAGGACACCGTTCAAAGATGGTGACTCATGGCGAGCATCTAAGGTACTCCAGCTAGTTCACGCTGATATATGTGGTCCTATGAATACTACTTCTATTACTGGGTACAGGTATTTCTTACTCTTTGTTGATGATTTCAGTCGCAAAATATGGGTATATTTTCTTACGAAAAAATTAGATGCATTTCCTGTATTTCAGACATTTAAGGCCTTAGTAGAAAAAGAGTCTGGTTCTTCTATTCTTACTCTTAGGTCTGATAATGGGGGGGAGTTTTGTTCTTTTGTTTTTTCTACCTTCTGCGCTGCTCATGGCATCAAGCGTCAGTTTACCACACCACACACCCCTCAGCAAAACAGTGTTGTAGAGCAGCGAAATCGTACCATTACAGAGATGGCTAAGGCTATGCTGGAACATAGAAACGTACCTAAAAAATATTGGGCAGAAGCAATATTCACAGTAGTTTATCTTCTTAATCGGTGACCCACTTATGCAGTTAAACATAAGACTCCTGAGGAAGCATGGTCTGGTCGCAAACCTAGGATCAACCATTTAAAAGTTTTTGGCTCTCTAGCATATGTATGGATTCTTGATGCCAAGCGCACTAAGTTGGATTCCAAGAGTCAAAAGCTTATGTTTACAGGGTACAGTGACACTTATAAGGCCTACAGACTAATTGATGTAAACACTGATCGTTTAATCTTCAGTCATGATGTTGTGTTTGATGAGGAACTAGGACCATTTCAGCTCTCTTCCTCCCCGCAGCATTCTGAGACTCAGCCTTCAGAGACCTCTGACTTGGGTCTTCCTATTTCATGTGATTCATCTGATGAGCGAGCTGATTCTAATGCACCGCCTGAGCTCCCTCCGAACAATGCCATTCTTGCTCCTAATCCTGATCTGCTTCCTCATCCAACTATTCCTTCTAGATCTAATATTGGCCCCTTTTCTCTTCGGCCTAAATGGTGGGCTAAGACAATCAGTGATCTTCATCCTGATGAACTCATTGAGGGTAGAACCTCCAGAAATAAGAGCATTCAGCATAACACAATTAATGTTGCTCTCATGGCTAATATCCACAGTATCTCTGAGCCTCAAACATATGCAGAGGCCAAAGGAATTCCAGAATGGGAACAAGCAATGGATGTTGAGTTCCAAAGTCTTCAAAAGAATCATACCTGGGTTCTTTCAGATCTTCCTCCAAGGAAGAAACCCATTAGCTATAAATGGGTCTATAAGGTCAAATATCATGCAGACGGTACCTTAGACAAATATAAAGCCAGATTAGTTGCTCGAGGATTCACCCAGCGAGAAGGCATTGACTATGAGGAGACTTTTGCTTCTACAACCAAGATGAGTACTATTCGCCTTCTCCTTGCCATTGCAGCGCAGTATGGTTGGAAAGTTCACTAGATGGATGTGAAGAGTGCCTTTCTAAATGGTGAATTGCAGGAAGAAGTCTACATGACACAGCCTCCTGGTTTCAAGGTTGCCGGTTCAGAACCCAAAGTATGTAGACTCCGGAAAGCCCTCTATGGTCTTAAACAGGCCCCTCGGGCATGGTACATAAAAATTGATCAGTACTTGGTTGCTCGTGGATTTCAGCGTAGTCCTTCAGACAATAATCTGTATATCAAACACTCTGGTAATGATATTCTCTTTCTTGTTATCTATGTGGACGACTTAATCATTATTGGGAGTTTAGAACATTTGATTTCCAAAGTCAAACAGGATTTGTGCAGCACTTTTGATATGACAGATCTCGGACTACTTCATTATTGTTTGGGTATTGAGGTTTGGCAGACTGACAGTAGCATTTTTCTTTCTCAGTCTAAGTATGCTAGAAGCTTGCTTGACAAGTTTCGAATGCAGGATTGCAAACCAGCCTCCACTCCTATTGAGACCGGTCTGAAATTGTCTGCACAATCTGATTCTCCTCCTGTAGATGAAACCCTCTTCAGGCAACTAGTGGGTAGTCTCATCTATATCACTGCTACTAGACCTGATCTCAGCTTTGCAGTCAGCTACATCTCCCAATTCATGACAAACCCCAAGGTTGATCATTGGGTTGTAGCAAAGCGTGTTCTGCGCTATGTACAAGGGACCTTGGATTATGGACTTCTTTACACTCAGAGTGCTGCTCCTCAACTCAGTGGGTTCACAAATTCTGATTGGGCTGGCTCCGTTGACGACAAAAAATCTACCTCTGGATATGTGTTCAGTTTAGGATCGAGTGCGGTCACCTAGACCAGTAAGAAGCAACAGGCGAGGGCTCTCTCTTCGACAGAAGCAGAATATAGAGGAGCTGTCAAGGCAGCTTGTGAGGCAGTTTGGCTTCGTTAGATGCTTGCAGATATGCAACTACCTCAAGCAGGTCCAACTCCTTTGTTTTCAAACAATCAGGGTGTACTCAAACTTGCCAAAAATCCAGTCTTCCATGAACACACCAAACACATAGAACTCCATTGTCATTACATTCGGCAGTTGGTAGACGATGGATCTGTTCAGTTGCTATATGTTCCTACCTCGGAGCAGCCAGCAGATATTTTCACCAAACCTATTGGTCCTGACAAGTTTGTAAAATTCAGAAGGTCTATTGGTGTAGTTAATAGATTGAGCATTAAGGGGGGGTATTAGAATAATTTAGAATCATATTTTATTAATGCTCAATATTGTATCTTAGTATAAATATTAGAATGTTTCTAATATTTAGTTAGCTGGAGCTAGAATAGAATTTTTCTAATATTTAGTTAGTTGTAGCTAGAATAGAATGTTTCTATTCTAGACAATCGTTTCCTAAGGAAACATCATTCATCTTCTTGTATATATAGATCATTTGATCTTTGTTAATATATCAGAAAGTATTCTGCCATCTACTTTTCGTAACAAGAACATGTCCTAAAGTCCGCATAACCTTATCTAAAATTCTCCATGTGCGCTAATCCAAACTCTGTCTGCTACTCTGCTAATCTTCAGTAAAATCAGTATGTTGATATCAATGACAAACACAGTCATGAATGCAACATGCGACTGCTCCAAAACTGCTAGAATACTCCCCCATAGGACATATTCAACATTCATGCTAACACTGTTTTCGGTCATCTCCAAAAAATTGAAGACCTGAAATCAAGAGAGAAAAACACAAGACTTAAATTTTTACCTTTATACATCGTTGTTGCTATTAGAGACAGATATCTAAACCATTTTTCAGAACTATATAGTTCTCTACCAAGCATTAATTTGTAGATCTCAATCACTTTTTCTCATAAACAAGAAGAGTGAAAGTCAGTTAGCAAGAGTGGTATGATGTGTAGGGTTGAGAATTGATTGAAATTGAAAGCATTTCATGCTATTACAGACCTAGATTTGCTATTTCTGAACTCTGATTTAAAGTTTTAGAAGTCTGATTTTAACATACTAGCACCTAGAAATTTCAAGATTTAATTTACTATCTTGCAAATTTGATAAAACAAAGTTAAAATCTGATTAAGGTTTGGCATTGCAAGTTGAATCAAGGAGATAAGCGAGAGGAGATTTCAAGATCAAGATCAAGCCAATAAGATGCAAATCCAAACCCAAATTCAAGAAAATGCAAATCAAGAAGTCAAGAATGCAACAACAAGCCAATGCAATGAGAAGATTTCCTAGGATAAAAGAAGTTTATGAGGGCAAAGGGTATTTATTAAGCTTATAAGATAAGCATGATGAGGTGATGCCCATTTCTTCAACCATCCAAATCATGCCAAGTGCCCCATGTGGGAGAGCTCAATAATATTATGTCTTGATTCATTGAACCTGTAAACAAGAAAAAGTCAAAGAAAATTATCTTCTTAAGGAAGGTTTTTTGTAAGCCCGTGTGGCATTTTATTAATGGTTCATTAATTGGTGACTTCTTCTATAAGCTTCTACCTAACCTTCCTTCTCATTGGCCCACAAAACATTGTAATTTTCTTATTGGCACACAAGGTGGTTCTCTTTTGTAAATGGGTGGACATTTAATAATTGTTAGTGGAGATTATGAAACCCTAATTAGGGTTTTGTTGGATTAATCTTTGCCTTTGATCTTGAATCAAAGACATTCACATTTTCTTGCATTCTAGGAGTTTTTTAGCTTTCTAAGCCTTATCCTTTGCAAGTGATTTGACTGGAAGAAGTTGAAGTAGTTGATATCCATTGAATGAAAAATGTAAGTCCCTTTGCGATAAGTATAACCAAAGAAGGAACCTTGGTTATCACAAGAAAATACAAATCAAGAAGTCATCAAGAATCCAACAACATGCCAATGCAATAAGAGGATTTACTAGGATAAAGAAGTTTATGAGGGCAACGGGTATTTATTAAGCTTGTAACATAAGCATGATGAGGTGGCGCCCATTTCTTCAACCATTCAAATCATGCCAAATGCCCCAGGAGGGAGAGCTCAACAATACTATGTCCAAATTCATTGAACTTGTAAAAAAGAAAAAGTCAAAGAAAATTATCTTCTAAAGGAAGATTTTCTTTAAGCCCATGTGGCATTTTAGTATTGGCTCATTGATTGGTGGATTCTTCTATAAGCTTCTACGTAACCTACCTTATCATTAGCCCACAAAACATTGTAATTTTCTTATTGGCACACAAGGTGGTGCTCTTTTGTAATTGGGTGGGCATTTAATAATTGTTAGTGGAGGTTATGAAACCCTAATTAGGGTTTTATTGGATTAATATTGGCCCTTTGTAATGACCCTTACCAATAGGCCAACAAAAACCACTAATACTGAACTGAGAAAATTCGTCAAACAGTTGACATGCACTGAATTGTTTGTTTGCAATAATGTGTTTCAAGGTTGTAATTGTCTTGAGCATCAAGTACAATTGAGATAACAATACCAATATTGAAATGAACATTAACAGCACTAATAATAACATTCAGCGATTCCAATCACTTGGCACCTTACAATGACTATATCAACAAAGAGAAACTCTGCTATTAATGCAATGATCAATTTTCCCAAGACTGATTATTATGACTGAATTCTGAGAGTATAATGGGCTGTGACAACTATGTCAAATTCAGATTTCAACAATGAACTATGGTAATGACCAAACCATAGAATGCACTTCACTAAATCAATCCAATTACAATGAGAAATAACAGTGACTGTTCAAAGGAATTCTGGACTGCTATATAGTGACTGTACTTATGCAGATTTTTACCATTTTGGTACCCAAAACATCAATATCAAACAATGTATAAAAACCTGGAAATGCTGCACCAAATGTTGATCAAATCGATGATGAAGTATGCTGATGTAGACACCTCCAATTGCACCCGAACTAATCCCAATTTACAGCTGATTGTAGATGGCTGCAATTCTGTTTTTTTTGCTTTGCTTTTTCGGGTCTGCTTTTTCGGACTGCTTTTTCGGATTTGCTTTTTCGGACTGCTTTTTCGGATCTGCTTTTTTGGACTACTTTTTCGGATCCGCTTTTTCGTTTTGCTTTTTCGTCCTCTTACAACCAAAACTCAAACCCTCAGGTAAATCTAAGGATTCCAAATAAGCTCAACATGAAATGGCTGAATACCACTTCCAATGTGCAACCCTTCAGAAGATATCTCACTTCCTCAGTTATGCAAATCCAAGGGAGTTATCGTTCCCAAAGATCTAATGAAAATTTGCAGACCAAATGACTACAAATTGCTCCAATATGGAAAAGTAGAAGAATCCTCAAATCAGCTTCTTCAAATGAGAGGCCCAGCCCTCTATTTATTCACTTTTTGGAGAAGTTGCTAAGAACCTCTAGAAACATCCTTTATAAAATCATATTATAATGCACTTTATAATAAAGTAACTTTATAATATAAAAAAGTGCAATCTCAACTTAAAATTATAACAATGTAGGCCCCAAAGTCTCATAACTGAACGTAGGCTCCACTACAACTGCATGTAGGCCTCAAACTGGATGTAGGCTACATCGAATGTAGGCTCTGTCAGCAATATGCAATCAAATGATCAGCACAATGACTCTCTCCAAACTATTTGCCTACGAGAGTCGATGATAGGCAAACCCGTCATGAACGAACATGTCTCTAGAAAGGGGACATGACAGTCCGCCCCTCCAGAAATTGCTTGCCCTCAAGCAATCTCAAAGCTGGATGCTGCAAAATCTCCTCAGGCTCCCAAGTAGCATCCTCAACAGGAAGATCTCTCCACTTCACCAAATACTCCCTGATAACTCTCCTGCGAAGCTGTTTCTCCCTGCTATCCAAGGTAGACTCTGGCACCAAAACCAACTTCCCCTCATCATCCAAGGGTGGTAACACTGTAGAAGGTACAACATGCTGCCCTCACGCCTTCTTGAGGCGCGACACATGAAACACATTATGCACTCTACTATCAGCTGGAAGCTCAAGCTCATAAGCCAACTCACCAACACGCCTAATGATCCTGAAAGGCCCATAGTATCTCGGCTTAAGCTTCTCCGACCCACTCTTCTTGAGAGTAGATTGCCTGTATGGCTGAAGCATGAGGTAAACCATATCACCAACCTCAAAGCTCCTCTCAATCCGCTTCTGATCTGCATACTGCTTGTACTGATTCTGTGCCCTGGCTATATTATCCTTGAGAGCATCAACAATGTCCTTGCTCTCCTGAAGCAAATCCCCGGGCACGTGGAACTCTAATATCAGACATAAGCAAATCAATGAAGCTAGGCGCATCATATCCATATAGAGCCCTGAAAGGTGACATTTGAATCGACATATGGAAAGTGGTATTGTAACAATACTCACACATATGTATCCATTTCACCCATGCCCTCTGCTGACCAGCTACATAGTTCCTCAAATAGCCCTCCACCCACTTATTGACTATCTCTGTTTGTCCATCCGTCTGCGGGTGATAACTGGTGCTAGGTGTAAGGTCAGTGCCACAAAGTCTGAATACCTCCTGCCAAAAATGACTCAAAAATCGGCTGTCCCTGTCACTCACTATGCTGCGAGGTATCCCATGCAATTTGAAGACTTCTCTGAAGAAGACCTTAGCTACCTGTACTGTTGTGAAAGTAGTAGTGATGAGAAAGAAGTGTGCATACTTCGTCAGTCTATCCACCACCACGTAGATACAATCACGCCCTTGGGCCTTGGGCAAGCCCGTAATGAAATCCATGGATATGCACTCCCACTTCTGATCAGGAATGGGAAGTGGTTGTAGGAGCCCGGCTGGAAAGGTGTGCTCTTGTTTGTTCTACTGACAAACAGGGCACTCACGAACATACTGCAATACATCTGTCTTCAGTCCTTTCCAAGTGAACCGCTCCCGCACCTGTCTGTATGTCTTGAAGTACCCAGGGTGACCAGCTATAGGTGAATCATGAAGAGCTCTCAAAATAGATCGCTTCACCTTTGATTCTGGGACTAAAAATATCCTGCTCTTGTAGATGATCAAGTCATCCACAAGTGTATACCGGGTATCAACAACTGACCCATCAACTATCCCTGATGCCCATGGGTCTCTAGCATATTCTGCCACTATCAAATGCCTCCAATCCTCTAATATCTCAATCAATGCACTAAGATGTGGTCTACGTGACAATGCATCTGCTACCACATTCTGAGTCCCTCTCACATATGATATGTCAAAATCGTAAGCTTGTAGCTTACTCACCCACTTCTGCTGCCTGTCATTGAGATCTCTCTGACTAAGGAAATGCCTCAAGCTGTTGTGGTCAATTTTGATACAAAACTTACCACCCACTAGATACTGTCTAAACTTAGCCAATGCGTGCATGATGGCTAACATCTCCTTATCATAGATGCTGAAAGATCTCTTAGATCCACGGAGTTTCCTGCTCTCATATGCAATAGGGTGTTTGTCTTGCATCAACACAGCACCAATACCCTCTCCAGATGCGTCACACTGAAGCTCAAATGGCTTCGAGAAATCAGGCAATGCTAACACCGGGCATGAAGTCATAATCTCCTTGAACCTGTCAAAGCAAACCTGCGCCTCTGGTGTCCAAACAAAGGCCCCCTTCTTCAGCAAATCTGTCATAGGGGCTACATGACGTGAATACCCACTCACAAATCTGCAGTAGAATCCACATAGGCCTAGGAACCCTCTCAACTGTGTCAGGTTCTCAGGAATAGGCCACTCTACTATAGCACGAATCTTATTAGGATCCATCTGTACTCCCTCTGCACTGATAATGTGTCCCAAATACAAAAGCTCAATCATACCCAGATCACATTTGGACTCCTTGGCATACAAGGACTCCGTCTGCAATATACTCAATACAATCTCCAAATGTGCTACATGCTCCTGCCATGTCCGACTATATACCAAGATATCATCGAAGAATACCAACACAAACTTCCTCAACTGATGATGGAAGACCTTATTCATCGTGGACTGGAAAGTAGCTGGTGCATTGGTCAACCCAAATGGCATGACCACAAACTCAAAGTGTCCACAATGGCATCTAAATGCTGTCTTCTCCACATCCTGCTCTCTGACTCTGATCTGATGATATCCTGATCTCAAGTCTATCTTGCTGAAGTAGCAAGCCTCGTGAAGCTCATCTATCAGCTCATCAATCCGCGGAATAGGGTATCTATTCTTAATAGTCCTCTTGTTCAGCGCCCTATAATCAATGCACATACGTAGAGAACCATCCTTCTTCTTCACCAATACTACTGAAGAAGCAAAAGGAGACTTGCTCAGTCTAATGTGCCCCATCTCAAGTAGCTCCTTGATGGTTTTCTCTATCTCATCCTTGAGCCTCTTAGGATGCCTGTATGGTGTGATCATCACGGGTTTAGCACCCTCCTCTAGCTCAATAATGTGCTCTATTCCCCTGTCAGGTGGTGCGCCAGGTGGAATATCACTGAATACCCTATCATACCGCTCTCTCAATCTCTGAATATCAGGGTGATACTCTGTCATCTGATGCTCCTCCTGTGTAGGCATGAGAGTACACATGGTTGCCCATCCGATCCCATCGTGTCTAACCATCCTCTCCATGCGCCTGAAAGAAATAGTCCTGACATCACTATTTCTGATAGCCCTCAAGACATGCTGCCTACCATCTGCCTCAAACTTGATCTCCATGTCCCTGAGTCTGAAAGTGACCTCACCCAATGAATGTAACCATGTCATCCCCAACACAATATCTAGGTCACCCATGTTAACTACATGGTAATCCGCTTTGAACTCATAATTGCTCAAGCGTAAGGGCATATCTCTGATCATCCTGTTACACTTAAAGAGTGTAACCATCAGCAACCTGCACTCGGAGACCCTCAAACTCCTCTGTCTCAATACCACGGCGCTCAACCAAACGTGTATCAATGAAATTATGCGTAGCACCTGTGTCAACTAGGGTAATCACCTTCTGTCCTGCTAAAACTCCACGCAATCTAAAGGACCCCTCCTGCTGAATACTGGACAAGCGTGCCTGCTGCCAATGTAACTCTGGCTCAACCTTAGGCTCTGAAGCCTCTGCCTCTATCTTAGGCTCTGTGTCACTATGCTCATCCTCCTGTGCTGTGCTATCTGAATCTGAGTCCTCATAGTACGCCCACATAACTCTATTGGCCTTTCCCTTAGGCCTCAAAGGACAGTCATGATCCCTATCATATGGACCTTTGCAATAGAAGCATAGCTTCTTCCTGCGTAGGTCATTAAGTGCCTCAGTATACAAGGGTGGAGTGGATTTCCCCTTGGTATCAACCTTCTTCCCCTTCCCCTTATCAAACTTCTTATTATCTCTGAAAGAAGTAGAACTCCTAGGGGTGAACCTGCTAGAAGGTGATGTAAGCTCCATACTACGAGCTTTCCTCATGGCCTCCTGTAGTGATGATGGATCAAATGCCTTGATCCAACCCTTGAGGGGTTTAGACAATCCCTCAGTGAATAAGATGACCAATCGCCTCTCTGATACATCCTGCACCATAACTGACAACCGCTGAAACTCACTGATATATATCTCCAAGCTGCCTGTCTGTCTCAACTGTGCAAGATCACGGAAGAAGATCTCTGGATCCTTCCTGTCAAAACGCTCCACCAGCCTATCCACAAAATCCTGGTATGATGTCACCTGGTTGTGCTGCAAGGTAACCATACCATGTGACCACCAGTCATGAGCTGCGCCCTCCAAATGCAAGGTGGCGTATCTGATGGCATCTATCTCTGACATGGGTCTCAATGCTAAGAAAGTATCCAACTTATGTATCCATGCCCGTGCTGTCATCTGTCCACTACCATCAAAAGAAGGTAAAGTGAGCTTGCTAGCAGCTAGCTGCAACTCACTGTCATGGCCTCTAGGTCTCCTGTTATGTCGAGTACTCCTCATGTGCTCACTCCTCTGATTCAGGTAACAATCAAAGTTGAGTAACTCACGCACATGTGGTGGTAATGCCTGCCATTCTGCAGTAGCAGCTCTAAGATCATCCTAAAAATCATCCTGCACATCACCCTCTCCTGCCTCCTGAGCCTCCTCTCTAAGGAAAGTAGGACGAGTAGGTCTATCTGTTGTCCAAGACCTATGCCTGGGAGCACCCTGTGAACCTACCACGCTCCTATTATCATGATCAAGTGTACCTCTAACCTGTTCCTGTGCTCTGGGCTGAACAACTCTCTCCATCATAGTGGTCAAAGTACGCAAAGACTGGACTATCTCCTGCTGTCTAGTATCAATCATCCGAAAGAATTCCCTCTCATCATCAGGAATCCTTGGTGGGCTCTGTGACTGTCTCTCACTCATGGTAAGAGTATCTCCGAAGTCCTGTTCACCCTCTAGTGCTGCTCTTCTTCGTGTGTAGTACCTGTGATGCCCAAATGCTGAAGGATGCATATAGGTTTCTTACCCAACAGGATGGCAAGAACACCGCTCTGATACCACTGTAATGACCCTTACCAATAGGCCACTAAAAACCACTAATATTGAACTGAGAAAATTCGTCAAACAGTTGACATGCACTGAATTGTTTGTTTGCAATAATGTGTTTCAAGGTTGTAATTGTCTTGAGCATCAAGTACAATTGAGATAACAATACCAATATTAAAATGAACATTAACAGCACTAATAAAAACATTCAGAGATTCCAATCACTTGGCACCTTACAATGACTATATCAACAAAGAGAAACTCTGCTATTAATGCAATGATCAATTTTCCCAAGACTGATTATTATGACTGAATTCTGAGAGTATAATGGGCTGTGACAACTGTCAAATTCAGATTTCAACAATGAACTATGGTAATGACCAAACCATAGAATGCACTTCACTAAATCAATCCAATTACAATGAGAAATAACAGTGATTGTTCAAAGGAATTCTGGACTGCTATATAGTGACTGTACTTATGCAGATTTTTACCATTTTGGTACCCAAAACATCAATATCAAACAATGTATAAAAACCTGGAAATGCTGCACCAAATGTTGATCAAATCGATGATGAAGTATGCTGATGTAGACACCTCCAATTGCACCCGAACTGATCTCAATTTACAGCTGATTGTAGATGGCTGCAATTCTGTTTTTTTTGCTTTGCTTTTTCGGGTCTGCTTTTTCGGACTGCTTTTTCGGATTTGCTTTTTCGGACTGCTTTTTCGGATCTGCTTTTTCGGCCTGCTTTTTCGTCCTCTTACAACCAAAACTAAAACCCTCAGGTAAATCTGAGGATTCCAAATAAGCTCAACATGAAATGGCTGAATACCACTTCCAATGTGCAACCCTTCAAAAGATATCTCACTTCCTCAGTTATGCAAATCCAAGGGAGTTATCGTTCCCAAAGATCTAATGAAAATTTGCAGACCAAATGACTACAAATTGCTCCAATATGGAAAAGTAGAAGAATCCTCAAATCAGCTTCTTCAAATGAGAGGCCCAGCCCTCTATTTATTCACTTTTTGGAGAAGTTGCTAAGAACCTCTAGAAACATCCTTTATAAAATCATATTATAATGCACTTTATAATAAAGTAACTTTATAATATAAAAAAGTGCAATCTCAACTTAAAATTATAACAATGTAGGCCCCAAAGTCTCATAACTGAATGTAGGCTCCACTACAACTGCATGTAGGCCTCAAACTGGATGTAGGCTATATCGAATGTAGGCTCTGTCAGCAATATGCAATCAAATGATCAGCACAATGACTCTCTCCAAACTATTTGCCTACGAGAGTCGATGATAGGCAAACCCGTCATGAACGAACATGTCTCTAGAAAGGGGACATGACACCCTTGATCTTGAATTGAAGACATCCACAGTTTCTTGCATTCTAGGAGTTAGATTAGTTTTCTACCTTATCCTTAGCGAGTCGTTTGATTGGAAGTAGTTGTAGTAGTTGATATCCATTGAATGAATAGTGAAAGTCCCTTTGCAATAACCAAAGAAGGAACCTTGGGGTTGTCTCATTTGATCAGACAATCTATCTACATTGTTTAGCATATGAGCATCCTTATTCAAGAGAGAGTAGGAGATTTGATATTTCATCTTGGAATACAAGTATTTGATTATGCATGTTGTATGTAAGAACCCCTGCTAGTTCTAACTCTGCGAAACTATTGATTTGCTATGCAAATTTTATATATTACTGATTTTTAAAATGAATAAGGAATTTCTTGAATTTTTAAAAAAAATGTTGCTAGGCAAGATAATAATTTTGCATTGAAGTAATTCTGAAGCAATTGTCCAATGCATTCAACTATGATTAATTCTTGTTGATTTATATGTATATACAATGCATGGAGACATATTTATTAAATTTTGAAAACTAAAATGCAACTAAGAAAAAACATGGAAACAAATCGTAGCACAGATATTGAGCCCAACACTTTTCAAAATCTCTAAACAATGCTTGAATCTTTCAAGCAGCCAAATCCAATCTGAAATTGAATGCCAAGATAAAATTGTTTTGCTCTAGCCCTAGCCGTCTAGCATCCAGTGACTCATGTGGGTTAGCAACTGAGTGCGGTTGCCTCAAACTCTCTTCACAACAATTACCAAAGCTGCAATTTAATCACTGATAACAGCCTAGTGTATAATGCTGCTGTCACCATCAGAAAAAACCTTCAAATTGACTCAAACTCTGTATTGATTCTTCTCCTGTAAGCTCAAATTGAACTTCTGAATGAAGCGCACACTATAGCAAATCTCAATGTTTATTTCAACACCTCAAATGCTTGTAGAAACTTTGAAGAATTCACAATTCTCCAAGTCTGAAATTCTGAAACCCTTGTTCCAAATTTATCTTCACACAAATCAATAATATCAAATGCACAATAGAATGAATGAAATGAAATCCGAATTACCTTTTATAATATTCAATTTCCGTTTGTCTTCATCTCCTTTAATTTACTTTAATTTCATTTGTCATAAAGAAACTTTATGTTATAATTTAAAGTTGACATATAATAAAGTCACTATTAATTTAAACTCCCCCATTGCTCCAAAAATGACCTTTTCATTAATATAATGATATTCTGACACATAGGGTCCCTGTTTTATGTGCTCAAGATTTAAAACTTCTCAACCTGGTTCCAACGAGCTATAACACCAAGGTGCCCAATATGCAATCCCAATAAAAATAGCAACCTTAGCCAATTTAATTAAATAATAATCATAATTCACCCATCTTGCAAAAATGACTGAAGAAGCACTAGAATCAAAATTTGACAACACAGGCGTGATCTTGATGAAGAAAGACGATGAATGAATCTGACAGGGTGACTTACTAAAAATAGACACTCCCTCCAAGATTCTTGGAGACCAAACCAAAAGCCAAAAATAAAAACTGAGAGCATCATTCAACTCCTCTAACTCATCTGAGCTCATCAGAACCATCCCTTGACTTCTCGCAACAGGGTCCTCTAATCACCAGTATTAGCCTACAAGGACCCAATAATAGGTAAATCCATCCACTATCATGGTCATGCTAGAAAGGGGAAATTACAGTCCTCCCTCCCCAAGATTGCTTGTCCTCAAGCAATCACAAGAATCAAAGAAACACAATGATCCACCCGGATCCCAAGGATAAATATGTATAATGTCCCTAGCGTCACCTGCAAACTCCTATGATGATAACACAATCCACAAAGCTATCCTGAACATACTGTCACCATACCAATAATGGTGACACCCAATCCGCAGCGCCAATCCTATCTCCACCTGAATCCCAATAGAGACAAAACTCACATCCATCTATAACAAGGAAAAATGGATATCCGATATCATCTGCTAGATCAAAACTCCCTGCACACTATACCAATCTGCCATGACTATGAAGTCTATCTGTGCAACATGATCTAGTACTCCCAAAAGCATCTGTACCATAACCCAGATATCCATCCTCTGCAAAACTGTCATGGATATGCTAACTCTACAAGTAGCTTCCTGCTAACTTGCAACAACTAACTCTATCAACTGAAGAGGGTGTAAGACAATCCCATAAAGGATGGTATGAACCTAGAGCCAACCCACACCTGCATGAAACCAAGTCCTCTACTTGTGGCTCAAAATAAAAATGACGAGCACTCCTTACTGTGTAGTTGTGATAAAATGCTTTGATCTCTGTCAGAGGCTCATTATCATCAAATCAAGAATCAAGAGATGACTCCAATCTCTGTCTCTGAACAACTGGTTGGGCAGGATCCTGGATAACCCTCTCAGCAAACCCAACCACAAATCCCTATGGGGAAGCATTGTAGTCAAAGTCTCTACAATCTTTCCCACCAAAGCCTGAATACCACAAGAATCTCGAATGAGAGTACCCTCAGAAGCTCTGAATGGTCCCTCCTGCAATTCCGGATTCTCAAACAGATACTCCATAAATGACTGTGCAGTAGAAATTATTAGCTGTATGAGATGACGTAATAGATTTGCTTCAGGTAGAAGGAAACAAATCCCCATGAAAGCTCATCTCCAAATCAGATGATACCCTGCCCAAGTCCTGTGAAGAAGAGGGAGCAGTGTCAGGAACTGGCACACAACTCTCTGATAAATCCACTACTACTATATTAGGACTCTCAATAACCTGTTTTGTATCATCTGTCATTGTGTTAACTATTGGAGGACCTAGTACAACAAGAAACTCACTGGAGTCCTCCATTGAAGTGCTCATCTCATTTGTAACTACTGCACTCGTATCAAGGATGGATGTAATTGCATCCTCATCACATCCATCATCCCTATCTGTGGAAGTCAACTCACCACCAACCACCACTATATGTAGTTGAACTAGATCTGGGGCTGGCATAGACTGTACACGCTCCAACTCCACGGCCACCTCTCTCAACTGCAGTTGCGACTCCTGGAGAGCCAACAGGGTGCTCTCCAACCGCTCAAAAGTCGCCTCAAGCTCATGGGTGAGCTCAACCACCTCCTCCTCTTTCCCTGCCAATGCCTCGTAACAAGTGCTACCCCACTCAAGAAGGTAATCCCTATCAGCTACCAACTGTAAATAATTATGCTTCAAGATCCTAACAGCCTCTCGAAGTGAATGAATCTTTGCTAGGGAAAGGAATCTACCACCGTGCCCATCTGACATAGGAGCACCCCAACCATATACAGCCAACATCTAGCGGATACCTTCAACTGTCTGGTCACCTGATGTCTCTGCATACCCTGGCTCCTACTCACTAATTGCACTGTGATAGGAAAATGTATCCTCACTGCTCACCACATGCTCAGTATCACCATGTGCGCTAACAACCTCACACACATCAACAATTGAGGTACTGCTGCTATGTACCTCTACAAATAACTCATCTCAAGGAGTGGAAGTTGTCGCTATATAAATCTCCTCGCATGTCTTTGCTTCTGCCTCAACTGTGAGTCCTTGTAAACCACAATCCTGGGACCTATCATCAACCAATGACAACTCTGAGTCATCTCCTAAAGTCTGATATGACAAACCAGACTCATCACAACATGCATCATCCTTATAAATATCATCAATAGTGTCCACATCACCAATGTCAATCTCATCAACCTATAAAACCTCTGATATCTCACGTTGTTGCCAATGTGACTCACTGCTGTCATAGAAATTAGAATTAGAAGAACTCGCATTTTGCATGCAATCCTGAAAACTAACACTCTCATCATGCGAGTCAAAACCCATAGTGATACCCACAACATCCTCTACACTTGCCCTATCATCAACAACATCAATAGGCTCAAACATAGGACTGCAGTCATAAAAATCAGAACCTACATCATTAGTAATTTCATTGCTACTAGTTGATGTAGGGCTGCCATCAATGGTGGCTATCATGTCAACAGCATTCCCATGATCACGAGCTCCTGTCTTATGGGAATAATGAGACTCAATACAACTATCCTCAAGCAAGTCTGTCATAAACACATGCTCCTAAGAAGAGCCTCTAGCATCACACGTATAAGGACTAGTAACTACCTCACTAAGTGAAGGCTACACTACCTAATGGTTGCTGGCTATTGAAGCTACACTTGTACAATCCTCTCGTTTCTCTTTCTGCTTTCTTTGTGAGGAAGACTTTTTGAAGAAGGAAACCATAAACTTAGTTGCCTTATCAACAATTGCCGGATCTGAAAGTTGTGCTTTTAGCCTTTCCTATGTTTGCCTCAATTTCTCCATCTCATTTTCTAAGGCACCTGTTTCTTTCCTGAAACGTGACACACTACTCAAGTGGTTTCCATATTTACTAGATTTCTTGTATTTGTCCATCACTGAAATAAAACTAGACTGTTGATCACTCACAAATCAAATATGGGAACTCAAGATTTCTAAACCCCACACGATGGCAGGAAACCGCTCTGATAACACTGTAAGAACCCCTGTTGATTCTAACTCTGCCAAACTACTGATTTGCTATGCAGATTTTATATATTACTGATTTTTAAAATGACTAAGCATTTCCTCGAATTGTTTTAAAAAATGTTGCTAGGCAAGATAATAACTTTGCATTAAAGTAATTTTGAAACAATTGTCTAATGCATTGAACTATGATTAATTCTTGTTGATGTATATGTATATACAATGCATGGAGAAATATTTATTAAATTCTGAAAACTAAAATGCAACTGAGAAAAAACTTGGGAACAAATCGCAACACAGATATTGAGCCCAACACTTTTCAAAATCTCTAAACAATGCCTGAATTTTTCCAACAACCAACTCCAATCTGAAATTGAATGCCAAGATAAAATTGTTCTACTCTACACCTAGCCGTCTCGCATCCAGGCACTCACATGGGTTTGCAGCTGAGTGCGGCTGCCTCAAACTCTCTTCACAACAATTACCAAAGCTGTGATTTAATCACTGATAACAGCCTAGGGTATAATGTTCCTATCACCATCAGAAAAAACCTTCAAACTGATTGAAACTCTGTATTGATTCTTCTCCTGTAAGCTCAAATTGAACTTCTGAACGAAGCCCACACTATAACGAATCTCAATGTTTATTTCAACACCTCAAATGCTTGTAAAAACTTTGAAGAATTCACAATTCTCCAAGTTCGAAATTTTGAAACCCTTGTTCCAAATTTCTCTTCACACAAATCAATAATATCAACTGCACAATAGAATGAATGAAATGAAATCCGAATTCCCTTTTATAATATTCAATTTCCATTTGTCTTCATCTCCTTTAATTTACTTTAATTTCATTTCTCATAAAGCAACTTTATGTTATAATTTAAAGTTGACATAATAAAGTCACTTTATTAATTTAAACTCCCCCATTGCTCCAAAAATGACCTTTTCATTAATATAATGATATTCTGACACATAGGGTCCCTGTTTTATGTGCTCAAGATTTAAAACATCTCAACCCGGTTCCAACGAGCTATAACACCAAGGTGCCCAATATGCAATCCCAATAAAAATAGCAACCTTAGCCAATTTAATTAAATAATAATCATAATTCACCCATGTTGCAAAAATGACTGAAGAAGCACCAGAATCAAAATTTGGCAACACAAGCGTGATCCTAATGAAGAAAGACGATGAATGAATCTAACGGGGTGACTTACTAAAAATAGACACTCCCTCCAAGATTCTTGGAGCCCAAACCAAAAGCCAGAAATAAAAACTAAGAGCATCATTCAACTCCTCTAACTCATCTGAGCTCATCGAAACCATCCCTTGACTTACTATAAATAGTAAGTCCCACCAAATGTAGTCATAACCCTCAACAGGGTCCTCTAATCACCAGTATTAGCCTATAAGGACCCAATAATAGGCTAAATCCATCCACTATCATGGTCATGCTAGAAAGGGGACATTACATTGTAATGGAACAAAACTCACATCAATAGGGCACCCAAGCGTCCCTAGACTACTCTTAGGACGTTTAGCATCCCCCGTCATGGCAACTTATTAAAATGCATTTAAAAAAATATGTTTTTTAGTTGAATTTTGGGTTCCATTCAAACCCTAATTGGAGGTGGGTCCCATATAAGCCCCTCCAAGCTTTATTTTTATTGATAGTTTCATTTCTCATTGTTTTCTACAATAGATAGAGAATAGTGAAAAGGAGAGAAAGGAGAGATTAGGAGTGAAAGGAGTGAGTGCAAGTGAAATGGAAGTGCCAAGGAACAAGAAGAAGAGGAAAATTCTACACCATCCTTGAAGAGATTTTTCAAGCATAAGGTAGCGTTTTTTAGTTTTATTTTCTAATTTTCATTTGTAATTGTTTTTGTTGTTTCAATGTTTTTCCATTTTTGTTGTTATATTTTCTAAATCAAATTTTATGTTGAATCTTATGAGCAAAATGAAGAATGACCATTATGATTCTTCATTTTGCCCTCAAGACTGAATAATTTGAAATTTGTAACTTGTTATTTTTTTACTTTTTTTTTGACAAATAAAGGGTTGGAGGTGGAAATATCTATTAATGATCAAGCAAAATATAAATGTGTATAAAAGTTGTCTTTAATCATAATGAAACCAAAGAGTCTGACCAAAACATAAATAATCCATGAAGACCAAAATCATCAGCCAAAACAAAAACTAGAACACCTAAACTAGAATAACATCTAAAACTAAGAAATCTGAAAGTCAACCGAGATATCTGAAAGTCTAATAAATGAAACCACAAACTGAGCAGCCAAACCATTGCTGCAAACATCTAAAAGTACTAATAAAGTCTATACGAATACAGTATTATGATCAACATAGCTAAATTCTTATCCAGCTAAATACCAAAATAGGCTTTCATGATTGCAAATATGATTGCATCTATGATCATTTGTGGACTTCAACTTGGCCAATTTGGTCTTCCTCCTTCGTCAAGGACATCCCTTCTCAAAACATGGATGAGGGCTGACCACACAAGGCAATGGATTTCATTTTGGAATCTTGCTCAACCTCCATTTTTTCTGGTTCTTCATTGACCTGTTCTGTTTGAGGCTCTTCTTCCTCCACTTCATTTGAAGAATCTTCACTCCCAAGACCATCCAAATTTTCATCATACTTATACTAGAAAACCCATTCTTCATCTTCATTTATATTGTTACCAATTGGCTCTCCTAAAACATCAAAAATGCCAATAACTTTTCAGAAATCTTGAACTCTTTTGCGTGATACTTAATCTTAGCTCCTTGAATTCCCACTCCCACCCAGTCAACACAAAAAAACTTCTGGTAGGGCCGTCATAAGTGCTTCGAGTTTGGCCTCCAAAATCTAGGAATCTACCACCAACTTTCATAACCAATGCATAATCCATAAGAAAACGTATTATAAGATCTTCATCAATGTTGATGATGCATCATGAAGGCCCTGCAGGTATTTCTCCTTAAACAATCTATTGCAAATTTCTTTTGCTACAACTTTGGCTTCTCTTGCCACCAAAATTGATGCAAGAAAATCATAAAATATGTCTAAATCAACTTTAAGTCGATGGTTTGTATGCAAAAAATTGAAACCTATCATTCTTCTTATGGCATGAACAATTAGCCAATGCTTATACTTTGATACCTCTTTGATTTTGAAATCTAAAATAGAGTCGTCGAATGTCGTTTGTCTATTGGGAGAAGTGAGCTTGATAGGGGTATCCATTATCAAATCCTCTTCCATTTGATTAGTTGTATGTCGATAACCATGTAATGTCCCCTTCTCCATGATAGGCCGTTATGGCGCTTGATTAGTCTATCTCCCCATCCGAATAGACTAATGGCTTCTTTCAGAGGATGCCAGCCAGTCATAGGCTTCAGTGGGTGAATATTTATTATTTGGGACCCCCTTTTCTATAGTTAAGTCACTTTATTTTATGAAGTGAGATTATAAAAGTTACTTTATGACTTAAGTCACTTTATATTAAAAAGTAACTCAAGTGATTTTATGTGAGTGCGCTTTATCCCACATTGCCTAGTTTTCAGTGTTTTCTCTCATATCAAAGTTATTTAAGCAAAAGGCTCTCATTGGGAAAAGCACCATGAATTTTATAAAAGAAAATGATAAACAATAGGTTACTCACGTGACTAGTTATTTTCTCAAGGACGAGACCCCTTGAGGAAAAATACGAGAAGTTGGAGGTAGCCCCCGCATCTCGGTAATGGAGTCATTCAAATTTCACATTGAAGCTCAACGAGTAAGTTAAGGAATTAAGTTTTTATTACACCAGCATTCTTGGTATCAGACTCAGCATTTAAGGAACTTGGTAGTACTCCCGAAGTTGTGGAAATCCGATTGCATGCTAGCTTCTTTACTGTGGTAACGTTATTGAGTTTGTCATCTGGTTATTGGCATGAAAGGAGGAAAGGTTGACTGTTTAACTCTGTTGGCACTCCATTTTTCTATGGAAATATATCATCGTGGGTGTTAGAGGAAGGAGACTCGTGTGTCGGGTGTCGAGCTAGACCAGTACGGGTGGCAGTTGAAAGTTCAGGCCATACGCTTTTCATTAGCAGCGACAAGCATGATATGTTGGGCGTTGTGTGTAGTGGTGTTTCGTGAGCTTCCACGTAGCTATGCGGGGCTCATTATCGGGCATACACTACAGTGCAGTATTGGTCTCGTTCGCTAGTGGAGAGCGGGCATCTGGTAGACTGTCGGTAGTGCATGTGATAGAATGACTGGAAAGGACAATACAAGGGTTGAAGCCGGTATCAGGGATTGACTGTCTAGATCATGTCGACTCCTTCGAAGCTCTCGCGCAGTACCCAGACAGTCTGGGCATATATTTCAATGTACAATGATTGAACCAGGTCGGGTTATTACATTTCCTTCTCATTTTGTATTCACTGAAAATAAATCTGATACAATTTGTAAATTGGAGGTTGTGGTATGTAGCTTGTTATCTTGGTTACTAGGGTAAACATTTATGAATGACCAAAATACCATACTCCCTTGTTTATACTGAACTATTCATATAATATACACAAGACGTTGCAAATAAACTTTTGGCAAACAACTACAGTCAAAGTGTTCAAAAAATTTATTCAGATCAGACAGGCTATTACAAACCAGCCCACAAAACCAAAATCAACTAAACTACCTACAAGAATGGCGTATGAAGAAAAGATATACCGTTTGGAGAGAAAGAATGTGACCAGAGAAATCTTAAATGCCTTTTCAAAACCCCAAACATGATTGAGACTTTCTTTATATGCAAACTATTCATGAGTTTGGTAGCTTGAAAGAGGCTTGCAAAAATGAAAAATCGCCCTAGAATGAAGCTCATTGCCCACAGGATGTCCTCTCAACTTTTGTTTGTCAGTAAATTCTCCGACTCATTGCCTCAAAAGAATCTGCATTAACTACTGAAACATCAAAAATGTCAAGAATTTTTCAGAAATCTTAAACTCCTTTGCATGATACTTAATCTTAGCTCCTTGAATTTCCACTCCCACCAAATCAACACAAGAAATCTTCTTGTAGAGCCGCCATAAGTGCTTCGAGTTCGGCCTCCAAAATCTAGGAATCTACCACCAACTTTCATAACCAATGCATAATCCATAGGAAAAGAGATTATAAGATCTTCATCAATGTTGATGATTGCATCATGAAGGCCCTGTAGGAATTTCTCCTTAAACAATCTATTGAAGATTTCTTCTGCTACAACTTTGGCTTCTCCTGCCATCAAAATTGATGCAAGAAAGCCATAACATATGTTTGAATCAACTTTAAGTCGATGGATTGTATGCAAAAAATTGAAACCTAATATTCCTCTTATGGCATGAACAATTAGATGATGCTTAAACTTTGATACCTCTTTGATTCTGAAATCTATAATAGAGTCGTCGAATGTCGTTTGTCTGTTGGGAGAAGTGAGATTGATAGGGGTATCCATTATCAGATCCCCTTCCATTTGATTAGTTGTATGTCGATAACCAACCCACAAAAGCAAAATCAACAAAACAACCTCCAAGAATGGTGCATGAAGAAAAGATATACCACCTGGAGAGAGAGAATGTTACCAAAGAAATCTTAAATGCCTCCTCAAAACCCCAAACAAGATTGAGGCTTTCTTTATACGCTAACTATTCATGAGTTTGGTGGCTAGAAAGAGGCTTGCAAAAACCAAAAATCACCCTAGAATGAAGCTCACTGCCCACAAAATGTCCTCTCAACTTTTACTTGTCAGTAAATTATCCGACTCGTCACCTCAAAAGAATTTGCATTAACTGCTGAAACAACAGAAATGCCAAGAACTTTTCAGAAATCTTAAACTCCTCTTGCATGATACATAATCTTAGCTCCTTGAATTTCCACTCCTACCCAATAAACACAAAAAATCATCTGGTAGCACCGCCATAAGTGCTCCGAGTTCGACCTCCAAAATCTAGGAATCTACCACCAACTTTCATAATGAATGCTTAATCCATAGGAAAAGGGATTATAAGATCTTCATCAATGTTGACGATTGCATCATGAAGGCCCTGTTGGAATTTCTCCTTAAACAATCTATTAAAAATTTCTTCTTCTACAACTTTGGCTTCTCCCGCCACCAAAATTGACGCAAGAAAGCCATAACAT
The DNA here is from genome assembly GCA_027943335.1 of Chamaecyparis obtusa. Taxonomy (NCBI): domain Eukaryota; kingdom Viridiplantae; phylum Streptophyta; class Pinopsida; order Cupressales; family Cupressaceae; genus Chamaecyparis; species Chamaecyparis obtusa. The sequence goes on from BSBK01005180.1 coordinate 320,691, forward strand.
ATGTTTGAATCAACTTTAAGTTGATGGTTAATGCAAAAAATTGAAACCTAACATTCTTCTTATGGCATGAACAATAAGACAATGCTTATACTTTGATACCTCTTTGATTCTGAAATCTATAATAGAGTCGTTGAATGTCGTTTGTCTGTTGGGAGAAGTGAGCTTGATACGGGTATCCATTATCAGATCCCCTTTTGTTTCATTAGTTGTATGTCGATAACCAGCCCACAAAACGAAAATCAACTAAACTACCAACAAGAATGAGGCATGAAGAAAAGATATACCACCAGGAGAGAAAGAATGTTTCCAGAGAAATCTTAAATGCCTCATCAAAACCCCAAACACAATTGAGACTTTCTTTATATGCTTGCAAAAACCAAAAATAACCCTAGAATGAAGCTCACTACCCACAAAATTTCAGCTTTTGTTTGTCAGTAAATTGTCCGACTCATCACCTCAAAATAATCCACATTAATTGCTAAAGAGATGCTTCTATCGCACCTTGCAAAAAACATTGTCATGCCATCATTATCCCCAATTTAGGGAATTCATTATATCCCCTGCCAAATCTAGAGAATCTTTTAAAATTAACCTAACCACTAACATATCAACTTTAACTCCAAAATAGATGGTCGAAATATCCACTACCAAAATTGGATACTTGCTTTAAAACTATTTCCTTATAATCATCTTTCCCTCCAACTGAAATGGCCACTTTAACCCGAGTTTTTGAAAAAAGAGAATGTTTCCTTTGACTTCCTTGGCATCAGCAATTCACCCAAAAGTTTTGAAAATAAAAACATTTACTCTATCTTCTATATCAACAATTAGTCATTTCCTATTAACTCTATATGTTTAGGATCCCTTTGCTCTAGCTACATGATTTGAGCATTTGACTCGAAGTATCTATTTGCATTCACCCCAACAACTCCAAATTGTCAATGATTTATTTTTGATAAAAATTGTCTTTAATTGCTTCAGTTACTTCATTGCTAATTTAAAAGTTATTCTTCCTATAGCTGAAACAAACAAAATTCCCCTTAATCCAATGAGAAGACTTGCATGAAATCCTTACCACCTACTCCTGCATTAGCTAATTCATCTGCTAATGTGTTTCCTTCTCTATAAATATGGTTTACATTAGTCTCCAAAAAGGATTGCAATCTCCAATTTGGAGTTTTCCTTTATCTGAAAGCCTTTATGGTAATAGCTGAATCCCCTTCTATCTCAATCTTTTTCAGATCCAGTTCTAAACATAGAACTAATCCTTCCACTAGGGCTTTAAATTTCACTATATTATTGGTGTCAATCTCCAAAGGTTTTGCCAATTTTGCAATTACCTTACCATTACATGAACAAAAAACACATCACATCCATATCTTCTATATCAATTTTTAGTTTTGAAAATAAAAACATTTACTCTATCTTCTATATCAACAATTAGTTATCTCCTATTAACTCTATGTTTAGGATCCCTTTGTTCTAGCCACATGATTTGAGCATTTGATTCGAAGTATCTATTTGCATTCTCCCCAACAACTCCAAATTGTCAATGATTTCTTTTTGATAAAAAAATGTCTTTAATTGCTTATGTTAATTCATTGCTAGTTTAAATGTTATTCTTCCTATATCTCAACAAACACAATTCCCCTTAATCCAATGAGAAGACCTGTATGAAATCTTTGCCGCCTGCTCCTGCATTAGCTAATTCATCTGCTAGTGTGTTTCCTTCTCTATAAATATGGTTTACATTAGTCTCCAAAAAGGATTGCAATCTCCAATTTGGAGTTTTCCTTTTTCTGAGAACCTTTATAGTAATAGCTGAATCCCCTTCTATCTCAATCTTTTTTAGATCCAATTCTAAACATAAAACTAATCCTTCAACTAGGGCTGTAAATTTCGCTATATTATTGGTGTCAATCTCCAAAGCTTTTGCAATTACCTTACCATTACATGAACGAAAAACACATCACATCCTTGAGATACCTAAATTACCTTTTGATGCTCTGTCCAAATTGAGATTGAACAAATGTGGCGATTCTGAGTCCAAACCAGTTCTTGCACATTGTCATCCCAACAATATAGTAGCTTGCTTTGTTCTTATGAGAATGCAATCTGGAGTTCATCACTTCTACAATAGCAGCTTGCATTTTATTTATCAACATCTACCATTTCTTATTTTTCTCTTGAAATATTCTTCGATTTCTTTCCTTCCATATTTCCCACACTACTACAAATAAAGGTGAAATAACCCAAAGATCACCAAATAGGCTATGATTGCTTATCCTTGGCCATGATTGAATGAGTATCATAATATCATTTGGTAATGTTGTTATCAACCCCAATGTAGCACATAATCATTGCTAGCATTTTTTCTCAAAAGGACAAGTGGCATGTGATTGATAGTCACGTCCTTATCGATGCATAAGGAATGTATGGATGGTTCCTATGAACCAACCTTTTTGAACCAATCTTCCATTCAGATCTTACCTTGTAGCGCTGCCCATGTAAAGATACCTGCCTTTAGCATGCATAATTTATTCCAGCATAAATGATGTAATAATCTATTTACCTGTCAAGAAAGATTGTCTACAAGAGTTTTGATCTTTGGAGGCTGAAGCTAGTCTAGTTGGTTGTGAAGTGTGTAGGCCTTGTTTCCTTGCTTGATTACGTATAGGATAAAGGAATACGTGTAAACATAAATCCACAGTGCCTCTAATGTTGTGTGCATTTCATCACGTTGTTTAACCAGACAAGACATATTGCAGAGATAGAAATGCAATGGAAATGTAACTCATTGATATTTAAAGCAATAAAATAGCCTCAGCCACGATTACTAATTAAACTTCCAGATTTTAGTTCAGTCATATAACATGTGTGTAAACATCTAGACGAGCTCGGACCCAAACGCATGCACTTGAAGTTGACACCTAGTGTTGATGTTCACCAGTCACCACTAATGATTTCACTGGGTTGCGGCTTGTCCCCACACACAAGGTGTTACGGCTTTGCGAGGCTGGCGGTGAATCTGCCTAGCCCGTCACCTCCATTTCCCCAACGCCTTGGCCTCAAGCTTGGTTGCTCACTCCCACGAGACAGGATACTTCCGAAATAGTGTTGTAACAGCCAGTTCCTGTGCTGCCCGTCCTTAAAAGTGTGTAGACAGAACGTCACACCTGTTATTGCTAGTGCCAGACATATGACTTGAACATTTAACGGTCAACACATCCTTCATCCAACATGCCCGCCCAACACCAAACGCAGTGTCTCCTCCCAGTCACAAGTTTGGCCACCGTAATAGGTTTGGTTCAGTGCCCAACACAAGTCTCCTCCTTCGAACAACCACGATGATGTTTTCCCACAAAGATGAAGTGTCAGCAGAGCTAAACAGACTTCTTGTCTCCCTCCACGCGCATAACCATACAATAAACTCAACAAGCTTAATAACGTACCACAGTGAGAAGCAAGCATAGAGTCGGATTTTCACAACTCCATAGGTACTATGGAGTTCCTTAAATGTTGGGTCTGATATCAAGAGCACTACTGCAATAGAAACTTAATTCCTTAACTTATTCGTTGAGCTCCAATGTGAAATCTGAATGACTCCACCAATATCTAGATGTTGAGATTGTGTCCAACTCCTCGGATCTTCCTCAAGGGTTTTTGTCCTCGAGAAATAACTAGTCACATAAGCAACCTGTTTTGTTTTCTTTTGTTTATAAAATCCATGGTGCTGATCCCAAGGTGTACTTTATGTTTTTATAACCTCGATATGAGGGAAAGCACAGAAAACTAAGCAATGTGGGATAAAGTGTACTCGCACAAAGTCACTTTTAGTTACTTTTTAATATAAGGCGACTTAAGACATAAAGTAACTTTTATAACCTCACTTTATAAAATAAAGTGACTTAACTATAGAAAAGGGATCCCAAATAAAAGATATTCACCCACTGAAGCCTGTGACTGGCTGGCATCCTCTGAAAGAAGCCATTAGTCTATTCAGATGGGTAGATAGACTAATCGGTCACCATAATGCCATAACACGGAGAAGGGGACATTACAGTCCTCCCTTCTTGGGATTGTTTGCCCTCAAGCAATCATAACGCAGGATGCTACAGAATAGAATCACCCTCCCATGTGGTGACCTCGATAGGTAAGTCCTTCCAGCGAATCAAATACTCTCTGATAGCTCTGTTATGTAGTTTCCTTTCTCTGACCTCAATCACCTCAGCTGCAACCAAAACCAATTTACCTTCCTCATCAAGCGGGGGTAATCCAACTAAAGGTACTATCTACTACCCAATTGCCTTCTTGAGACAAGAAACGTGAAAAACATTATGAATCTTGTTGTCTGTCGATCACTCGAGGTCGTAAGCTACCCCACCAACCCTCCTGGAAATGCGATAGGGACCATAAAATCGAGGCTTGAGCTTCTCTGACCGACTCTTTTTCAATGAACTCTATCTGTATGGCTGAAGACGAAGGTAAACCATATCTCCTAACTCAAAGCTCTGCTCTGTCCGATGTCGATCAACATACATCTTTTGCTGATTTTGTGCCCTCTTAATGTTCTCCCTGAGAAACCTAAGAATATCCTGATAATCCTGTAGCCAGTCTCTCACAATCGGTGCCCTGCTATCTTGTAGAGCCTAGTCTATAAATGATAGTGGCCCGCTGCCATAGAGAGCCTGAAACAGTGACATGCCAATGGTCATGTGATAGGTGGATTTGTCGCAAAACTCCACCAAATACAACCATTTAAGCCATACCCTCTGCTACCCCACTACATAATTACGGAGATAACTTTCCACCCATTTGTTCACAATCTTCGTCTGATCATTTGTCTGTGGGTGGTAACTGGTACTGGGAGTCAACTCGGTGCCTGCCAATCTAAACAACTCCTGCCAAAAGGTACTGAGGAACTTATTGTCTTTGTCGCTCACAATGGTCTTGGGGAGACTGTGCAACCTAAAAATCTCTCAGAAGAATAATTCAGCTACCTGCGAAGCTGACCAATCTGTTGTGATAGCGAAGAAATGAGCGAATTTAGTAAGTTTGTCCACCACCACAAATATGTTATCCTTGCCCTGCACTCTTGGTAAACCAGTAATAAAATCCATTGAAATACCCTCCCACCTCTATGCTAGAATGGGAAGGGGCTACAATAAACCGGTCGAATACTCGTGCTTGGACTTGTTCTACTAACAAGTTTGGCATTGTCTAACATGCTGAAGGACATCATCCTTGAGGCCCTTCCATGAGAACCTCTCTCCGACCTGCCTGTAAGTTTTTAAAAATCCTGGATGTTCTGTTGTGGGCGCATCATGAACAGCCCTCATTACCTTAGCCTTAAGCTTAGAACCTGACACTAGGTAGATCCTATCCTTTTAGAAGACAATGTCATCGACTACCTTGTACCTATTATCTGGAAGTTGACCATCCAAAATCTGACAAGCTTGAGTGTTTTTAGAATACTCAACCAGCAAATGTGATTTCCAATCAGCGGAGATCTCTGATAAAGACTGGGGGCCTCCTGGAAAGTGCATCAGCCACAATGTTATTTTTACCTTTGACATACTCGATGTCAAAATTGTATGCCTGAATTTTACTGACCCACTTTTGTTGCCTTTCATTCAACTCTTTCTGTTTCAAGAAGTAGCGTAGGCTATTGTGATTTGTCTTAACTGTAAACTTTCCACCCACTAGATACTACCTGAATTTGGCCAAGGCATGCATGATGGCAAGCATCTCCTTGTCACAAGTTGAATACAATCTCTCATTGTCCTTAAGCGTCCTACTCTCAAACGCTATGGGATGTCTGTCCTGCATCAATAATGCACAAATCCCATTCCCTAAAGCATCGCACTCTAGAACAAATGAACGAGAGAAGTCCGGAAGTGCTAGAGCCAAGCAAGTACTCATGACTATCTTAAGTCTATCAACGACTACCTCTGCCTTATTTGTTCACCTAAAAGCCCCTTTCCAAGTAAGATCAGTGAGGGGAGCCGCCATCTAAGAGAATCGCTTTACGAACATCCTATAATAAGAACATAATCCAAGGAAACCCCTCAAGTGACACATTCCTCAGTGGTGGCTAGTCTCAAATTGCCTGAATTTTCTCCTGGTGAACCTTAACTCCATCAACCCCTATCACATGTCTCAAGTAGAGAATCTCAGTCAATCCAAAATCGCACTTGGATTCTTTTGCAAATAGAGACTAACTCTCCATGATGCTAAGAATCTCATCCAAGTGTCGTAAGTGTTCTTCCCATGTCTTGTTGAAGGCCAATATGTCATCAAAGAATACCAAGACACTCTTGTGCGACTACTTTTTGAATATGCGATTCATGCAAGACTGAAAAGTAGCAGGTGCATTAGTGAGCCCAAATGGCATCACTAGAAACTCATAGTGCCTGTAGTGACATCTGAATGTTGTCTTATGAATATTCTTCTCTCGGACATGTATTTGATGGTACCTTGATAGAAGATCTATCTTCGAAAAATATATTGCCCCATTTAGCTCATCTAACAGCTCATCAATCTGGGGAATGGGATACCTATTCTTAATGGTCCTCTTATTAAGTGCACGGTAATCAATACACATGCGAAGAGTACCATCCTTTTTCTTCACCAAAACCACTGAAGAAGCGAAGGGACTGGAACTGGGCCTAATGTGTCCCATATCTAGAAGCTCCTTAATCATCTTCTAAATTTCTTCCTTATAGTGTCTAGGGTGATGATAAGGGGTAATGATCACGAGCTTGGCGCCCTCACACTCGATGATGTGCTCAAAGCCCCTATCTGGAGGTATACATGGAGGGATGTCCTCAAAAACCCGCTTGTGCTTATCAAGCACATTCTAAATATCGAAGTGAGCCTGTTGTCCTGAATCTGGTGTGGGTTTAGAGGATATATAACACTCGAATGCCCACTCTATATCGCTATGCCTCATGATGGCCTCCATCCTATGAGCCAAAACCAATCGGGACCCGCCATTTGTCATGGCCTTAAGCACGATCAGCTGATCACCCTGCATAAACTCCGACTGTTTCAGCTTATGATCAATAGTGTATCTTCCTAGGGTCTGTAACCACTGCATACCCAAAATGGCATCAAGACTATCCAAGTCAATGACGTAGAAATCAGCCTCTAGAAGATAATCCCCAAAGTGAATCGGGAGTCCGGAAATCTTCCCTATACAGCTCAACAAATCTCCCCTAGCCACCTTAACCTCAAACTCAGAAATGTTGTCTATCCGAAATCCCCTCCTGGAAACCATACCTGTGCTGATAAATTTATGAGTAGCACCTGTGTCTAGGAGGCAAATGATTCGCGACCCTCTAACCACTCCTTTTAGATGGAATGGATATCATATAGGAATACCTGAAAGAGATGCTAAAGTAATAGGAGGCTTCTCATGGGAGCTTCCCTCTTCTTTCCTTCTGCTGATCATACTTCCTAAGCTTCCTTATCGTCGTCCTCAACATCGCCGCCCTCCTGCTACTTCGCATTCACCATCGGAAACCACCTTGATGTAATGTATCTTGTCTTTTCCAAGGCACCTATGGTCTGGAGTCCAAGGCTCTCTACATCTGAAGCATAATTTCTTTCTTCTCAATTCGTTTCTCGTCTTGAAATCAATGTAGGGGGTACACTCTTATTCTGATTTTTGTTCTTTTGGAATGAAGAGGATCCCTTAAAAATTTTCTTCGGTGGCTGCAAAATGGAAGAGGGTGAATCCAAATCATGTACTAACTTAATAGTGTCATCCAAGGTGCCCAGCTTGAGGACTCTAACCAATCCCCTGAATCTATCATGTAGGCCCTCAATAAACAGCATCACTTTCATCTTTTCAGACATATCAGGAACCGTCATGGAAATCCTCTGAAACTCATCAATGTAGTGGTCTAAAGACCCACTCTATCTCAACTGGGTTAACTCCCTGTAGTAAACCTCAATGTCTTTCCTGTCAAAACGGGCAATCAATTTCGTGCTGAAAGTCTCATAAGAAGTAATCAGCCCATGATCCTGGGTGACAAGGCCATGATGCCACTAGTCATATGTTGCTCCCTCTAAATGCATGGTCGCAAACATAATAGCCTTCGTTTCTGACATGGGTTTGAGGGTCAGGAAGGTGTCTAGCTTGTGAATCCAAGCAATCACGGATGTCTTACCACTGCCATCAAATGTAGGAAGGGCGAATTTGTTCATTGCATGCTTCAAATCCTTGTTCTAACCCTTGGGTCTCCTATCCTACTAAGCCCTGCCAAATTCTCTCTTCTGAGCCATATACTGGACAAAGGTTAAATCAGCTTTCACGTTATCAAGTAGCATATCCCATTCATCATGCATGGCCAACACATTATCAGAAAGAACAGTTGTTGTCTCAAGTTGTGCTATCTCTTCCTCTGCATTATTTTAAACGAAGGTAGGCATAAGGGGACTATCTACATTATAGTCTTACTCTCTTTTCGAGAGGAGTTTTCTCCCACTGGGTTTTTCTCCTTTTCTCCAGTTATGAGAGGTTTCTTTTTAAGTTGTACTCGGGTACCTAACATGGCTTTATTGCCGGGACCCATAAGGCTATTTTGTTCTCCCTAAGTTGCACTTAAGGGGGGTGTTAGAGTAAATGGTTCTTTACAATTTTACTCATTACTTAAGTTTACTTAGGTGAACTTATTTAGGAGGATTTCTTCATTTTTGGATATTATTAGGAGGATATTATTGGGTCCTACTTTGACTCCAACTACTCCTAAGATGTTGTTGAGTCCAATTACTCCAACTACCTTATTTGGTAGTTGGTTGACTCCAACTACTTCTAAGATGTAGTTGAGTCCAATTACTCCAACTATTTTATTTGGTTTATTTGGTAGTTGGTTTACTCCAACTACTTTATTGGAGATATATTGCATATCTCTTGCTTTTGCATCCTCTTAATTCTATTTTGCTTCCAGCATTTGCATTACTCTCTTGGAGACCAGCTCTATGTTGCTATTTTGATTTCGTATCATTTGCATTCATAGTTTAGATATCTATTCCAGGCGGACTCATTCACAGTTCCAGGATGCTCCACATGTCTTCACTGCTACTACCTCAAATCCACAGTCTTTTCATCAGGCTTCTTGTATTCCTGAAAGGGATACAGGTATGCAGGAGGAATATAGTTCATTGATGAGGAAACACAATTGGGATCTTGTCCCTCTTCCTAAGGGAAGAAAACTTGTTCGATGTAAGTGGATCTATCGGACAAAATTTGCCTCAAATGGGTCAGTTGACAAGCATAAGGCTCGCTTGGTTGCCAAAGGATTCTCCCAGGTCCCTGGGATTGATTACTTCGTTACTTTTGCACCGGTTGCCCGAAAGAATTCCATCCAACTTGTTCTTGCAATTGCTGCAGCAAATCGTTGGGAAGTACATCAGATGGATGTGAAGAGTGCTTTTCTTCACAGTGAACTTTAGAAGATCTACATGGAGCAGCCACAGGGGTTCCTTCAGGATTCTTCACTTGTGTGTCGTCTTCGGAAGTCTATCTATGGCCTCAAACAGGCTCCTTGAGCCTGGTATGCCAAGATGGACTCCTTCCTTCTATCAGTTGGGTTCACTTGGTGTCATTCTGATCCCAATGTCTACATTTTGCAGTAGGATGATTCACTCTTATTTTTTGTTCTATATGTTGATGACTTGTTGATCACAGGAAGTTCTTCATCCACCATTGGGGCTATCAAAACTGCCCTTCATGATAGATTTTTGATGACTGACTTGGGCTTGTTGCATTATTTTCACGGGATTGAGATCTTTCAATCTTCTTCTGGGAGCAGCCACAGAGGTTCCTTCAGGATTCTTCACTTGTCTGTCGTCTTTGGAAGTCTCCCTGTGGCTTCAAACAGGCTCCTCGAGCCTAGTATGCCAGGATGGACTCCTTCCTTCTATCAGTTGGGTTCACTCGGTGTCATTCTGATCCCAATGTCTACATTCTGCAACAGGATGATTCACTCTTATTTTTGGTTATATATGTTGATGACTTGTTGATCACAGGAAGTTCTTCATCCACCATTGGGGCTATCAAAACTGCCCTTCATGATAGACTTTTGATGCCTGACTTGGGCTTGTTGCATAACTTTCTCGGGATTGAGATCTTTCAGTCTTCTTCTGGGATCACCATCACATAGTCCAAGTATGCTCTAGATTTGCTCTCAAGGTTTCATATGGCTGATTGTAAGCCTGCTCTGACTCCCTTTCTTTCTGGAGTCAAACTAGAGGCTCATTGTTCTTCTCCACTAGTTGATGGTACTTCGTAATGACAACTTGTTGGGAATCTCATTTATCTGACTCATACAAGACCTGATATTTCATATGTTGTAGGCATGGTCTCTCGATTCATGCAGGAGCCTCATGAGCTGCACTGGAAAGCAGCCAAGCGGATCCTTCACTACATTCAGGGTTCTCATAGTCTTGGGATTCACTACACAACAGGTATTGAGCTTGACTTGGTGGGCTACACAAATTCAAATTAGGCGGGTTTATTCTCAGGATCGCAAGTCTACTTCAGGTTACAGCTTCTCACTTGGTTGAGGTCTTGTTTGTTGGTCGAGCAAGAAGCAGTTAACTATTGCTCTATCTTTTACTAAGGCCGAGTATCAAGGGGTTCTAAATGCCACCACTGAGGCCATTTGGCTTCAAAATCTTCTCACTGAGTTTGGTATCTAGATCAGACAGCCATCATTCATATTTTGTGACAACCAGAGTGCCATTCAAATCTCACGAAATTCGGTCCATCATCAACGGACCAAAACATAGAGGTCCACATGCACTACATCTGAGAGCTCATCCATGGCCACGTCATCAACCTTCGCTATTGTTCGACTTCCGTGCAAGTTGCTGATATATTCACCTAAACCTTCACTGAGAACAAGTTCCTTCATTTACGAGCTTTGCTAGGGGTGCGGGATGCTTCATCTTCTGGGGGGCGTCTTACTCTCTTTTGGAGAGGAGTTTTCTCCCAGTGGGTTTTTCTCCTTTTCTCCGGTTATGAGAGGTTTCTTTTAAAGTTGTACAAGGGTACCTAACATGGCTTTATTAGCGAGACCCATAAGGCTATTTTGTTCTCCCTAAGTTGCACTTAAGGGGGTGTTGTTAGAGTAAATGGTTCTTTACCATTTTTCTCATTACTTAAGTTTACTTAGGTGAACTTATTTAGGTGAATTTATTTTTTTTTGGATATTATAAGGAGGATATTGTTGGTTCCTACTTTGACTCAAACTACTCCTAAGATGTGGTTGAGTCCAATTACTCCAACTACTTTATTTGGTAGTTAGTTGACTCCGACTACTTCTAAGATGTAGTTGAGTCCAATTACTCCAACTACTTTATTTGGTAGTTGGTTTACAGCAACTACTTTATTTAGTCGTTGGTTGACTCCAACTACTCTTTTAGAGAGAATGTGGCTGAAGGTTGACTCCAACTACTCCTACCAACTCTCATGTATTTGATATATTGGAGATATATTGTATATCTCTTGCTTTTGCATCCTCTTAATGCTATTTTGCTTCTAGAATTTGCATTACTCTCTTGGAGACCAACTCTGTTGCTATTTTGATTTCGTATCATTTGCATTCCTAGTTTAGATATCTATTATTTACACTAGTTTTCTAAGTTAATACTCCAACTACCTTATTTGGTAGTTGGTTGACTCCAACTACTTCTAAGATGTAGTTGAGTCCAATTACTCCAACTACTTTATTTGGTAGTTAGTTTACTCCAACTAATTTATTTAGTAGTTGGTTGACTCCAACTACTCCTACCAACTCTTGCCTATATAAACAGGCTAGCTCTCATGTATTTGATATATTGGATATATATTGTATATCTCTTGCTTTTGCATCCTCTTAATGCTATTTTGAGGATGGAGAATCTAGAGGAGAATCATCAACCTCTAAATGATGACTAGGAGAGGAAGGAGGTGAGTCCTCTAAATTACTCTCTGCATCAAAAGTGGAGGTAGAAGATAGCTCAGGTGAATCTGACTTTAAGGAATATCTGTCATGTATTCCAAGTGACTCCAATGTCAAAGTAGGAGTTGGAGAAGTGACAGAAAGTAAGCTAAAAGAGCCCTCCTCAAACTGAACACTCGTCTCAATGAACAACTCATGTGTAGTAGGGTGGAGCAATCGATAACCCTTCACACCATCAAGATAACCTACAAATATTCAAGGTCTACTCTGCAAATCCAAGTCCTTGCATTTCTCTGCGAGAATGTGGGCCCATGCGGGAGAACCAAAAACTCGAAAGTGCTTAACTGATGGTTTCCGACCACTCCAAGCTTCAAAAGGAGTGACTCCCTTCAAGGCTCGATGAGGAACAGGGTTCTAGAGATAACAAGCACAGTTGATGGCCTCTACCAAATACTGTGGTGCAAGAGATCTGGAGTGAATGATGTAGTTCACCATTTCCTTCAAGGACCTATTCTTCCATTTTGCAACACCGTTCTGCTGAGGATTGTATGGAACTGAATGTTGTAAATCAATCCCCTCTTAAGTGCAATACCTTTCAAACTGATGGTTCACATACTCACCACCATTGTCAGTGTGCAAAACTTTGATGGCTTTCCCGGATTGCTTCTCTACAAAAGTTTTGAAGTCCTGAAAATGATTAAATACCTCTGAATTTTGTTTGAGAAAGTACACCCAAGTATATCGAGAAAAGTCATCAATTCATGTGAGGACATATCGGGTCCTACTGAAAGAAGGATACTGAAATGGACCAGCTACATCACTGTGAACTAACTCCAATATCTGTGAAGCTTTCCATACCTTACTTTTGTCAAACTTTTCCTTAGGATGCTTACCAAGAATGCACCCTTGGCAAACACCACTTGAAAACTAAACTGAAAGCAACCCTCTGACCATGCTCTGCTGATTGAGCTGTTGCAAGTAGCGGAAGTTTAGATGGCCAAACCGCTCATGCCATAATCTACTAACATCATTAGAATGAGTGAGCAAAGCAGTCAAAGGAGAATCAGGAACAAAGTGAGAAAACAGATAGAGTCGTAACTGATGATCTGCTTTCCCAACTGTAACTGTAGAACCACTGTGTAACTCACGAATTTCCACTTAACCAAGAGTGAACTCAACTTGCTTGCCTGAATCTATGTGAGTGATCTGGTATATCAATAGGAGATTAGTTGATAATGAGGGCACACAAAGAACATCATTGAATGGTTACATCCCTAACATCAACAGACCCTCTCCCACACACCTCAACGGGAGTGTCATCACCCATAAAAATAGAAGGCATAGAACATGGCTCCAAAGATGCAAATTCTTCCTTAGATGAAGCCATGTGGTGTGAAGCACCCGAATCAAGAACCCAAGTGGATGGTGAAGAAGTAACTGCGACAAGGGCCTTGCCCTTTCCCTTCCCCTTGTTATTTTATTTTGTCTTGTTAGACCCCTCATTAGAAGTTTGTTTGATAGACTCATGAACACTGATATTATTCTTCTCAAGAATGTTTGTCAAGTGATGATCTGCTCTCCCAACTGTAACTGTAGAACCACTATGTAACTCACGAATTTCCACTTAACCAGGAGTGAACTCAACTCACTTGCCTGAATCTGTGTGAGTGATTTGGTATATCGATAGGAGATTAGTTGATGAGGGTACACAAAGAACATCATTAAATGGTTACATCCCTAACATCAACAGACCCTCTCCCACACACCTCAACGGGAGTGTCATCACCCATAAAAATAGAAGGCATAGAACATGGCTCCAAAGATGCAAATTCTTCCTTAGATGAAGCCATGTGGTGTGAAGCACCCGAATCAAGAACCCAAGTGGATGGTGAAGAAGTAACTGCGACAAGGGCCTTGCCCTTTCCTTTCCCCTTGCTATGTTATTTTGTCTTGTTAGACCCCTCATTAGAAGTTTGTTTGATAGACTCATGAACACTGATATTATTCTTCTCAAGAATGTTTGTCAAGTGATCAATTTGTTTCTTCAGATATTTATGTTAATCATGACCAGGTCTTTTACAATAGGCACATTGGACCTTCTCTTTCTTAGGCTTGTCGCCTTTGGAAGATTGGGTCTCATTAGTTGCTTTTGAAGCAAATGGTATCTGATCCTTCTTCTCCTTGTTATTCTTTTGTTTCTTATCCTTACTATTGTTATTACTACTTTGTCCTTTTTGTTCTTTTGTGCCTTGGTTGGCGGCAAAAGCATGTGACTTAGAGAACTTAACAGTGCCAATCTGGATTAGCTTGTCCTGTTCCCGAGTGAGATTGACAGCAAAATCATCTAAAGATGGCATAGTGAATTGAGTACCAAGTGCACCCTTAGTAGCATAGAAAGTAGAAACAAAGACAAAATATTCTTAACTTAGTTTAGAGAGAATACTAAGAATCAGTTGTTCATCTTTCTTTTCAATTCCACATTGTTTTAACTGCAACCTTAGTGATTTCAATTTAGTGAAGAAATCTTAGATTGTGTTGAAATTGCTTGGACTTAAACTTATTAGTTCATTCTGACCCCTCATTGAATCTTGTATGCCAAATAGTGTTTCTAGCTTTGTCCAGATTTCATTTGGTGTACTCAAAGACTCAATGTGAAAGAGCTAATCAGGAGAAATAAACAAACACAATGTTCCATATGCCTCATCACATTTGTTAAGCCACTTAGCCCTATCTATATCTTTAGCAAGTTCAGTTTCAAATCCCATAGTTATCCTATTTAATCCATCTTTCCTTGAGTAAATTGTCATGCATGATTTCCACTCAAAATAATTGCATGGAGTTAGGATGGGCACATTTCTTTGATCCATGATGAAGAAATGCAGAAAAGAAATGTTAAAAAGAATAAAACTGAACCAAGACAACCCCCCCCCCCCCCCTTTCACTCAATTTGAAGAAACCCCCCAAGAAAATATGACTTGGCACTTTATATTAGTGTGTTTACAACTACCACTAGCAAAAAATATTAAGTGGTCTTGATTTCAATGCATTACAAAACCCTCATGAAGAGCATATGTTGAAAATACAATTTTGGCACAGTACTCAAAGAAATAAACAGCACCACTACAGTCTACTCAAAAAATAATGCACTTTCGAAAAAAGAATCACCTCGATACGAGGTTTTGTAATGCATTGAAATCAAGACCACTTAGTATTTCTTGCTAGTGGTAGTTGTAAATGCACTAATATAAAGTGCCAAATCATATTTTCTTGGGAGAGTTCTTCAAATTGAGTAAAAAGGGGGGTTGTCTTGGTTCAATTTTCTTCTTTTTAGCATTTTTTCTTTGCATTTCTTCATCATGGATCAAACAAATGTGCCCATCCTAACTCCATACAATTATTTTGAGTGGAAATCACGCATGACAATTCACTTAAGGAAAGCTAGATTAAATAGGATAACTATGGGAATTGAAACTAAACCTGCTAAAGATGAAGATAAGCCTAAGTGGCTTAACAAATGTCATCAGGCATATGGAACATCGTGTTTGTTTGTTTCTCCTGATTTGCTCTTTCACATTGAGTCTTTGAGTACACAATGAAATCTGGACAAAGCTAGAAACACTACTTGGCACACAAGATTCAATGAGAGGTCGCATGTTGGAGAATGAACTAGAAAGTTTAAGTCCAGGCAATTTCAACACAATCCAAGATTTCTTCAATAAATTGAAATCACTAAGGCTGCAGTTAAAACAATGTGGAATTGAAAAAAAAGATGAACAACTGAGTCTTAGTATTCTCTCTAAACTAAGTTTAGAATATTTTGTCTTTGTTTCTACCTTCTATGCGACTAAGGGTGCAGTTGGTACTCAATTCACGATGCCATCTTTAGATGATTTTGTTGTCAATCTCACTCCGGAGCAGGACAAGCTAATCTAGATGGGCACTCTTAAGTACTCTAAGTCACATGCTTTGGCCACCAACCAAGGCACAAAATAACAAAAAGGACAAAGTAGTAATAACAATAGTAAGGATAAGAAACAAAAGAATAACAAGGAGAAGAAGGATCAGATACCATTTGTTTCAAAAGAAACTAATGAGACCCAATCTTCCAAAGGCGACAAGCCTAAGAAAGAGCAGGTCCAATGTGCCTATTGTAAAAGACCTGGTCATTATGAACATAAATATCTGAAGAGACAAATCGATCACTTGACAAACATTCTTGAGAAGAATAATATCAGTGTTCCTGAGTCTATCAAACAAACTTCTAATGAGGGGTCTAACAAAACAAAAGAAAATAGCAAGGGGAAAGGAAAGGGCATGACCCTTGTTGCAGTTGCTTCTTCACCATCCACTTGGGTTCTGGGTTCATGTGCTTTGCACAACATGGCTTCATCTAAGGAAGAATCATGTTCTATGCCTTCTATTTTTATGGGTGATGACACTCTCATTGAGGTGTGTGGGAGAGGGTCTGTTGATGTTAGGGATGGAACATTCAATGATGTTCTTTATGTGCCCTCATTATCAACTAATCTCCTATCGATATACCAGATCACTAACAGATTCAGGCAGCGACTTGAGTTCACTCCTAATTAAGTGGAAATTCATGAGTTACATAGTGGTTCTACAGTTGCAGTTGGGAGAGCAAATCATCAATCACAACTCTATTTGTTTTCTCACTTTGTTCCTGATTCTCCTTTGACTGCTTTTCTCACTCATTCTAATGATGTGAGTAGATTATGGCATGAGCAATTTAGCCATCTAAACTTCCGCTACTTGCAACAGCTCAATCAACAGAGCATGGTCACAGGGTTGCCTTTAGTTCAGCTTTCAAGTGGTGTTTGCCAAGGGTGCATTCTTGGTAAACATCCTAAGGAAAAGTTTGACAAAAGTAAGGCACGGAGAGCTTCACAAATACTGGAGTTAGTTCACAGTGATGTGGTTGGTCCATTTCAGTATCCTTCTTTCAACAAAACCCGTTATGTCCTCACATGAATTGATGACTTTTCTCGATATACTTGGGTGTACTTTCTCAAACAAAAGTTAGAGGTATTTCATCATTTTCAGGACTTCAAAACTTTTGTAGAGAAGCAATTCGGGAAAGCCATCAAAGTTTTGCGCACTGACAATGGTGGTGAGTATGTCAACCATCAGTTTGAATGGTATTGCACTTCAAAGGGGATTGATTTACAAAATTCAGTCCCATACAATCCTCAGCAGAATGGTGTTGCAGAACGGAAGAATAGGTCCTTGAAGGAAATGGCAAACTGCATGATTCACTCTTGATTTCTTGCACCACAGTATTGGGCAGAGGCCATTGACTGTGCTTGTTATATCTAGAACTGTGTTCCTCACCGAGCCTTGAAGGGAGTCACTCTTTTTGAAGCTTGGAGCGGTCGCAAACCACCAATTAAGCACTTTTGAATTTTTGGTTCTCCTGCATGGACCTACATTCCTGCAGAGAAATGCAAGGCCTTGGTTCCGCGGAGTAGACCTTGCATATTTGTAGGATATCTTGATGGTGTGAAGGGTTATCAATTGCTCAACCCTACTACACATGAGTTGTTCATTGAGAGGAGTGTTCAGTTTGAGGAGAGCTCTTTGAGCTTACTTTCTATCACTTCTCCAACTCATACTTTGACATTGGAGTCACTTGGAATACATGACAGATATTTTGATGAGTCAGATCCACCTGAGTTGTCTTCTACTTCACATTCTGATGTAGAAAGTGATTCAGAGGACTCACCTCCTTCCTCTCCTAGTCATCTTTCAAAGGTCGATGATTCTCCTCTAGATTCTCCATCCTCCGGTCCACTTTGGGCTAGACAGACCTTGCAGTCTGCAGGTGATTGGGTTGGGGATCCATCAAACACCAGGCGGACTGATTCACAGTTCCAGGATGCTCCACATGTCTTCATTGCTACTGCCTCAAATCCACAATCTTTTCGTGAGGCTTCTAGTATTCTTGAATGAGATACAAATATGCAGGAGTATAGTTCCTTGATGAGGAACCACACTTGGGATCTTGTCCCTCTTCCTAAGGGAAACAAACTTGTTCGATGTAAGTCGATCTATCGAACAAAATTTTCCGCAGATGGGTCGGTTGACAAGCATAAAGCTCGCTTGGTCACCAAAGGATTCTCCCAGGTTCCTAGGATTGATTACTCTGAGACTTTTGCGCCAGTTGCCTGAATGAATTCCATTCGATTTTTCCTTGCCATTGTTGCAGCAAATCATTGGGAAGTACATCAGATGGATGTGAAGAGTGTTGTTCTTCACGGTGAACTTCAGGAGGAGATCTACATGGAACAGCCATAAGGGTTCCTTCAGGATTCTTCACTTGTGTGCCATCTTCGGAAGTCTCTCTATGGCCTCAAACAGGGTCCTCGAGCCTAGTATGCCAAGATGGACTCCTTCCTTCTATCAACTGGGTTCACTCGGTGTCATTTTGATCCCAATGTTTACATTCTGCAGCAAAAATGATTCACTCCTATTTTAGGCTCTTTATGTTGATGACTTGTTGATCACAGGGATTTCTTCATCCACCATTAGGGCTATCAAAAGTGCCCGTCATGATAGATTTTTGATGACTAACTTGGGCTAGTTGCATTACTTTCTCGGGATTGAGATCTTTCAATATTCTTCTGGGATCACCATCACACAATCCAAGTATGCTCTAGATTTGCTCTCAAGGTTTCATATGGTTGACTATAAGCCTGCTCCGACTCCCTTTCTTTCTGGAGTCAAGCTAGAGGTTCATTGTTCTTCTCCACTTGTTGATGGTACTTTGTACCGACAGCTTTTTGGGAGTCTCATTTATCTGGCTCATACAAGACCTGATATTTCATATGCACTAGGCATGGTCTCTCGATTCATGCAAGAGCCTCATGAGCTGCACAAGAAAGCAGCCAAGCTGATTCACTATGCAGCAGGTATTGAGCTTCACTTGGTGGGCTAAACAGATTCAGATTGGGCGGGTGATTCTCAAGATCGCAAGTCTACTTTAGGTTACAGCTTCTCACTTGGTTCAGGTCCTATTTGTTGGTCGAGCAAGAAGCAATCTGCTATTTCTCTATCTTCTACTGAGGCCGAGTATCGAGGGGCTGTGAATGCCGTCACTGAGGCCATTTGGCTTCAAAATCTTCTCACTGAGTTGGGTATCCAGATCAAACGACCATCAGTCATATTTTGTGACAACCAGAGTGCCATTCAGATCTCACAAAATTTGGTCCATCATCAACGGACCAAACACATAGAGGTCCAAATGCACAACATCCGAGAGCTCATCCATGGCCACTTCATTGACCTTCTCTATTGTTCGACTTCCAAGCAGGTTGCTGATATCTTCACCAAACCCTTCACTAAGAGCAAGTTCCTTCTCTGGCGAGGTTTGCTAGGGGTGCGGGATGCTTCATCTTCTGGGGGGTGTCTTCCTCTCACTGGGAGTCCTGACTCTCTACTTTTGAGGGGGTCTCTCCTCTCTATTTCGGGGGGGGCGACAGGTATCTCCTTCACTAGTCTTACTCTCTTTTGGAGAGGAGTTTTCTTCCACTGGGTTTCTCCCCTTTTATATGGATATGAGAGGTTTCTTTTTAAGTTGTACATGGGTACCTAACATGGCTTTATTGTCGGGACCCATAAGGCTATTTTGTTCTCCCCAAGTTGCACTTAAGGGGGGTGTTAGAGTAAATGGTTCTTTACCATTTTACTCATTACTTAAGTTTACTTAGGTGAACTTATTTAGGAGGATTTATTCATTTTTGGATATTATTATGAGGATATTGTTGGGTCCTACTTTGACTTCAACTACATCTAAAATGTAGTTAAGTCCAATTACTACAACTACTTTATTTGGTAGTTGGTTTATTCTATGTGCAAGAGTAGATTTTAGTTTCCATATTTTAGAGATTTAGAGGGGATAATAAATCAATATTGCAAATTTCAGCAAGCCATAGCTTGTCTTAGGTAATTGATTCAGCCTTTGCATGTCGTTTTTGGGTTGTTGGGTTCGTTTTTTATAGCTAAAGGCGTCTTGATTATACTAGATCAACATCTTCTATACATTATCAAGAAAAACGCTTTTTGGGTTTTGTTCACAGCATAGAAAAACCATTTGGGTATCTTTCTGTTTTTGCATAAAGTTTGTATATTTTGCAGAATCAAACTCAAAAAGCTATAGCAATACCCCTCTCCGTTGGCACTTGCAGATTTGAAGGTAGTTTTCAAATGCTCTGTTCTTGCTCATACGAACTCTGTTTCTCCAGAATTTTTTTTTATTCTGGCTATATTTTTGGTGCTCTATGCACTAGTGTAGCCGTTTTTTTATTTTGATGCAGAGATTTTTTAGAAATTACAGATTCTCAATCGTGACATTGCATAGTTCTCGTTTGGAAACTTCGGAGGATCATAACTTTCTCATACAAATCCTTTGCATTATTTTTCACGAAGGTAGGCATAAGTGGCCTATCTAAAAGTATGAGTGGATGCTCTAGCTGCTCTAGGTGATCCTACTATACTGCCTCCCCCACTATGATGGCTCGAGGGTCTCCTGGGTGCTACTGTCAACTGGTGAATAACCCTTGCAAGCTGATGTAATACATCAACAATGTGATCCTGTCCATCACATATGGCCCTCAATGTCTCCCTCGCCTCTCTATCTGTGTCCTCAGCCATATCTGTAGCTCGAGTACCCTGCTCAAATATAATGATAAAAGGTACTCCCCTTAATACCACAAACACATAACAGAAACAAAGAAACAACAACAATTTTGCAAGAACAAAAAATTAGAATTAGAATTATTTTATTTTATTACATCAGAGTCAGCTCAAAACAACTTTCTGAACTCAAACAGAAATTTTGAAGGAAATTTATTTTCTACCAATTCAGGTGGCCCAACTTCCGGAGACCATAAGTCATCGCCCGTTGACCCGATTGACTATTATCACCCCATTTTGGAAAGGGCGCGAAATGTTCTACAGTGCCTAACTTGTGCAAGCTCCAATCAGCCGAAGTTTTGACCTCATTCGAGGCCTCTAAAGCCTTCAAAACTAAGTTCAAAGTTTCTGTATCCTGCTGCCAATACCGAAAATTTTCAATATCTTCAAAACTAAACTTGATCTGGCAATGAAACTTTATTGGCAGGCTGATATGACCACAATGAACCTCGAGAGAAGAAAATAGACTATTATGAGCTCGAACTGAAAAACTTACTAAAAATAGTGAATTTCCAAAAATAGCAGCTCTGCACAAGATAGCCCTTATTGAAAAGAAACCAGAAATATTTTTGGGTGATGCAAGATTGCTCTTACACCCAAGATGCTCCTGTATCAGACACAGGGTAATTTGAGAAGTGACCCTGTCACGACTCAAGTATGAAGAGGAAAACCAAGACGGTTAACCTCCTCCCTTGTTAGCCATTATGAATCTTCAAGAGGTCATCCTTTCCATTTGACCAAATATTCTTCATATGTCCCGTTTCTTGTGCTTCTACCAATATGACTATACAGGATATCCTCAATCTCCTTGATAGCTGAAGTAGTTGCTGGAATACTCCACTGTGCTTCTGTGATCTCATCTTCAACACCTCCTTCATGATACTCTATCAAATCTAAAATGTTAAACATTGGTGAAATATTCATCTCAGTAAGCAATTCTACCTCATATGCATTTCCTGAATCATGCTTCTTTAGTATCTTACATGGCTCAAACTTCTTCATTTTCAAATTGTGCCTCATTTTCTCATCTGCCTTAACCTTATACTGCGCATTCATCTTGGTAATATGCTTCCTCACCTCCTCATGGATGTTCTTCAAGTGTTCTGCAAAATCCTCAACTTCAACACTACTTATTTCTCTTTTGTCTATCTTTTTCAACACATGCATTTCTGGGACTACTTCCATATATAATCTGGAAAGGTGATTTATCAGTGCTCCTTTTGATAGAATTATTGTATGCAAATTCTACCTGTGGTAAAATCAAATCCCATCCTATTGGCTTGTCTCCAACTAAACATCTTAGCAAATTTCCCAAACTCCTATTCACCACATCTATCTGTCCATCAGTTTGTAGATGATGTGATGAGCTAAACTTCAAATCTGTCTTTAACTTCTTCCACAATGTACACCAGAAATATCCAACAAACTTATTGTCCTAATCTGAAACTATGCTCTTTGGCAAACTATGTAGTCTCACCACTTCCTTGAAAAATAATTCTGCTACATGAACTGCATGATTGGTCTTCTTGCAGGGAATGCAATGTACCATCTTTGAAAATCTGTCAACTAGTACAAAAATTGAATTATGTCCCCATTGCGTCCTCGATAAACCAAGAACAAAGTCCATACTGATATCCTCCCAAGGTTTCTCTGGTACAGGTAATGGCTGATACAACCCTGTACTCTGCTTCACTCCTTTCGTCATCTGACATACTCTACAACTCTGTACAAACTTCTTGACATCTTGTTGCAACTATGGCCAATAATAATTTTGACTAACAATAGCAAGGGTTTTATCTTGACCAAAATGTCCAGCCAATCCTCCGCTACGCTTCTCCTTGATGAGATTCTCCCTTGTAGAACTTCATGGAATGCACAATTGACTCCTTTTGAATAGCATACCATCTTGGATGATGAAATCCATCCACTTCGTTTTATCCAAAGTAACAGGTTCTGTACAATCTGTCCAAGCTTCACCAAAATCAGGATCCTTTGGATACAAACTCTTGAGTTCCTTGAACCCAACCACCTCAATCTCCATTTTTGTCAACAAAATTTGCCTTCTGCTAAGAGCATCTGCAACCTTGTTAGACTTTCTAACAGGTTCTGTACAAGCTTTCCAAGCTTCACCAAAATCAAGATCCTCTGGATACAAACTATTGAGTTCCTTGAACCCAACCACCTCAATCTACATTTCTATCAAAAAATTTGCCTTCTGCTAAGAGCATATGCAACCCTGTTAGACTTTCCACTCTTGTATTTCAAAACAAATGTGTACCCTTGCAAAAACTCAACCCATTTCAAATGCCCCTATTCAACTTTCCTTGACTATTCAAATATTGCAAAGCTTGATGATCAGTATACAGAACAAACTCCTTAGGAAGAAGATAGTGTCTCCACTTCTTCAATGCCTGAACTATAACATAAAATTCCTGATCATAAACAAAATATATCTTCTTGGCATCATTCAACTTCTCATTGAAATAAGCAACAGGTTTACCTTCTTGGCTCAAAACAACTCCTAATGCAGTATTACTAGCATCACAGTCTACTTGAAACACCTTATTAAAATCTGGAAGTGCTAAAATAGGTTGTTCTGTAACATTTTGTTTCAACAATTGAAAACTTTTTTCTGCTCCTGTAGTCCACTTAAATTATTTCCTATCCCCTCTCATTGTTTCAGTCAAGGGTCCACAAATACTGCTAAAACTCCTGATAAGCTTTTTGTAAAAGCTAGCCAAACCATGAAAAGATCTTACCTCAATAGCACTCCTTGGAGTAGGCCATTCAGGGATAGCCTTCACATTTTCTGGGTCCATTTTTAGACCTTCTACTGAGACCACAAATCCCAGATATACTAACTCCCTTTTCACAAAACTGTACTTCTTCAAATTAATCAACAATTTCTCCTCTCAGCTTTTCCAACACCCTACGAATATGCATGATATGCTCCTCCAATGTCTTACTAAAGATCAAAATATCATGTAGGTAAATAATGACAAACTTACCCAGAAATTCTTTCAAAACCTCATTCATCAACCGTATGAAAGTGTTCGGTGCATTGGTTAGCCCAAAGGGCATGATAACAACTCATATAGTCCTTCCTTTGTCTTGAAGGCAGTCTTCCATTCATCTCCTTCTCTGATCCGAATCTGATGATATCCACTTTTCAGATCTATCTTTGAGAAATACACAGCTTCACTCAAACAATCCATAATATCATTCATCCACGACAAGAAGATAATCTATACTTGATTGTAATCTTGTTGATAGCTTTAGAATCTGTACACATCCTCCACTCTCCATTCTTCTTTGGTGCTAATACTGTTGGTACAGCACAGGGATCCAGACTCTCTCGAATGAATCCCTTCTACAACAACTCATGTACTTGTTTGTTCAATTCTTCACTTTCTACTGGTGTCATTCTGTGTGCTGCCCTATTCAGCAAACTAGCTGCTCGAATCAAATCCATCTGATATCCTTACTAGTGGTAATCCATCAGGCACATTATCTGATACAATATCCTAAAACTCATTCAACAGATCTGCAACTTCTACAGGTACATCTTCTACTTCCTCTTTACCAACTTTTGGAATTAAAGCAAAACACATATGCTCATGCCTCATACCCTCTAGGAATTTTCTTCCATTAACAAAACTTATTCTTGCAACACTACATACCTTTTCTTTTGTGTCCTTCAATGGCTTTAGCTTATGTTGCACTCTATCCTTTGTCAGAGAATAGGTATTCGCACGACCATCATGTACAACACGCCTGTCAAACTGTCACAGTCTACCCAACAACATATGACATGCATGTTAGCAAATTTATGTTGTCATTAGTGAAGACAGATGCAAACACCATTCTCACCGGTAGAGTATATTCACCGGTAGATCATTTTGATAGATCACTTAGCTTAGAGTATATTCAGCACCGATATGATCACTCTGTCCAAAATTCTGGTATGATCAGATTTCAATAGAATTTTGTAATATATTGTAAATTCTTGTAATATCCTAAGATATAACTCTGTCCAAAATTCTGGTATGATCAGATTTCATAGAATTTTGTCCTATTAAATTTTTGTGGTTTAGATCATCGGTTGTAGAGCTGGTCACAATTGGCAGTTGATAAAATGGATCTGTTTTCCCTTAAACCTTCAACTTTGAACAATAACGTTGTTGTCTGATAATCACTGAAAGTGCTAAGAAATGCACACCAACTACGTTGCAAACTAGAAAAAAACTCTTCCCTTAATATCAATACTGTTTGCTGTGTATATTTCCGAAGTACAGTTCAACTAAATTTCTCTGATTGATTTCAAATAAAGGTATGATCACAAAAAAATCTGAAATGTTGTTAAAATGATATAAGCTTGCCTAGAATGTCTGGTTGTCTGAAAAGGATGTTCACTGTTCTAGAATTCTGTTGTAAATTTCTGATTATAATTGCTTGATATAACTTCCGCTGTCAAGTGATTCATACATATATCGTTCCACTATTTGTGGTTGCAACATACAGATTCACAGCAATATATATATATGCAGAAAATAACTATAACCATTTACTGTATTGTTTCAAATATCAAAGTATGAAATACAGTCACCCCTTCTATTATCAATATTCAACTCTACATTAACATTTGGTATTGGAAGCTGAACCACGGAAGCATTTAGGAATATTTCAGGCAGTCTTTAAATTGAACATGTACAGTAACCAAAGTAGATATAAATTTGAGAACCTGGAATCGAAGACTGGAGATGGCATTAAGAGTTCGAGGTCTGGAAATGGTGATATGTCCAGCTGTTAACCGTTATAATGAAGTGCGAACAGCAACCAATTGCTGCAGCCCAGTTTGTGACGTTAACTCCCTATCTCTTATACTGCTGTACTCACGCAAGCAAGAATCCCACATGCATACCAGTCTGGGTTATACTAATGGCCGCCAACCATTTCACACTCGCCTGCTGTATACAACTATCACCGTGTATTAGTTTTATTACTTCCAACCACCCTATATAAAGCCTGTCAACCTTATCTCCTGCTCTTGACGTCAAATCTGTAGGTGGTTATATGCTGTCGGTTAAGGAACTGGGCACTGTATACCGTTAATGACAAGTTCAAATACCCTTCTCAAATCACGTTCTGTATTCACCACATCTTTGCAGTCACAGGCATGAGTTGGCACCTGACTGAATCATCGAACTTTCCCTCATATTAAATAAACTGTTGCCTTGCTAAATATTTGCAATTCTGGTATGGAATTTTAATCACTGTTCCTGTTACTAAAAAATGGCATTACTGACCTGTACTTCAATATCTCATAAAATCCAATGTGAAAGATGTGTACTTCCACCAAGAAGATAAGCTGGGGCTACGTCCAATACCTTCACTAATTCCAAGGGTTTGCGTCCTAGGAATTCATCAGTCACGTTAGTAACCAGATATCTTTGTTTTTATCAAATTCATGGTGATGTTTCCAAGATGTACTTTCCTCACTTATAGCCTTGAAGTGAGTGCAACACAAAAGCTGGGCAAATGTGGGATAAAACACTTTTTCGTCTTTTAGTCACTTAAATAAATGACTTAAAGTGACTTTATAAAAATAAAGTGACTTAACTTAAAGTCATAAAGTAACTTTAATGCACTTTAATAAATAAAGTGACTCCAACTATAGAATTGAGCCCAGATATTAAATTTTTGCCCATGCACCTGCGTGCCTGACTGACATCCTCCTCTGAGCGGCCACTAGTCCATCCAGATGGCTAGATAGACTAATCCGGCATCTAAATGCACTAATGTCGAGAAGGGGACATTACAATCCTCCATTCCTGGGATTGCTTGGCCTCAAGCAATCTCAAAGCTGGGTGCTGCAAGATCGACTCACCCTCCCAGGTAGCATCCTCATAGGGCAGATCCCTCCACCGAATCAAGTAATCACGAACGGTCCTGTTCCGCAGCTTCCTTTCCCTGACCTCAATGACCTCTGCCGAAACCAAAGTCAACTTACCCTCCTCATCCAACGGAGGTAACCCGTCTGAGACCACCACCAGCTGCCCTATTGCCTTCTTGAGGCAAGAAACATGGAAAACATTATGGATCCTGTTGTCGGCCGGAAGCTCTTGCTCGTAAGCTACCTCGCCAACTCTCCTCGCAATGCGGAAGGGGCCATAAAATCTGGGTTTGAGCTTCTCGGATCCGCTCCGCTTCAAGGAGCTCTATCTATAGGGCTGTAGACGAAGATAGACCATATCGCCTACCTCAAAACTCCGCTCTGTCCTGTGCCTATCAGCATACATCTTCTGCTGATTCTGTGCCTGCTGGATATTATCTTGAAGAGATCGGAGTATATCCTGATGATCCTGCAACCAGTCTCTCGCAATTGGTGCCCTACTATCCTGTATAGCCACATCAATAAATGAAAGTGGCTCACTACCATATAGCGCTCGAAAGGGTGACATGCCAATCGTCATACGATAGGTAGAGTTGTAGCAGAACTCCCCAAAATACAGCCATCTGACCCAAGCTCTCTGCTGTCCTGCTACATAACTCCGTAGATACCCTTCCACCCACCGATTCACAATCTTTGTCTGGCCATCTGTCTGCGGATGGTAGCTAGTGCTAGGAGTCAACTCAGTGCCGGCCAATCTAAACAACTCCTACCAAAAGGTGCTCAGGAACTTGCTGTCCCTGTTGCTCACTATGGTCTTAGGAAGACCATGCAATCGAAAAACCTCACGAAAGAATAACTCCGCCACCTGTGAGGCTGTCCAATTCGCTGCAATAGCAAAAAAGTGAGTGCACTTGGTGAGTCTATCGACCACCACATAAATGTTGTCCCTGCCCTACACTCTGGGTAATCCTGTGATAAAGTCCATAGATATGCCCTCCCACTTCTGAGCTGGAATGGGAAGGGGCTGCAATAAACCGGCTGGGTGCTCATGCTCTAACTTGTTATGCTGACAAGTCTGACACTCCCGGACATACTGTAGGACATCATCCTTGAGGCCCTTCCAAGAGAACCTCTCTCTAATCTGCCTGTAAGTCTTAAAGAATCCAGGGTGTCCTGCTGTGGGTGCATCATGAACCGCCCTCAAAATCTTACCCTTAAGTTGAGACCCGGGCACCAAATAGATCCGATCCTTATAAAGGATGAGGTCCTCAACTACCCTATATCTGCTATCTGTAATCTGTCCATCTATCACCTGACAGGAATGGGTATCCTTGGCGTACTCAGCCAACAATAGGGATTTCCAATCAGCAGAAATCTCTGACAGAACACAACACCTACCCTCGGAGGGTCTCCTAGAAAGAGCATCGGCCACCACGTTATTCTTTCCCTTCACATACTCAATGTCAAAATCATAGGCCTGTATCTTACTGATCCATTTCTACTGCCTCTCATTCAGCTCCTACTCCAGGAAGTAACGCAAGCTATTGTGATCTGTTCTGACCGTGAACTTGCCACCGACTAAGTACTGTCGAAATTTTGCCAAGGCATGCATAATGGCAAGCATCTCCTTGTCGTATGTGGAGTAAAGTCTCTCGTTACCCTTAAGCTTCCTACTCTCGAAAGCTATGGGATGCCTGTCCTGCATTAATACTGCACCAATCCCCTCTCCAGAGGCATCACACTCTAGAATGAAGGGCCTAGAGAAATCTAGAAGAGCCAAAACCAGCATGTACTCATAACTGTCTTAAGCCTGTCAAAAGCGGCCTCGGCCTCAGCTATCCACCTAAAGGATCCCTTTCGGGTAAGGTCGGTGAGAGGAGCCGCTGTCTGTGAGAACCCCTTAACGAATCTCCTATAGTATGAGCAAAGTCCCAAAAATCCTCTCAAGTCTGATACACTGCGTGGAGATGGCCAATCCTGTATAGCCTGAATCTTCTCCTGGTGTACCTTAACCCCATCTGCACCTATCATGTGTCCCAAATAAAGAATCTCTGTCAAACCAAACTCACACTTGGATGCCTTTGCAAATAGAGACTGACTCTCCATTATGCTCAACACCTCCTCCAAATGTTGTAAGTGTTCTGCCCAAGTCCAGCTGTAGACTAAAATGTCATCAAAAAATACAAGGACTCTTGCGCAACTGCATTTTGAAGATGTGGTTCATGCAAGACTGAAAAGTGGCAGGTGCATTTGTGAGCCCAAAAGGCATCACTAGGAACTCATAGTGTCCATAATGGCATCTGAAGGCTATCTTGTGGACATCCTCATCTCGGACAGGAATCTGATGGTACCCAGATCGAAGATCAATCTTCGAAAAATAAACCGTCCCGTGAAGCTCATCCAGAAGCTCATCAATCCTGGGTATAGGGTACCTGTTCTTGATGGTCCTCTTATTCAAGGCACGGTAATCAATACACATGCGCAGAGTTCCATCCTTCTTCACCAACACTACCGAAGAAGCAAATGGGCTAGAGCTGGGCCTGATGTGCCCCATGTCTAAAAGTTCCTTAATTGCCTTATCAATTTCCTCCTTGTAATGCCTGGGATGGCGATAAGGAGTAGTGATCACGGGCTTAGCCCCCTCCTCCAACTCTATGATGTGCTCGAAGCCTCTATCTGGAGGTATGCCTAGAGGAATATCCCAAAAAACCTGCTTATGCCTATCCAACACCCCCTATATATCAGTGTGAACCTGTTGCCCTGAATCTGGTGATGGACTGGTAGTGATGAAACACTGAGCTGCCCATTCCATGCTATCATGTCTGAAAATAGCCTCCAACCTGTGAGCTGAGACTACCTATGACCCACTGTCTGCCATGGCCTTAAGAGTAACCATCCGACCATCCCTCATAAACTCCAATTGCCTCTGCTGATGATCAATGGTATATCGTCCAAGAGTTTGTAGCCACTGCATACCTAGAATGGCATCAAGTCCATCTAGATCAATAACATAGAAGTCTGCCTCTAGGGAATAATCTCTGAAATGGATCTGAAGACCTGAGATCTTCCCTGTACAACTCAACAAGTCTCCCCCGGCGACCTTGACCTCAAACTCTGAAATACTGTCAATCTGAAATCCCCTCTTGGAGACCAAGCTGGCACTGATGAAATTATGCATAGCACTAGTATCGAGAAGACATATGATCTGCTGTCCTCTAACCACTCCCTTGAGCCTAAAGGAGTGACAGGTGGGAATACCCGTGAGGGATGCTAAAGTAATAATAGGCTGCTCCGTATGCACTCCCTTCTTCCTCTCTACTGACGGCTCATCCTGACCCTCTGTCTTGCTGTCCTCACCTCCACTGTCCACCTGCTGCTCATCCTCATCATTTGTCACCACCTCAACGTAATGTACCTGTCCCTTCCCGCGGCATCTATGATCAGGAGTCCACAGCTCTCTGCATGTGAAGCACAGCTTCTTCCTCCTTAACTCATTCCGAGTCTCGAAGTCAAGCCGGGGTGGTGCACTATTACCCTGATTCTTACCCTTTTGAACAGAAGAAGACCCCTTAAAGGTTTTCTTCGGTGGCTGTAAGATAGATGACGGTGAATCCAAGTCATGTGCCAACTTAATGGCGTCATCCAGAGTATCCGACTTGAGGACTCTGATTAGTCCTCGAAATCTGTCCTAAAGTCCCTCTATAAATAACATCACCTTCCTCTTTTCCGTCATATCTGGGACCATGATGGATACTCTCTGAAACTCATCAATGTAGTGGTCTAGGGACCCACTCTGCCTCAACTGGGCCAACTCCCTATAGTAAACTTCTATATCCTTCCGATCAAACTGGGTGATGAGCTTCGTGCTGAATGTCTCATAGGAGGTAATTAGTCCGTGATCCTGGGTGACAAGGCCGTGGTGCCACCAATCATAAGCAACGCCCTCTAGATGCATAGTAGCGAACTTAATCGCCTCTATCTCTGCCATGGGCTTAAGGGTGAGGAATGTATCTAGCTTGTGAATCCAATCTCTAGCTGTGGTCTTACCGCTTCCGTCAAAAGCGGGGAGGGTTAACTTGTTCATGGCATGCTTGAGATCTCTATTGGGCCCTCGGGGCCTCCTATCCTGCTGGCCTCTATCAAACTCCCTCCGCTGAGCCAAATACTGGACAAATGTCAAGTCGGCCTTAACTTGATCGGGTAACAAATCCCACTCGTTATGAGCGGCTGCCACCTGTCCTGGAAGAACAGCTGCAGCCTCGGGCCGGGCTACTTCCTCCTGGGCGTCATTCTAGGTGAATGTGGGCATAAGTGGCCTGTCCGTAGTGCGGGTGGCTGCTATGGCTGCTCTCGGTGATCCGGCTATACTACCACCACCACTATGATGGCTCCTGAGCCTTGCAGCTGCAACTGTCAGCTGCTGCATAACATCTGCCAGCTGGTGTAACACATCAGCGATGTGATCCTGACCCTGTCGAAGAGACCTCATCGTGTCCCTAATTTCTGTTCCCTCATCTGCCATACTTGCACCTGTACCTGTACCAACACCTGTACCTATACCTGCACCTGTAGCGCCTGGTGCAAAACTGATATATTCGTCTTCCTCTGTATGCGTGTTTTCAATGTCAACCTGCACTGAAGGTTCTAACTGTCCTTGTTCAGCCCTGTTATATCTGAAATGATAACCCGGGTATCTATTGTGCATGTCATAACTGCATTACTCAAAATTTTGGAATTAGGCCCACAAGGTTGGCAAGACCTTGGGCCCTGATACCACTGTAATATCCTAAGATATAACTCTGTCCAAAATTCTGGTATGATCAGATTTCATAGAATTTTGTCCTATTAAATTTCTGTGGTTTAGATCATGGGTTGTAGAGCTGGTCACAATTGGCAGTTGATAAAATGGATCTGTTTTCCCTTAAACCTTCAACTTTGAACAATAAGGTTGTTGTCTGATAATCACTGGAAGTGCTAAGAAATGCACACCAACTATGTTGCAAACTAGAAACAAACTCTTCCCTTAATATCAATACTGTTTGCTGTGTATACTTCCGAAGTACAGTTCAGCTAAATTTCTCTGATTGATTTCACATAAAGGTATGATCACAAAAAAATCTGAACTGTTGTTAAAATGATATAAGCTTGCCTAGAATGTCTGGTTGTCTGAAAAGGATGTTCACTGTTCTAGAATTCTGTTGTAAATTTCTGATTATAATTGCTTGATATAACTTCCGCTGTCAAGTGATTCATACATATATCGTTCCACTATTTGTGGTTGCAACATACAGATTCACAGCAATATATATATACGCAGAAAATAACTATAACCATTTACTGTATTGTTTCAAATATCAAAGTATGAAATACAGTCACCCCTTCTATTATCAACATTCAACTCTACATTAACATTTGGTATTGGAAGCTGAACCACAGAAGCATTTAGGAATATTTCAGGCAGTCTTTAAATTGAACATGTACAGTAACCAAAGTAGATATAAATTTGAGAACCTGGAATCGAAGACTGGAGATGGCGTTAAGAGTTCTAGGTCTGGAAATGGTGATATGTCCAGCTGTTAACCGTTATAATGAAGTGCGAACAGCAACCAATTGCTGCAGCCCAGTTTGTGACGTTAACTCCCTATCTCTTATACTGCTGTACTCATGCAAGCAGGAATCAACACCGTTTCCACCCTGATTTGTGAGGGAATCCCACACGCATACCAGTCTGGGTTATACTAATGGCCGCCAACCATTTCACACTCGCCTGTTGTATACAACCGTCACCGTGTATTAGTTTTATTACTTCCAACCACACTGTATAAAGCCTGTCAACCTTATCTCCTGCTCTTGACATCAAATATGTAGGTGGTTATATGCTGTCGGTTAAGGAACTGGGCACTGTATACCGTTAATGACAAGTTCAAATACCCTTCTCAAATCACGTTCTGTATTCACCACATCTTTGTGGTCACAGGCATGAGTTGGCACCTGACTGAATCATCGAACTTTCCCTCATATTAAATAAACTGTTGCCTTGCTAAATATTTGCAATTCTGGTATGGAATTTTAATCACTGTTCCTGTTACTGAAAAATGGCATTACTGACTTGTACTTCAATATCTCATAAAATCCAATGTGAAAGCTGTGTACTTCCACCAAGAAGATAAGTTGGGGCTACATCCAGTACCTTCACTAATTCCAGGGGTTTGCGTCCTAGGAATTCATCAGTCACGTTAGTAACCAGATATCTTTGTTTTTATCAAATTCATGGTGATGTTTCCAAGATGTACTTTCCTCACTTATAGCCTTGAAGTGAGTGCAACACAAAAGCTGGGCAAATGTGGGATAAAACACTTTTTCGTCTTTTAGTCACTTAAATAAATGACTTAAAGTGACTTTTTAAAAATAAAGTGACTTAACTTAAAGTCATAAAGTAACTTTAATGCACTTTAATAAATAAAGTGACTCCAACTATAGAACTGAGCCCAGATATTAAATTTTTGCCCGTGCACCTGCGTGACTAACTGACATCCTCCTCTGAGCGGCCACTAGTCCATCCGGATGGCTAGATAGACTAATCTGGCATCTAAATGCACTAATGTCGAGAAGGGGACATTACAATCTTCTACTTCCTCTTTACCAACTTTTGGAATTAAAGCAAAACACATATGCTCATGCCTCATACCCTCTAGGAATTTTCTTCCATTAACAAAACTTATTCTTGCAACACTACATACCTTTTCTTTTGTGTCCTTCAATGGCTTTAGCTTATGTCGCACTCTATCCTTTGTCAGAGAATAGGTATTCGCACGACCATCATGTACAACACACCTGTCAAACTATCACAGTCTACCCAACAACATATGACATGCATGTTAGCAAATTTATGTTGTCATTAGTGAAGACAGATGCAAACACCATTGTCACCGCTAGAGTATATTCACCGGTAGATCATTTTGATAGATCACTTAGCTTAGAGTATATTCAGCACCGGTAGAACCGACAATATGCACCGGTAAGACTAAACCGAAGGGGTTACACCGGTAAGACCGAACAGAGTACATAGTACCGATCTTATATTGCATTCAGGGATGGACCAGGTATAAGAGTATACCGGTCAAAACTGCAAAAGATCTGCACCGGATTCTACTGAACAGTTTGAGTTAACACTCCAAATATGCGGAACATCCACCGTTATGAACTAAAGATTAGTTTTTTAACAAGAGTTAGCTTTTATTTCTACGCGGATGTTTTCATGGTAAACTCCAGATCAGAACGCAAAGCTTAACTGCTAGTTGCATGATTTAATGTTGAGTTTACAACCTGGCGGTTCTATGAGTTAAGGGTTTTCATTTAGGTAAACTCGTGTATAAAATACAAGTCATAGGACGCAAGAAAGAATGTTGTTGAGGTTGTTATTGATATACAGAGCAGAGGAGAGATATCTTCTGAGGGAAGTGCCAAAGTCACAGAGGTGAAGAGCGAAGAGATCAATAGCCAAGCAGAACAGGGAAACAGGTATGATCTAATCAGACAATCATTGCCAACTGAGATCATTGCTTTTATAAGGTGTGAAAGCATATTAAAATCCCTTAATCAGGGTGAACCCTAATCGGTTCTTTGTAAAAATCCTTTAACCAAGTAACATCTTTATCGATGTTAAAAGTCCTTTAACCAGGCAACTCCTAACAGAGTTAAGATCTTAACCGATCTTCTACCAAATCCCTTAACCGAGTAGCACTCTAACAAGTGCTTTGTAAGCTCCTAACAGGGCGCCTTCATTCTGCAATAGTGAAGTTGTGACCTCTGTCTCACCGTGGTTTTTTCCTTCTAACCGAAGGTTTCCACGTATACATCATGTGTTGATCTGTGTATTTCTATTTATGCTTGTTAATGATTGTTTATATTCTACTTATCTTTGAGGAATAATTAAACAAGTGCTGAATTATAATAGAAATAGGATTTACTAATTCATCCCCCCCCCCCCCGTCTTAGTAACCAGTTAGGAATAACAATTGGTATCAAAGCTTAGTTCTCTAATATATAAAGCTTAGCCACTTGAGAAAAAGATCATGGAGGGTTACAGGGATCAGAAACAGCTTGAGGAAGCCAACGACATCATTGCCTCTCTAGAGAACAGGCTGAGAAAATCACTTGCTAAACGAAAGGAGTTGGCTCTGCAGTTGAGTGAGAGCAATAAAACTATTGATGAATTCTTTGGACAAAGTGGATCTGAAGAAGCTAAGGAGGCAGTCTCTGAGCTCATGGAGAAAAACCAGATCCTAACCGATCAGATCTCCAACCTTAAGAGGGAGCAAGAAGATAATGCCCTAAGGATGACTGAACTGATTGAGAAAAAGAGGAAAGCTAAAGATGAAAGAAACTCAACAATCAAGTCATTAACAGCAACTAAGAAAGCAAGGAACCGGGCAGAGGAAGTTGTAGGGTCAAATGAGCTTGTTATTCTGCAACTTCAAGAAGACATGCAAATTGTCACACAAGAAAACGCCAACATGCAGAAAGGCTGGCATGACAAAGATGATGCATGCAAAAGACTGGCAATAGAGTTGTATCAACTAAAGGGCCAGATGAAAGAACTTGAAGAAATGAATGAAACCCTAAGAAGATACAATGAAAGCTCAATCAAGTTTGATGAGCAACTGAAAGCTCAAAGAAAGCATAGAGATCCCACTGGTCTTGGATTCACTGGTAAAGACACCAAAGAGACTGGTGAGTCTTCTGGAGCTATGACAAGCAAGAAGGATAAGAAGAAGCCGCTGGCACAAAAAGGTAAGAAGACTTTTAACACCTCTTACAATCATTGTGGGAAACCGGGTCATAGAACAAATGACTGCAGAAAAGCACCGGTAGAGCCAAACAACAGTTACAACAAAAATTGTTGCAAGTATGGCCACAAGACCAATGAATGTTGGTCAAGTCCCACAACTATGTCCAGTAGAAGCAGGGGAAGCTTCAAGGGTTATTGCTATGCATGCAATAAGTTCAGACACAAAACTAATGATTGCAAATCAAAGACAATGGCATTCAAATCTCCAAGACCGGTATTCACTAAGAGAAATAAGAACCAGAGCACAACTAATTGTGCTAACTGTGGGATGCATAGTCCTAATGACTACTGGTGCAATTCACCTAACAATAGAATGGTGCATCCATGGAAGTCAACCGGGATAGTTTGTTACTCCTGCAACAAAGTTGGACACCTAGCCAAAGACTGCAGGAACCAGTCGGTGAACAAAAGGAAGAAATCGGTCAAACAGGTGGAGAAGATCTCGTCTTCCAATGAGAAGAACAAAGGAAAGAAGCTGAGAAAGAAGTCAAGCAAATCTGGCTCAAGAAGGAATCAAAGAGCTCTGCTGAGAAGAAAACAGAGGAAAGGTCATCATTGGTAGATGGTGATATCTCTTTTGCAAATTGAGCCTAAAAGGCTTAGAGGGAACCAGTAAGCCCATCTACCGTTCCTGGTAGAACTGGTGAGTATTGATGTTCACTCAATCTACAAGAAAGACCGGACAAGTAAGAGTTGTTCAACCGGGGTTTTGCTAAACCGAAAAGGCCAGAGTACCGATTAGCAAAAGCCGAAAGAAAGGGTAGGTAAGGCAATAAATGTTGTAGCCATTAAACAAATAGTTACAGTTTGGTAATTACCGTTATACCCTAATTCTATAAAAGGAAGAAGGATTACTCATTAGTTTTACTTTGCAATCTTTGTGATTAACGAATTTTTATGCTGAGTAATATTCTTGCGCTTTGGTCATCGTGAGCTATTGTCTAATAAACCAATCAAAGCTTCTTTCTGTTAACCGATTGTTAGCAATGGCATCTTCATCTTCCACGACGAATCTGATCAAGGGAAATCAAGCGGACCGACCTTCATATGATATTTTTCCGGTTTAGAACAGAGAAACTGATATGGCTGGTGCGCTTTCGTTAGTTCCAGAAGGAGTCCTAATGACCGAAGACGTCACCGCGTTCATGCACGCCAAACAAGAAGAATTGGGCGAAAACTATATTCAAAGCGAGTACCTCTTGCTATGTGAAGGGAGACTTCCTGATAAGTATGCAAAGCTGGTATCATCGGGACTTATCAACGGAGTATGCTGACCGTCTTCCAGGAAAACCTAATTCGACTGGTTCTTAGTCGTCTTCACGAACCGGGTTTCTGGCTAACTAAAGGTGTATGCAATCCGATCACAAAAGATGATCTGCATAGAGTGACCGGATATAGTAATCGAGGGGAAGCGCTAACCCTAAGGACCATCGCAAATGCCATCGTCAATAAATTAACAAAGTCAAGAGCTAATGGTCAACTCATGACCGTAAACGACATTGAGGATGATGGAGTCCGTTTTGCATCTGTTGTGATTGGATATAAGGTTTACCAGTCCAGCAATCTGAATAGCATACCGGGAGGAGCCATCCATGCTGCTCACCGGATAATGCACAACAATGCTCAATACGACATCTGTTCGATGCTTCGAAGCCAGATTTTTTTTT
Source organism: Chamaecyparis obtusa (assembly GCA_027943335.1). Classification (NCBI taxonomy): domain Eukaryota; kingdom Viridiplantae; phylum Streptophyta; class Pinopsida; order Cupressales; family Cupressaceae; genus Chamaecyparis; species Chamaecyparis obtusa. The sequence goes on from BSBK01005180.1 coordinate 357,762, forward strand.
TAAAATGAAGAAGCTCGGAGTTGAAAAGAAGAAATCAAGGAAGTTCAGGAGAAGAAATCAATGAAGTTCGAGACCCTACTGGTATGTCTCTATTTTTACTACTCTAATTTCTTCCCAAGAATCAAAAAAGTTACATGGGGGATCGATAGACCGGTCATGCATTAGATAAGTGAGATGGCTAACAAATTGGGAAACCAGTTAGGTAAAGCGATGACTGATTACTTTGAAGCATTCCAATTAAGAAGGCATGCAAGAGAAAGGGTGTTGTCAACCATTGTTAACCAATACAAAGAAGATGTATGCTTTCTAGTTACCATTGACAACTGTATCATTCAAGCCGTCGAACCAAGAACCATGTTCGCTCTTGAGTTGGGCTGTGAGATCACCACAAAGACTGCTAAGGCATATGCAAATGCCCTAACCGAGGGAGATCTTGATCTCTCTACCTACCGGTACGGTACATTTGAAGAAATCCAAAATAATCTGAAGCAAAGGGCACCAATCAAGAATGTGTATGTCAAGAGGACCCCTACACCGAAGAAGAAACTGGTGATAGCACAACCAAAGGCACAAAGGAAGAAAGCTCAACCGGTAGCAAGCACTCAAGAAGAAGAACTTGAGGAAACCGAGACTGAAAATACAGTTCCACTTATCAAAAAGGGAAATCAGGTAAACCGGTAAAGGAGGATGCACCAAGAGGTAGGAAGCCCACAATTGACGAATTTGTGGAAGGATTGAAATGATCTGGAGGAATGAGCTCAATCAGATCAAGATATCAGTTTGCAAATGAAGAAGACAGAAGAAAAATTGAAGAAGCAGTAGTGTACTGCCTTCATAAGTTCAACTTGCATCCTACGGAACTTCACAAGACAATACCTGATGATCTTCAAGAAATTCTTGAAGCTAGATGGAAAGCTGCTATGGACAGAGAAAAGGAGCTGAGAATACGAGCTCTGTTGGAGGTACAGAATCACCTCACTCTGGAAGAGGCCACCCAACAAGCCGAACTGCACAAGCAAAATTTCCTAATAAAGAAGAGGATTGGTCTAATGCTTATTGGTGAATCTTAGAAAGTTCATAAAGAAGGAATAGCCATTTTGACCAAACTTCTCCAGACCCAGCAGCAAGTAGGGAAAGCACACCAAAAGACTACAGTTCCACTGGTCCCTGACACCGGTAAAGGAAAAGGTGTACTTGGAGCTGATGAACCGGTCAAAGAAAAGATTCCTACCAAAGCGGTCATTGTCGACATCAGTGATGATCCAATTCTTCCAACACTTCTTGTATCTCCAAAAAAAGGTAAGGCTTGCACCATGACTGTCAATGATATAATAGAGGAAGTCATGAATTTTGGAATAGTAGACAATGTAGCCAAATGGTATAGTGTGTTAGTTGAGGAAGACAAACAAGAAATTATAAAAGCTCTTGTTGAGACCTTCTTAGATTTCAATAGAACTCCAAGGGACTATAGGGCCAAGTTTCCTCCAGAATTGAATTCTAGGCTTTAGACCAAATGGAGAACCAGTCTAGGCATCAACACTAGAATAAATAAGGAAACTTTATCTAAGGTTAGACCTGGTCTCAGTGAGAAAAGAATAAAGCTTCTGTTAGAAGAAGCATCAATGAATCTAGACACCAAAAATAGGGTTGCCAAAATAATAAACGGTTATGAAAATGAAGTCTATAAAGAGACAGAAAGGTCATCAAAGACTTCAGAAGAGATAAGAGTCTTGTCTTCTCAGTTTGATATCAAGAACAAATCTGCAACAACTTTCAGCAGAGAAATGACAAGTCTTGCTCTTACTCTAAGAAAGACTTCTGAAGAAAAGACCAAAAGAGTCCAAGACATTATTGGATTTCAATTATTTTTGGCCCCAACCTATGATTTAATGCAACAATCTGCTACAGATGTTGAAAATCTGATTAATGAACCGGACCATAAGACTGTAGAGGACATGGAAAACATCATTGTCTCTCTTCAAGCAGCAGAGTTCAATCTAGAACATGTAACCGATCAGTGGAACACATTTCTTCTGGTTGCAAAGAACATTTACCAAGATATCTTTGCCAAATTACAAATATAAACCCTTTGTCCTATGGAGGCAAAAAGGGGAAGAAGAATAAGCAGAACAAGCGGAATCAGAACCGAGGAAGCATCTGAACAGGGGAAGCAGTAGTCAAGGGGAAGTTTGAAAACAGAAGAGCTAAACAGTAAACAAAGCTGCAATCTACAGATCAAGGTAAACTGTGATAAGTGAATAATGGTTTAGCCACCAACGACAAAGGGGAAGATTGTTAGCAAACTTATGTTGTCATTAGTGAAGACAGATGCAAACACCATTCTCACCGGTAGAGTATATTCACCAGTAGATCATTTTGATAGATCACTTAGCTTAGAGTATATTTAGCACCGGTAGAACAGACAGTATGCACCGGTAAGACTAAACCGAAGGGGTTACACCGGTAAGACTGAACAAAGTACATAGTACCGGTCTTATATTGCATAACAAGGATGGACCAGGTATAAGAGTATACCGGTCAAAACTGCAAAAGATCCGCACCGGATTCTTCTGAACAGTTTGAATTAACACTCCAAATATGCGGAACATCCACCGTTAAGAACTAAAGATTAGCTTTTTAACAGGAGTTAGCTTTTATTTCTACGTGGATGTTTTAATGGTAAACTCCAGATCAGAACACAAAGCTTAACTGCTAGTTGCATGATTTAATGTTGAGTTTACAGCCTAGCGGTTCTATGAGTTAAGGGTTTTCATTTAGGTAAACTCGTGTATAAAATACAAGTCATAGGACGCAAGAAAGAATGTTGTTGAGGTTGTTATTGATATACAGAGCAGAGGAGAGATATCTTCTGAGGGAAGTGCCAAAGTCATAGAGGTGAAGGGCAAAGAGATCAACAGCAAGGCAGAACTGGGAAACGGGTATGATCTAATCAAACAATCAATGTCAATTGAGATCATTGCTTTTATAAGGTGTGAAAGCATATTAAAATCCCTTAATCAGGGTGAACCCTAATCGGTTCTTTGTAAAAATCCTTTAACTGGGTAACATCTTTACCAATGTTAAAAGTCCTTTAACCAGGCAACTCCTAACAGAGTTAAGATCTTAACCGATCTTCTACCAAATCCCTTAACAAAGTAGCACTCTAACAAGTACTTTGTAAGATCCTAACAGGGCGCCTTCATTGTGAGCTTTGTCTCACCGTGATTTTTTCCTTCTAACCGAGGGTTTCCACGTATACATCATGTATTGATCTATGTATTTCTATTTATGCTTGTTAGTGATTGTTTATATTCTGCTTATCTTGGAGGAATAATTAAACAAGTGCTGAATTATAATAGAAATAGGATTTATTGATTCACCCCCCCCTCTCAATAACCGATTAGGAATAACAATGCATCCATAGGTATGATATCACATTGTACCTCATCATGGTATCCACCAATCTTGAATTTCACTAGGCACTGTTCATTGACCATGACCTTGTGGTCATCTTGCACCCAGGCGATCCGGTATGGATGTGGGTATTTCTGTCTCTTGAGCTTCAATTTTGTGACCATCTCTTCTGACACCAAATTATCAGTGCTTCCACTATCGATAATCACATCACAACACTTATCCTCACACTTGCATCTAGTACGGAACAAGCTCTTCCTTTGCTCAGGTTCATTCTCACCTATCAACAAGACTCTTCTATTAATTAGTGTTTCTCCTCTTTTAGTATCTTCAGAATGTGATGATCTGGCATCTTCATCTACATGTGTAACTCTAGCATGGCCTTTAGTTCTCCTATCTGTCCTTCCTTGGCGTTGAGGACATTCAAAGGCCCTATGACCTTCTTCTCCACAGTGAAAACATGTTCCACGAAAGCCTTCTCTTCCTGGTCCTTGTCCTCTTCCCCTTCCTCTCTGATCTCTATTATTCTGATCATGGAAATGATTGAAATTGTTTCCTCTCTGATTTTGACTTCTACTAGCCTCATCCTTCTTTTTCTAATCTTCATTTCGGCCTCCATATGACTGTCCACTGAATCTTCCACCACGACCTCTTCCGCTTTGTCGGCTCTCAAACTTCTTGTTCAGCTTTTCCTCTACTTCTAGGGAAAATTAGTATGCCTCTTCAATATTGTTCATTCGAACCAAATTCAACTCCTCCTGACTGCTTGGCCTCAACCCATTAAGATAACGGGCAACTTTTTCCTTATCAGCTTCCACATGGCATGTTCTGATGAGGATTCGATAGAATTCTTCTGTATACTCCTGAACAGATCTTCCTGCTTGCTTTAAACATTGCATTTTCTTCAGTAGATCAAGCTCATAATCAACAGGAATGAACTGTCGCTTCAATTTATCCACCATACGATCCCATCTTGTGATTTTCTCCTTTCCTCTTCTATTTCGCTTCAATTGAATCTCTTGCCACCAGATCTTCGCATGACCCTTCAGTCTAGCCTTCACAAACTTGACCCGATCAAGATCCTCAATATCTTCATACTCAAAATATTCTTCTAATTCATTGATCCAGTAAATCAATTCCTCTGGGTTAAGGTTTTCTGAAAATGTAGGAACATCAATCTTAGGTCTTTTCCCGATCTTGGAAATGGCTCGAAAAAGTCTTTCTTCTTCTTGATTCAAAATTTTGACTTCTCCTTCCTGATCAAAATTTCCTTCTTCTTCGGCTTCATCCTCGCTTTCGTCTTTGACATTAAGATTCATTCCTCTACAAATCTCTTCTTGCAATGCTCGCACTTGTCTCTGGAGGGCTCTAACCTCAGGTGTCACAACACCAGCTCTTCCGCCGCACTCCCTTCGTGGAGGCATTTTCACGCTTATCACTGGAACCCTAAACCATAGTCCTGGTGCAAACTGCCTCACAGTCGACGATCTATTTACACACTCAGGAACTCTCGCTCTGATACCACTTGATAAAGGGTACTCCCCTTAATACCACAAACACATAACAGAAACAGAGAAACAACATCAATTTTGCAAGAACAAAAAATGGGCTTCTTATTATCTCCACAAATGTAGAATTACAAATTTCAGAGTTACAATATGCAAAGCCACATGGGCATTTTCCCTTACAATATTCTGTAGGACAAAGCCTCGAATTATTACCCAAAACTATTCAGAACTGCTCCAAACTACCCTAGACAACACTACGGGTCTTCCTTATATAGGCAAATTTCCACCGCCCGGGAAGGTTCCAGAAATTTAGCCTTAGGGCTACCCAAAATTAGAATTATTTTATTTTATTACATCGGAGTTGGCTCAAAACAACTTTTGAAACTCAAAAAGAAATTTTAAAGGAAATTTATTTTCAGCCAATTTAGGTGGCCCAACTTCCGGAGACCATAAGTCATCGCCCGTTGACCCAATTGACTATGATGACCCCATTTCGAAAAGGGCGCAAAGTGCTCTACAATGCTTGACACGTGCAAGCTCCAATCAACCGAAGTTTCAACCTCATCCGGGGCCTCTAAAGCTTTCAAAACTGAGTTCAAAGTTTTTGTACCCTACTGCCAATATCGAAAATTTTCAATATCTTCAAAACTAAACTTGATCTAGCAATGAAACTTTACTGGTAGATGGATATGACCAAAATGAACCTCCAGGGAAGAAAATAGACCATTCTAAGCTCGAATGAAAAAACTTACTAAAAATAGTAAATTTCCAAAAATAGCAACTCTGCACAAGATAGGCCTTATTGAAAAGAAACCAAAAATATTTTTGGGTGATGCAAGATTGCTCTTACACCCACGATGCTCCTACCTCATTTAATCTCCTCGTCTGCTTCGGTATGACTATCCTCTATATCAACCAGTACTAAACATTCTCGTTGTCCCTGTTCAACTCTGTTATGAATAGAGTTGTAAGACCCATGCTTGCTATGCATGCCTACTCAACATTGTCACAACTGAAAATCTAGCCCAATAGGATGGAAAGACCGAAGGCTCTGATACAACTGTAATAATCTATCTACTTGTCAAGAAAGATTATATGCAAGAGTTTTGATCTCTGGAGGGTGAAGATAGTCTAGTTGGTTGCAAAGTGTGTAGGCCTTTTTTTCTTGCTTGATTACATATAGGATAAAGGAATACGTGTAAACATAAATCCACAGTGCCTCTAATGTTGTGTGTGTTTCATCATGTTGTTTAATCAAACAAGACATATTGCAGAGATAGTAATGCAATGGAAATGTAACTCATTGATATTTAAAACAATAAAATAGCCTTAGCTAGGATTACTAATTAAACTTCCAGATTTCAGTTCAGTCATATAACATGTGCGTAAACATCTAGACGAGTTCGGACCCTAAAACATGCACCTAAAGTTGACACCTAGTGCTGATGTTCACCAGTCCCCACTGATGATTTCGTTGGGTTGTGGCTTGCCCCACACGTGAGGTGTTACAACTCTGCGAGGCTGGCGATGAATCTGCCTGACCCGTCACCTCTATTTTCTCAACGCCTTGGCCTCAAGCCTGGTTGCTCTCTCTTGCGAGATTGGATACTTATGGAATAGTGTCGTAACAGCCACGATTACTAATTAAACTTCTAGATTTCAGTTCAGTCATATAACATGTGCGTAAACATCTAGACGAGGTCGGACCCAAAAAACATGCACCTGAAGTTGACGCCTAGTGCTGATGTTCACCAGTCACCACTAATGATTTCGCTGGGTTGCGGCTTGCCCCACACGCAAGGTGTTACAAGTCTGCGAGGCTGCAGTGAATCTGCCTGGCACGTCACCTCCATTTCCCTAGCGCCTTAGCCTCGAGCCTAGTTGCTCTCTCCTGCGAGACTGGATACTTCCGAAAAAGTGTCGTAACAACCAGTTCTCGTTCTGCCCGTCCTTGCAAGTGTGTAGACAAAACATCACACTTGTTATTGCTAGTGCGAGACGTATGACCTGAAAATTCAATAGTCAACACATCCTTCGTCCAACATGCCCACCCAACACAAAACGCGGTGTCTACTCCCAGTCCAAAGTTCGGCCACCATAATAGGTTTGGTTTAGCGCCCAGCACAAGAGTCTCCTCCTTCGAACAACAACCACAATGATGTTTTCCCACAAAGATGAAGTGTCGGCAGAGCTAAACAGACTTCTTGTCTCCCTCCATGCCCATAACCATACAATAAACTCAATAAGCTTAATAACGTACCACAGTGAGAAGCAAGCATACAGCGGGATTTTCACAACTCCATAGGTACTATCAAGTTCTTTAAATGTTGGGTCTGATATCAAGAACACTATTGCAATAGAAACTTAATTTCTTAACTTATTCGTTGAGCTCCAATGTGAAATCTGAATGACTCCACCAATATCGAGATGTTGGGATTGCGTCCAACTCCTCAAATCTTCCTCAAGGGTTTCCATCCTCAAGAAATAACCAGTCACATAAGCAACTTGTTTTGTTTTCTTTTGTTTATAAAATCCATGGTGCTGATCCCAAGGCATACTTTATGCTTTTATAACCTCGATATGAGTGAAAGCATCGAAAACTAAGCAATGTGGGATAAAGTGTGCTCACATAAAATCACTTTAAGTTACTTTTTAATGTAAAGCGACTTAAGACATAAAGTAACTTTTATAACCTCACTTTATAAAATAAAGTGACTTAACTATAGAAAAGGGATCCCAAATAAAAGATGTTCGTCCACTGAAGCCTGTGACTAGCTGGCATCCTCTGAAAGAAGCCATTAGTCTATCTGGATGGGGAGATAGACTAATCGATCACCATAATTCCCTAACACGGAGAAGGGGACATTACAAATGAATTGGGACTTTTGTGTCATTCATACCTTGTTGTGAGACTATCTTATACCCATCTTTGGCATTATAAATCCCAGTCTTGGAACCATTCAATATGTTCCCTATGACTTCCTTGGCATCAACAATTCACCCAAAAGTTTTGAAAATAAAAACATTTACTCTGTCTTCGATATCAACGATTAGTCATCTCCTATTAACTCTATAAGTTTAGCTTCCCTTTGTTCTAGCCACCTGATTTGAGCATCTAATTCGAAGTATCTATTTGCATCTCCCCAACAGCTCTAAATTGTCAATGATTACTTTTTGATAATAATTGTCTTTAATTGCTTACATTAGTACATTGTTAATTAAAATGTTATTATTCCTATAGCTCAACAAACAAAGTTCCCCCTTAATACAATGAGAAGACCTACATGAAATCTTTACCACTTGCTCCTGCATTAGCTAATTCATCTACTAATGTGTTTCCTTCTTTGTAAATATGGTTTACATTAGTATCCAAAAAGAATTGCAATCTCTAGTTTGAAGTTTTCCATTTTCTAAGAGCCTTTATAATAATAGTTCAATCTCCTTCTATCTCAATCTTTTCTAGATCCAGTTCTAAACATAAAACTAATGCTTCCACTAGGGCTTCAAATTTCGCTATATTATTGGTATCAATCTCCAAAGGTTTTGCCAATTTTGCAATTACCTTACCATTACATGAACGAAAAACACATCACATCCCTAAGATACTTGGATTACCTTTTGATGCTCCGTCAAAATTGAAATTGAACAAATGTGGGGATTCTAAGTCCAAACCAATTCTTACACATTGTCATCCCAACAAGTATAGTAGCTTGCTTTGTTCTTATGAGAATGCAATCTTGAGTTCATCACTTCTACAATAGCCTCTTCCATTTTATTTATCAACATTTACCATTTCTTATTTTTCTCTTGAAATATTCTATGATTTCCTTCCTTCCATATTTCCCACACTACTATAAATAAAGGTGAAACAACCCAAAAATTACCAAATAGGCTATGATTGTTTATCCTTGGCCATGATTGAATGAGCATCATAATATTATTTGGTAATGTTGCTAACCACCCCGATGTAGCACATAACCATTGCTAGCATTTTTGCTCGAAGGGGCAAGTGGCATGTGATTGATAGTCACTTCCTTATTGATGCATAAAGAATATATGGATGGTCCCTGGAAACCAATCTTTTTGAACCAATCTATTGTTAAGATCTTACCTTGTAGAACTGCCCATGTAAAGATATCTTCCTTTAGCATACATAATTTATTCCAGCATAAATGAAATTGGGATTTTTGTATCATTCATACCTTGTTGTTGTGAGACTATCTTATACCCATCTTTGGCTTTATAAATCCCAGTCTTGGAACCATTCAATATGTCCCCTTTGACTTCCTTGGCATCAGCAATTCACCCAAAAGTTATAAAAATAAAAACATTTACTCTATCTTCTATATCAACAATAAGTTATCTCCTATTAACTCTATAATTTTAGGTTCCCTTTGTTCTAGCCACATGATTTGAACATTTGATTCGGAGTATCTATTTGCATTCTGCCCAACAACTCTAAATAGTCAATGATTATTTTTTGATATAATTGTCTTTAATTGCTTACATTACTACATTGCTAATTTAAATGTTATTCTTCATGTAGCTCAACAAACCAAATTCCCCTTAATCCAATGAGAAGACTTGCATGAAATCTTTACCACCTGCTCCTACATTAGCTAATTCATCTACTAATGTGTTTCCTTCTCTATAATATGGTTTATATTAGTCTCCAAAAAGGATTGCAATCTCTAGTTTGGAGTTTTCCGTTTTCTAACAGCCTATATAGTAATAGTTGAATCTCCTCCTACCTCAATCTTTTTCAGATCTAGTTTTAAACATAAAACTAATCCTTCCATTAGGGCTTTAAATTTTGCTATATTATCGGTGTCAATCTCCAAAGGTTTTTCCAATTTTGCAATTACCTTACCATTACATGAATGAAAAATGCATATCCCTGAGATACCTGGATTACCTTTTGATGCTCCGTCAGAATTGAGATTGAACAAATGTGGGGATTCTAGGTTCAAACCAGTTCTTGCACATTGTCATCCCAACAAGTACAATAGCTTGCTTTCTTCTTATGAGAATGTAATCTATTACATGAATGAAAAACACATCACATCCCTGAGATACCTGAATTATCTTTTGATGCTCCGTCAAAATGGAGATTGAACAAATGTGGGGATTCTAGGTCCAAACCAATTCTTGCACATTGTCATCCCAACAAGCACAGTAGCTTGCTTTGTTCTTATGAGAATGCAATCTATTAACTTTAACTCCAAAATAGGTGGTCGAAATATCCACTACCAAAACTGGATACTTGTTTTAAAAATATTTCCTTATTCAATATGATTTCATCATTGCTTTGCTTTAAGTACATATATCTGTTTTTCAAAATTGTTCTTAGTTTATCAATGTCTTGTGGTGGTAAATTCAACTCTTCGAAGTCCCTCCATTGCCATTTGTGAGAATAATTGGGATCTGAAATAATATAATCTCGTACATGATGAGCCCAAGTTTGTTCACAAATGTGTTTAATTTTGTCTACTTCTATTGATTGCTTATAATTGTCTACTTCTATTTGATTGTCCCCAAGAGTCCTACCATAATAATGCTTTCATTTCATCGCTTATGTTCTGTGAGTTGATTTAATATAATATCACTAAATTTGGACATAAAATTCCATATACAAGATCCCCTTGGGAAATTGGTTATTCTAAATATTTCTTTATCATTTGAATTTGTAAGGTATTTGCCTTTAATAATCCTAACCCACCTGAGTCTCAATTCCTTGTGGAATTTCTAAAACAGTTTTGCTCCTAATGCTTTATTCTACCATAATTGATTCTTAATTCTAGTTCCTCCAAACTTAACAGATCTTCATATTTTATCCCATGAAATAAGAGCATAATTTTTCTTCAAATTTGTTCCTTGCCAGAAAAAGGTTCTCATTTTCTTCACTAAATTGGCATAAGCCTTGCATGCATGACATTAAAATAAATGGAGATCGCTAACAAGGTTGCCTTCAACATTATGGTCCTACCTGCCCAAGATAACCACTTAGCTTTCTACAAATTTATTTTTCTATCCATCTTTTCTCCTATCGACTTCCAAGCCACGGTCGTTCTTAGATTTTTATCCAAGGGGATTCCTTGTTATAAGCAAGGTAACTTTCATTAAATCCAAATAAATCTAAAACTTGAATCTGCATTTTTGCTTTAACAAAGAAAAAAAATATTTGTGATTTGTCTTGATTGACAAGTTGTCTTAAAGCTTTAAAATATAACTTTAGCACTCTTTTCAAATGTTAAGCCTCCCCTTTAGATCCTCGCCCAAACAACATTGTATCATTTGCAAATTGTTGATGAGTCACTACTTGAACACAGGTAGTTACTTCGACACCTTTCAAAATTTCATTTCTTTGAAAACTATTCAGCTTCCTACCTAATGTCTCAGCCATAATAATGAAAAGAAAGGGGGAAAGAGGATCCCCTTGTCAAATCCCTCTTGAACATTTAAAAAAACCATGAGGATTTCCATTTATCAAAATTGAGAATTTCGGACTAGATTGACAAGCTGTCTTAAAGCTTTAGAATATAACTTTAGCACCCTTTTCAAATGTTAAGCCTCCCCTTTAGATCCTCACCCAAACAACATTGTATCATTTGCAAATTGTTAATGAGTCACTGCTTGAACACAGGTAGTTACTTTGACACCTTTCAAGATTTCATTTCTTTGAAAACTATTCAGCTTCCTACCTAATGTCTCAACCATAGTAATGAAAAAAAAGGGGAAAGACGATCCCCTTGTCAAATCCCTCTTGAACATTCAAAAAAACCATAAGGATTTCCATTTATCAAAATTAAGAATTTTGGACTAGATATACAATAGAATATCAAGTTAATCCAAGCTTTGTAGAAACCAAAACCTTTCATGCATTTACAAAGAAATCTCCAACAACTTTGTCATAAGCTTTTTTAATGTCTAATTTGACAATCATACTTGATTCTTTTGTCTTTTGGATTGAATGTATCACTTCTTGGGCAATGATTACCCCATCAAAATTTGATATTCCGTGTACAAAGCCTTTCTATTCCTCTGATATTATTGATGCAAGAACATTTTTAATCTATTAGCTGTTGCTTTAGCTAATATTTTGTAAATGGTGTTACATAGAGAAATTGGTCTAATTTCATCTAACATCGCTTTCTCGTTCTATGGGATAAGTACTATGAAAGTGTTATTGATTTCTCTTCAGAACCTCCCTAAGTTTCTCACTGCTTCTAATGCTTCAATCATTTTGAACCTATAATTGGCCAACACTTCTAAAATAAACCTGTTGGGAATCCATCTGGACCTGGCACCTTATCTAGATGAAGTTGGTTTAAAGCCTTATAGATTTCTTCTTATGAGAATTAGGCTGTCATCATTTTGTTGACTTCCTCTGAAATAAGCTAAGGAATGTCCTCTAGCATCTCCTGTTGAGATATCAAATCTGAACCCTCCCCATTATTCAGCAATTTTGTATAAAAATCCACAATCTTCCTTTGGATTTCCTCTTGATCTTCTATGATTACATTGCTTTCATCACTTACCTTATGAATTTTGTTTATACTTCTTTGTTTGTACTCTTACAGAAACATTTTGTGTTCTTATCTCCTTCCAACCAAATCTCTCTTGATTTTTTCCTCCATAACATTTCTTCTTTAGCCAAGATGTCCTCATACTCCAACAACTCCTTTTCCTGGATAAAATTCTCAGAGTCCGTGCCCTAAAGTATTATTTTCTCATTCAATTACTTAATATTTAGTTCTATAATATTATTTGATGCAAAAATAATCTTGAAGTGATCCCTATTCCATTTTTGCAGATTGTTTTTTATTTTCTTTAAAATGAAAATGAAACAGGATAATTTGGATCCTTCAAACTTGGATGCATTCCACCATTTGTCTGTAAGATTCAAAAATTCCTCATTCTTCATCCACATATTTTCAAATTTAATCGAGCAAAGAAATGATTTATTCTCCCCTAAGATTTCTAACTGAATGGGAAACTGATCCGACCCTGATATTGAAGAAATTGAGGACTTAAAATCAAAGGGAAAAGAGCTCAGGTCACCTTTATAGAAAAATATATCCAATTTTTAAGCTATGTGGCTGAATCCCAATCTCTTGTTATTCCGAGTATATGTTCCATTTTCCATTTCAATCTCCATAAGATTATCTTTTGCTACCCATCTTCTAAAATCTATTTGTGTTTGAAATTCCTTTTGGATGCCCCCATCTTCTAAAATCTATTTGTGGTTGATACTACTGAATTTTCAATGCTCGTTTCACCATGGGCAATAACTCTTATTGCCCTCCCAACCATAGACTATTCAAAATTGTCTCCCCTGAACATCCCGATATATCAATCTGCTATTATATTTAATTGTTATTCTCTGTGTCATAGAGTGAGATCACATATCCCATATATATGTGGCAGGAGATTTTTCTCCAAGGGTTACCACTCTTCACATGTGGCCCGATTATATTATTATTATAATATATCAAATTATGATAATGATATAATAATTATATTATCATATAATATAATAATTATAATATATCAAATTATGATAATCACATAATAATAATAATAATTATATTGTATTATATTATATATTATCACATAATAATATAATTATATTATCTTCACAATAATAGTATAAATATAATCACAACCTTTGTGATGTCTATGTCGGCCTGTGGATTCCGACCACAACTATAAAATCAACAGTCCCTCTAGCTAGAGAGGAATCCTTCTTGATAATATATCAATCTGCTATTATATTTAATTGTTATTCTCTATGTCATAGAATGAGATCACATATCTCATATATATGTGGTAGGAGATTTCTCTCCAAGGGTTACCACTCTTCACATGTGGCTCAATTATATTATTATTATAATATAATAATTATAATATATCAAATTATGATAATGATATAAGAATTATATTATCAATAATTATTATATTATCATATATTATCACATAATAACATAATTGTATTATCTTCACAATAATAGTATAAATATAATCACAACCTTTGTGATGTCTATGTCGGCCTGTGAATTTCGACCACAACTATAAAATCAACACTCCCTATTAGCTAGGGAGGAATCCTTCTTGATAATAGATAATCAATGCAATGTATCACTTGAGACAATCAGATGCCTTCAGGTTCGTCCTCCCGACGCTACCTTCAACACTCCCTCTTAGCAAGGGAGGAATACTTATTTACGAACTATATTTCCCTATGGCTTTCCATAAATATCACCTCACGTGATATCCACCATCATGGCTTTCCATAAATATCACCTCACGTGATATCCACCATAAATATCACTTGAGACAATCAGATACCTTCAAGTTCATCCTCTCGACGCTACCTTCAACACTCCCTCTTAGCTAGGGAGGAATACTTATTTACAAACTACATTTCCCTATTGTAAATATTGACCACAAAGGCTACATCCATATGTGGAAATATATCACCTCTTGCGGTATCAACCATCATGTCTTATCCATAGATATCACCTCATGTGATATCCACCATCATGGCTTTCCATAAATATCACCTCACGTGATATCCACCATTATGGCTTTCCATAAATATCACCTCATGTGATATCACCATTATGGCTTTCCATAAATATCACTTTGTGTGACATCCACCATTATGGATTTACATAAATATCACCTCACGTAATATCACCATTATGGCTTTCCATAAATATCACTTTGTGTGTATCCACCACTATGGATTTGTAGAAATATCACCTCACGTGATATCACCATTATGGCTTTCGATAAATATCAGCTTGTGTGATATCCACTATTATGGATTTGTAGACATCTCCACAAGTAATATCCACCAATATGGATTTCCATAAATATCACCTCACATGATATCCACCATTATGGCTTTCCATAAATATTACTTCATGGGATGTCAACCATCATTGTGAAATCGTCACCTCACAATGATGGTAAGATGTACAAGTGTCTATCATTGTGAGATCGTCACCTTACAATGATATTCACCATGACTCATCCAAAGCGTGAACACACAAGTACAAGAAACTCACCACGAATTCTCTCACATGGTGTTGTCATGGCATCACACACATGACATCCACCGTGAACCATATCAGAGGGTGGTGATAAGGGCTTACAACTTAAGGCACCTCAAACTTCTCCCTCACAGAGAAGAATGTATTAAAAAGATCTTCATGATGATGTGGTTCCCTCTAAAATAGTTATCAACCTTCTGACGTCCTCGTCCAAGGTTGCTACAAATGAAATGTCAAACTCCTGAATTTGATATCAACCTTCTGACCTCCTTGTCCAAGGTTGCTTTTGAAGAAATGTCAGACTCCCTTTGAATGCTAATTCTTCCTCTTTGAAGAACCTGATCAAGATATATGCCACCTACTCAGCCCCATGACTACAAGCAACAAGTTTTTTCTCCCTTGAATGCAATCTCTTATACTTCTTGATCCGTACTGAAAAAAATTCAGAGAGAGATTACAAATAGTTCATAAAACTAAACTATCCCGAAGGGAAATACCAATGATAGAAGCATACAAGATTTACTATCTCAATGTTATAGCATGAATTAATGACTACGTATGAAATTCATGAACATTATGAAATTCTTATCTCTTTATACGTATGATACTTCTTGGCAATTCACAGCAAACTCACGACTGAATGTTGAGCATATCGCACCATTTAATGCCCGATAATTAAGGAACTGATGAAGTCAAGCCCACTATGTTAGTGATGGACCCGAATCACAATCTTATGGAACACAGTTTTGCACCATTATTGATATGCTCAAGCAAGTATTATATCTGGAGTCTACGATATGCCAGATTAATAATCAAGGTACTTAGCCTTGTGTCTCAACACACAGTGATGCAAGAGATTTGCAAACATACAACTTGTGTTTTTCCAAGAAGACCAATAAAAGAGCATTGATCAAAGACCAACGTAAATGTTGGTTGATAGGTTTGGACTCCTGTCGTGGGTTGTTCACTGTAATCGTAACCACATCACAAAATGCTGCCAAAAAACTTCCACAGTATGCGCAAACAAAATAAATTTAAATGCCAAGATTGGTAATCAATGTTGAGCCGAATTATTATTTACTAGCAGAGACTTCTATTGGGTTGCATATCACCACTGACCGGTGCCTTCTCATAGGCAAATTCGGCAAGGATTATTTATGGGAGTAATGAGAAACCATAGAAATTTATAGATACTGAATTGCCTCTATATTTGTCGGTCAGGAGTTTACACCCATACTCCTAATGTCGTAATTATAAAAATGCATCATTTTCTAGGGTATTTCCTCTATCTATTTCCTAGAATTCTGTTATTATTATATGTTTGCTAGTAGAATATACAGTCCCAAATCTATCTTCTCAGATGGAGTATTGATTCAGAGATCTCTTTCTATTGCCCAGCTGATGTTGTGACTTCTTTCCTTTCCTTGAGACCCCAAGCACAGTGCTAAACTCTACCACACAGACATGTCAGGCTTTGTTAACATAACACTTCATCATTGGCTGGCTGCGAACATGCCCAAATCACTTTGTGGTTTGTGTGATTCCCAAGATGGCTCCACAATATAGATGGTGCCCTTCGCAACAAATAGCAAAGACAAGCTACACATATAATGAAATCCGGTATAGATGAATGTGATCCCACAAGGAATGATAGCTATATGTACACAGGAGCTTGCACAGATAATTCCCATGCTGGAGCAATAATATATTCACAAGACTATAATATACAGACAAATATTAAGGAACTAGAGATATAAATTCCCATGGCGATGAGTATTGAGACTAGAATAAATATAATTAAATAAATACCAGCCCCTAAATTTCTTATGACGAATATTCTTTCACCGAAATTGTATTCAAACCAAATTAAGCCTTCAACTTGTAATGTTCCACAATATAGATGGTGCCCTTCGCAACAAATAGCAAAGACAAGCTACACATATAATGAAATCCGGTATAGATGAATGTGATCCCACAAGGAATGATAGCTATATGTACACAGGAGCTTGCACAGATAATTCCCATGCTGGAGCAATAATATATTCACAGGACTATAATATACAGACAAATATTAAGGAACTAGAGATATAAATTCCCATGGCGATGAGTATTGAGACTAGAATAAATATAATTAAATAAATACCAGCCCCTAAATTTCTTATGACGAATATTCTTTCACCGAAATTGCATTCAAACCAAATTAAGCCTTCAACTTGTAATGTTTCACGGGATCAACTTAAGCCTTTACACAACAATAATCAGCAAACTTACTTCTCCCTACAGATCTGCCATAATCAAAGGCAACACAAAACAAGGGTTTTACCCAACTTGGTAAAAGCAATCCCAATCATATTATGACCAAAAAAACCCTGAACTTGTATTGGCATCGGCTGCACAATCTCTAGGTGTCTCTCCACGATTGTTCTTGACATCCACAAAGCGATCGCTCCTTTCAATATTGTCCTCTCTTTCTGTTGCCGAAAATATAAGACAATCAACCTTATCATACCAACCGAGTAATGCAAGATGAAGCAAAGTATGTCCATAATACTAATTAACAAAAAAATGGTGCCCATACATTGAGCTCATCTCGAAGCTCAACTTAAGCCTTTACACGACAATAATCGGCAAACTTACTTCTCCCTATAGATCTGCCATAATCAAAGGCAACACAAAACAAGGGTTTTACCCAACTTGGTAAAAGCAATCCCAATCATATTACGACCAAAAAAATCTCAAACTTATATTGGCGTTAGCTGCACAATCTCTAGGTGTCTCTCCACGATTGTTCTTAACATCCACAAAGCGATCGCTCCTTTCAATATTGTCCTCTCTTTCTGCTGCCGAAATTATAAGACAAACAACCTTATCATACCAACCAAGTAATGCAAGATGAAGAAAAGTATGTCCATAATACTAATTAACAAAAAAATGGTGCCCATATATTGAGCTCATCTCGAAGCTCAACTTAAGCCTTTACACGACAATAATCGGCAAACTTACTTCTCCCTATAGATCTGCCATAATCAAAAGCAACACAAAACAAGGGTTTTACCCAACTTGGTAAAAGCAATCCCAATCATATTACGACCAAAAAAATCTTGAGCTTATATTGGCGTCAGCTGCACAATCTCTAGGTGTCTCTCCACGATTGTTCTTGACATCCACAAAGCGATCGCTCCTTTCAATATTGTCCTCTCTTTCTATTGCCGAAATTATAAGACAAACAACCTTATCATACCAACCAAGTAATGCAAGATGAAGCAAAGTATGTCCATAATACTAATTAACAAAAAAATGGTGCCCATATATTGAGCTCATCTCGAAGCTTGAACATGTAATGAAAGACTTGCAAGTCTTCAAGGAAATGACCAATTACAAAAATTGAATTCTATTGTTTCATGGCGCTCAGAATAATCAACCTTATATAATAATAACTCCTCTAAATGCATTTCAGGGGGACGATAATTTAATTTCATTCTTTATAAAGTCACGGGCATATATAATTCTCAGACGTCTTCCTTCAGCCTGCAACCTTAATTGCTAAAATTCTGATTGATATCTTATTACTTTTCCTTATGCATTCATCGGTACTTGCTATGACCACGGTGATATGTATATATTAATATGATCAGTCGCTGACTAAGCATTCGTCAGATTAATCTTTAGCATCCAATTGAATGGCTCCTGATAAAGAAAGCATCGCACTATGGAACCCGATGCAGCTCTCACATATGGCTCTTAGTAGAGTGTGTAATCTAATGTTAGTCACGAGCCCCGTATAACATGGCTCTAACAAAGTCACTCCTTATTCTTTCCAAGAAATTGCAAATTCCAAGTATATTGTCTCTTACAATGCAGATTCCATCATAAATGACAGTTTCATTAATCTTTTAATCCCATGGTATGATCCCATTTGTCATCGATGCCTCGTATTAATAACTTGATGGTGATTGCCATCCCTAATTATAATCACCAACTCGCATCCCCTATTACACTTTTCTCAGCAAAAACTATTAAATCGTCAAATCTGTAGTTTCTGCCATTCATAAAAATTTCACAGGCTAGTAGTAGGGAACCTAACTTGGCTCTGATACCATGTTGAATTTTCAATCCTCGTTTCACCAAAGGCAATAACTCTTATTGCCCTCCCAACCATTGACTATTCACAATTGTCTTCCCCGAACATCCTGATATATCAATTTGCTATTATATTTAATTATTATTCTTTGTGTCATAGAATGAGATCACATATCTCATATATATTGGTAGGATAGTTTTCTCCAAGGGTTACCACTCTTCACATGTGGCCCCATTATATTAATATTATAATATATCAAATTATGATAATGATATAATAATTATAATATCAATAATTATTATATTATCATGTAATATAATAGTTATTATATTATCATATAATATAATAATTATATTGATAATATAATTATTATTATCACATAATAATCATATCATAATAATAATATTATAATATAATATAATATAATTATCACATAGTAATATAATTAGATTATCTTCACAAGAATAATATAAATATAATCACAACCTTTGTGATGTCTATATCGGCCTGTCAATTCCGACCATAGCTATAAAATCACCAGATACATCCAACTGAGGATAATTAAGCATAATAAGGCTAACTAATAGTAGATTGAGCTTCATGCCAAGAACAAAATACACATTGAGAAATGTCAAATCCCTCCCATAAAGAGAGATCTTGACATTTCCTTTACCGACAATTGTATACTCCTTGCCTCTTCCAAGAGGCAACTGAATCAAAGGGCATGAACTCTGTCAACCAATCCCAACAATGCGTGAAATGTTGAGAGGCACCAAAGTCAATGTACCAGGCTGAGGATGTGTCATGATCTGATTGGCATGAATGCATAGGAAGGAGGCTCCTAATCAAAATGCATAGTAGCTTGGGCCTTCTACTGAGACCCTTGCTGTGAAGACTACACAGCTACCAACTATTTCCTACAATCTTTCTTCAAGTGACCAAACTAGTGATGATAATTACACTGAACACTCTTCTCCTTAGAAAGCAAGCAAATTCTCTAGAAAGAAAGCATGGCCCTTATCGTACTTTTCATAAAGATACTTCAAGAGGTTCCAATTTTGTTTAGTTGTTTTACCTAAAGGCACCTAAGCAAGCTAATCATCTGTAACTGAAGTTTGAGTAGCATGACAGCTTCCTGAAACGTTCATCCCATTTATCCTGATCTGTCTAGATTGTTGTAGGACATGGTTCCATACCCAAAACAATCTTAGCAAGATAACAATAATCATGGTGTGAGAGATGAAGTGTGGCATTAAAATCACTTCCTATGATAAAGCTCTCCATAGGTCAATGCTTGAAAAAGCTGCAAATTTCATTCCATAATTTCACTTTCTTCTTTGTCAAAATAGGAACATAAACATTGATAATTACCTTCTATCTTTTGGAAAGAGACTCTACTTGGATTCCATATGATTGCTAGACATTGATAATTACCCTCCATCTTTTGAAAAGAGAGTCTACTTGGATTTCATATGATTACTAGGCCTCCACTAGATGATCCTATTGGTATCCACTAATTATGATTCCCAATTAGCTATGGACTTTTTGAATCTTAGTCATTGTTCTTCATTTGCCTAATTTTCTCGCAACATAATTATTTATGCTTTAACTAAAAAAATGCAGCGTTTGATAGGATTTTCATGTCTCCTTGGGACGGAACTTTCCCTTCCCTACATTCCAAAAAGCTTCGATTTTGGTTTGATCTGACTCCTCTCCATCCATTCTTCTCAAATGAGACAATGTATTTCTACCTATTCTTCTTTTTTATCTATTTCCACAATCTGGAGACAGTTTGGCTGAGTTTGACTTCAATAACCCTAGATCTTGAGTCCTCGGAGCTGAATTCTTCTTTGAATCAATTTGTTGATCATTTTGATGTTGTTGGTTTTCAAACTCGCAGCCCAAGTCTGCTCCCTTCTCAATAATATCCATTTCCATCATCCTTTCAAAATCAAAATCTAACTCCTCTAACTTATCCGATTCCAATATCTTTTTTATGAGTCTACACTTTGTAACATTCTCCTCTATGTTGTCTACCTTCTCCCACTCAGATATTCCAAATAGTTCATAGGCGGCTTGTAAACCTATTGGAATAGTTGTGCTTTGGGTATCTTCAACTGATCTAATTTCCTCCAAATTCTTTGATCCTTTGAAATTATTGTTCTTCTTTTTAGTACAAAGTGACAATAAACCTCCATTTATATAAGTTGTGTTCTCCCTTTCCTCTATATTATCAAAGTGGATAGAGTCCCCTTCCTTTTCTGAAGAAACAACAATGTTATTACTATGGTTCTCTGATCATTGATGAGGTTTTTTACTTATCATTGCTTCCTTATCGAACATTATTCCCTTGTTGATGACATCATTTAGAATATCATGCCCATTTCCTGTATCAACTATAATACTCTTTCTTCTAGCTCTCCTGAATTATATAAGATCCATGCATTTTATCTTGCTACCTGTTGGTAGAGATTTCAAGCATGAAAGGTTTTCTTTTTCCATAAGCCTTATCAAATTTCTCGATCTTTTATTAAGACTTCTTGGTTCTGTCGTATCTTGGTTTATTTTTCAAGGACTTCACTCTTCTTCCTTTTTTGAACTACCGGGTGGCCTTCCCCTCTTGATTTTTTTATGTGATTTCTTTCTCTTTCCTTAATGAATTCCTCAATTAACACTTCTAACAATTCATTTTGTACCTCTTCATTCGCTATTAACTATTCTTGATTTGCAGTGACTTCCTTAATAAATTCCTCAACTAACACCTAATCAGCTATCTCTTCTATCATGTTTTTCTGCACCCCGTACAAACATTTTTGAACAAAATTTTCCCATCTCC
Source organism: Chamaecyparis obtusa (assembly GCA_027943335.1). Taxonomy (NCBI): domain Eukaryota; kingdom Viridiplantae; phylum Streptophyta; class Pinopsida; order Cupressales; family Cupressaceae; genus Chamaecyparis; species Chamaecyparis obtusa. Next base: position 379,659 of record BSBK01005180.1, read on the forward strand.
TGTGAGTGGATTTCTGATTTGTCCTTTGATTCCCCTTGACAATTCACCCAATGATCCCTAAACTTGGATGATGAAACTTGTCTCTCTCCTTTGTCCTTTGTTATATTTATTTTCCTCCTTAATGAATTCCTCAACTAACACCTAATCAGCTATCTCTTCTATCAATTTTTTTTGCACCTCTTCCAAACATTTTTGAACAAAATTTTCCATCTCTTGTGAGTGGATTTCTGATTTGTCCTTTGATTCCCCTTGACCATTCAGCCAATGATCCCTAAACTTGGATGATGAAACTTGTCTCTCTCCTTTGTCCTTTGTTATATTTATTTTCTTCCTTACTGAATTCCTCAACTAACACCTAATCAGCTATCTCTTCTATCAATTTTTTCTGCACCTCTTCCAAACATTTTTGAACAAAATTTTCCATCTCCTGTGAGTGGATTTCTGAATTGTCCTTTGATTCCCCTTGACCATTCACCCAATGATCCCTAAACTTGGATGCTGAAACTTGTCTCTCTCCTTTGTCCTCTGTTATATTTAGTTTCTCCTCATGGACTCCCTTTAAAGAATAAGAGACTCCATCTCTTTTAGAGACCCTACTGTTCTTGACAAGTCCAGACTCTTGAAATTCCTAACATCTCATCCACTTTACTTAATAGGAGTCTATCCTGTAAATTTATGTTATAAGATTCTATCCTGTAGATTTTTATTTGTTGTCATATCCCCCTTAACGATCAACTTGATAGCCTTAGAATTGTTATATACCCCATCATCCCCCCTAATGATCAACTTGTTAACCAAAGAATCTTGTCTATATTGATTTGCTGAAAAGTTTATGATCCATCTCTTCCCTATGAATTGTTTTGATTTGTTCCCCATGAAAGAAAACCATTGTGTTATCTCATTTTCCTTTCCCTTGAATATTTGTCCAATGATCCTTTTCTTCCCCAATGAGATTTCAAGCAAGGTCTCTCTGATTGTCTCGTCTACCCGAATTGTGTCCTAGTGCTCCCTTTGAGAGCCTTCAGTAATAAGCCTATATTCCTCTGTCTTGTTATAATAATGGACCAAGTTCCTAAATAATTTCCAAAAAAAGAATAGAATGCGATCTGAGAAATATTTGGCTTCCCAAAGAGCCCCTCTATTAGAGCTTACCTCTACAAAAATGTTTTCTTGTTTGATTTCTAGAAATAAAGTAGAACTCACCCTTAGAGACCTCCACTCTCCCTCTCTAGAATTATTTGCTGAGATATCAATGTTAAGATATAGCTACGATCGGATATGGAAATATACACACACACACACACACACACACATATATATATATATTAAGATCATTTGATAATTGTACATGTTACAATGTAGTTAATATTAATAATCGGTTATGAAGGGTCATGACCCTACGTAGCATAAGCCACGTATGGTCATGGCTCTTCAAGACATGACTATTCAAAGGATATAAATGCATATTGATGGCTGGTGAAAAGATCAATAACAACAGTAATCTATTTCAGTACAGCTCTCATATATTCTCTATAGGATGATCTTGATTTTTACAACATGGTAGCAGAGCTATAAACCTTCATTGGAATCTTATAATATGCGTCTCATGGTCTTATAGCACTACACCAAAATCTGAAATTCTTCTTCCTTCAGAACATGACTTTCACTTGCTTCAGGACATAACTTTGATACTTAATATCATAGTTCAAAATATCACCGACTTATCGGCGATAAGTCAACTTATCGCGATAAGTTTTGCCAAGCGATAAAACTTGTATAGTTATCGCCTGGCAAACTTATCGTAGATAAGTTGCTCTCATCGGCGATAAGTAGTATACTTATCGCGATTTCTCGCGCCCGCGGCCAGATAAAGGGCAGACGCCAGTAAAAAGGGTCAGTATGTTAATTTTTCGACTGGTAGTGATATTTTTGGAGAGAAAATATACTAAGAAGGGTTTTGGAGGAGAAACATCAGCATTTGAGGCATTTTGGATCGATTCGAAGTGGATACGAAGCGGATTTTTCAAGAAAATTCAAATTCACAAGTTTTCAAAATTCTTTCCCTTCTGTTTTAAAATCATTTTTTCTTGTATTAAATGCATTGAAGTGTATACAAACTATATAATATCACTTCCAATCTACTCTAACTTGTTTTAGAATGTAATGAATAAAATCTAACACCATTTTTTAGCAATTTTTGCAAATTTTTCATAGTTTTCTCAAAAATTTCATAACCTTACAAGGTTTTTGGTTTTTTCCTTCAAGTTTCAGCTATGTTTAAACTTATTTAAAGTTTTAAACTAACTTACTTTGTTTCTAAATTTCTTTGTTAAATTTCTAAATTTGTGCCCTCATTTTGTATGTGACGTGCAGTTTGATTCTTCATCAAAATGGCAAATAGCGATTCCTCTACAACTGGCTCAGCTGCAGGGTCTGTCAGTGCCCCAGTAGACGCATGTCCATCGAGATATGTAGAAACATGCCGTAAAGGGGCTAGAGACAAGGCATGGGCATATGCTTTTGAAGGACCCGAATATAATACCGTGATATGCATAAAATGTGAAAAACTAGTTAGTGGAGGCATATCTCGTTTGAAATACCACCTTGCAGGAATCACAAAGCGTGACACAAGGGTTTGTGACGCCACCACCCCAGAAATAATGAGAGAGATGAATGCCTTGCTCGCTGCTAGAGAAGAGAAAAAGTTGCAAAGGGAAAGGGCAAAATTGGCCATGAGGGTAGCCATTTCTGATTCGCAAGGTATCTCACACTGTCTCATTTTTAAGAATCATTTATAATTTTATTATTTTATAATCATAATGAAATGATGTGGGTTGTGATTTGTGACCAAGTATCCCATCCACCCTTGAAGAAGATGAAGCGGCACTTGAGGGCATAGTGGGCTCTCATCGTGGCCCACGGATCTGCAAATCTACCTTGTCCTCCCCTTCCACTTCCGCTGGTTCTAGTAGACCAGCACCACGTTCATCTTCTATAGACAATTTTTTTGTGCCCAGAAACACACCTGGAGCACAACCATCACTAGAGGGTAGTGGGTGGAACAGCGATGTGCATCGGCAAGTTGACATTCAATGTGCTGATTTTTGGTTTTTTAACAATATCCCCTTCAATGTTGCAGCAAGTCCTTATTGGCTGAATTTTGTAACAAAAATCACTGTAGCGAGAAAGGGCTACAAGGCACCTACTCTTGCAGACTTGAGTGGGAGGTTAGTTCACTTTTACGGTTTTACAATTTACTTATTTTTGTTGAATGTAATTTTTTTAAACAAAGTTGTGTACTTAAATGTTATTTTTATTTTGTTCTTGTAGATTGCTCAAAGATGTTGTTACTAGGGCCAATGAAATGGTAGAAGACCAAAAATTGCAATGGAAACAATTTGGCTGCTCTATACTTTTAGATGGATGGATGGATGGAAGAAACCGTACCATCATCAATTTTTTAGTTTCTTGCAAGGATCAAGTGGTCTTTCTGAAATCCTTGGATGCCTCAAACAAAAGATAAAGACAGCTGAAACTTTGGCTCTAATGTTAGAGCAAGTTGTGATGGAGGTGGGGGTTGCTAATGTGGTGCAAATAATAACCGACAATGCAGCGGCATATGTGGCAGCGGGCAGGATCCTCCAAGATAAGTATAGCACACTTTTTTGGTCTCCTTGTGCAGCGCACGTCCTTGACCTTCTTTTGGAGGACATAGGAAAATTGGATTGGGTGAAATCGGTTGTAGAGGATGCAAGAAAGATAACAAAATATATCTACAATCACCCTTGGGTTCTCGCTTTGATGAGAAAATTCACCCATGGGAAGGAGTTGGTTAGACCTGCAGCTACAAGGTTTGCAACGATTTTCTTAACGTTGCAAAGTGTTCTTAGTTCTTTGAAACCTTTGAAGCAATTGTTTGTAAGTCAACCATGGTTAGACTCAAGTTATTCAAAGAAGGCTGATGGTCAAAGTGTTGCATACATTGTCTTTGACAACCACTTTTTTGAGGATGCTACAGAAATTGTGAAGGTATCTTTGAAACTTCAAAAGTTGAATATTTAGTTTTTTTGTATTCAAGAATCAAGTATTTCATTATTAATTTGGAACTCTAGTCTATAATTAATGATAATCTTTTTCTACTTTTCAATTGTAGGTGACAGAGCCCTTGGTTAGAGTTCTCCGCTTGGTAGATGGAGATCAAACCCCAATGGGGTATCTTTATGAGGCCATGGATAGGGCCAAAGAGGCTGTAAAAAATATGTACAAGGGGAACAACATAAAATTTGACCCCATATGAGAAATTATTGATAGGAGGTGGAACAATCAGCTCCACCAACCCATTCATGCAGCGGGGTACTTCCTCAACCCTTCTTTTCGCTTCTCTCCATCCTACAAGGATCCCAATGGAGAGGTCATGGAGGGCTTCATTGAATGCATGCAGAGGATGGTACCTGAGGTTGAGGTGAGAGACCTCATTGTGGCCGAGATGGAAGTGTATCAGAATGCAACGGGCAAGCTATTCTCCTCAGACTGTACAAGAAGAGGAAGAAAGACTCAAACCCCAAGTACAATATTTGGATTTTTGTTGTCTTTCACATGCATGATAAGTAGATAAAAACTAAGTTACTAAAATATGTTTTCACCTTGCTTTCTAACTCTTTAATAGTTATCTTGCAGATGCTTGGTGGCGAAATTGGGGTGGGAATGTCCCAAATCTGCAAAATCTTGCCTTGCGCATCTTATGTCAGCCATGTAGCTCATCTAGTTGTGAGCGTAATTGGAGCTTATTTGAGGCCATTCACACAAAGAAGAGGAACAAGTTAGCACAGAAATGCCTCAATGACCTTGTTTATGTGCAATATAACCTTAAGTTGCACATAAGAAAGGTAGAGTTACCAGCAGCAGGGCCACTTGATTTGGATGACATAGATCAATACTGTGATTGGACATCACAGGAGCAGCCTCCATTGTTCACAGAGGATGACATCTATGATTTGGAGAGGCAGGCTATGGAGGAGGGTGGAGTCACAGCAGGATTGGATGACATTCAAGAGGATGATCATGAGAGCAGTGAGAGTGAGGAGTCATTGCCAGTGTCAGCACCATCTACATCTAGGGTGGAGGTCCAATCACAACCAATTGTGTAGAGGGGGGTGTCACAGCCACAGCGGACTACTAGGGCTAGACCCCCTCCCACTCCCGTAGTTTTTACTAGAGCTACTAGGAAGGGGAAGAGGAAGATGTAGACTAGTTTGATATTGTACTTGGCATATGTATTTGCTTATAGTTTTACAAAGACAATTTGCTCTTTTTAGTTTTCTTCGGAGTTCAGACTATCAGACTATGGCTACCAACCATCAGCATTCCACATGAGGATGCAATTTTGATACATATTTGCACTTATATATATCTAGATCAGCTTGTTTGGTTTGTTTACTCATTTACTAACTCATTAGATGAATCTCCTTATTGAATTTTGCAAAAAAATGCATTTCTAATTAAATTTAAGCCATTTTTTTAAGTTCCCGAGAAGTTCGCCGATAAGTTCCCGACTTATCTCTGATATATCCCGATTTTTTTTTTTTTGCCCTCGGCGATAAGTTGCCGATAACGATATTTTGAACTATGCTTAATATCATAACTGCCATTCTTTTTGGTCCTTGTATTCTATCTTAAAAATCTCGTGTGTTGAACACACAGAGATAATCAACCAGAAGATAGATTTTTAATTATTATTGAAAATATTCAGAGTTTGCATTAAAAGGGTGTAAACTACATTCTGTTGATATGAATATGAACTCCTTCAAGCTATTTGGTTTACTTAATGATCTTCAGTTCCTGGGCTATAACATACACAAGATACTTGCATGGGATTGGAAAAGATGCCTGCAGTAATCAATGGAGAGACATTTTTAAAATGACTTAATAAGGATTGTAATCTTAATATACAATAGGATAGTTTTTGTTGTATCTGAATACCCATATGTACATAGAGGTTGGAGGTTAGGAGGTATGGATTCAGCTCAGTTATAAATTATTTCTCATAAACCTGCATAGACAACCTAGGAACTGACAGTTTAAGTGTTATCAACACCTTATACCTCACTCAGGCAACTTGATCGTGGCCTTTTAAATACAATACAGATACCTATGGTCTCCTTAAAGCTATTTAATTTCCCTGATTATCTTAAGTTTGTTGGCTGAAACAGCACAGACTATCATACAATGATAATATGAAGGCCATCTCTGGTATATGACATTGCGGCAACTAAATGAGAAAGATTAAACTGCAATACCAAAGAAGGCTTGAATGTTCTCCAAGCCGTTCTAACTCCACATACGCAGGGATCAAACACCATAACATGCACTGAAATTTGAAATTTACAGCAATGATTAATATGTTCTAAAATGTCAAGGTAAATATTATTTCCGCTACAAATGATCTCTAGCCAAATATTTGAGCTTCAACCTTCTAACGCTGATTATGAAGTATGAAATATTCTCACAGCAACCTTTAATATTTAACACGGCTATTATATTCCTCACGGCAAATATGGAATAAGCTATGGGAGCCAGGATTAATAGTTTAGTCCATAACAAATGTTCAATTTGAATCCTTCAGAATTGATTATTATAAACCCAATAGAGTGTCGGGCCCCACAAATATTATGTTGACTTACTATTGGCTACCCTCATATCAACTAATAATATTAATCTTCAGAAATATTAGCCCAATGAGTTGTGTCGCTAATAAAATATTTCTTCACTGGAAATATTACAATGAGGCCTATAATAATATTTGTAAGAGTTAATCAAAGCCAAATTAAATAAATTGACAAGTGGAGGACAAAGGAAGGTTCCCAACTTATCTCACCTTCTCCTCCTCTGCCTATAGACAAGTGGATATAACAAAAGGTGATATGATTCAACGGTGATACAAGTATAGGTTGGTCAATATAGACAACAACATATATATAATATAATAGTACAAACAAGTTTTAGAGGGAAGAAGATGCGATGATAGAGATATCTACGCTTGGTGGTTATATCAAAAATTGGTGTGACTAAACAAATAAGTCATATTTTAAACATCAATTATCGATACCCAACATTAGTTAATAAGTAATTAAAGAGATATGATACTATAACAGAATAGATAATTATGAATCAATTAAATGACTATGAATTGTTACGAATATACAAATTCATGTCTTTTTACACATGATTCCTCATCCTAAGCACATGATATAAGAAAAAAAAATACAAATCAATGGAATAGGAATTAACACATGGGGATATATGTATTATGCAATGGAGAGGAGAACAGATTGGAGGGTGATACAAATCCACAAGGAAGGAGTCTAGATTGGTCGGAATAGAAGAGGGAGATCAGTTAATGTACAATCTTACTCCGATAATTATTGAAGACGACAGAACATTCAACCAACATATCTGCATATTTGAATTGGCATAGAAAAACATTGTTGAAAGCATTATAAATTGGTTACACACATCATTTATATCATGCATAGCATCATTCGATGAAATCAGAAGGATAAGTTAAGGTAATTGTCCCAACTATCTAAGTTAATTGAAAAAGGGGATAGTACAAGTGGGATAGTAACCAATGATTAATATAATCAGATACCGATAATGTATGAAGTCAACATCTAATCGGTAGTTATCATAATGAGATGTGATTTGTAAAGAAGAAAATTAAAATAAGGATCAGAATGAAACCGATATGTTATGAAGAAGGACGATGGGTACGAGTATCGTATTAATGGGCTCACCTTACAAAAGGAAATACTTGAAAATATTTGAAAAGATAAGTATTTCATGTTTTATTAATTCATATGAATTTGCAGTTTGTAATTCATTAAATAATAAATTTTGTATGCTTCTATCATTTTTATGTTCGGGATAGTTTAGCTTTATGAACTATTTATAATCTATCTCTAACATCTTCAGAAAGGTCAAGAAGTTGGCGAAATTTAGCTTCTAAGGAAACAAATGATTCAATCAACTTGGACAAACTCGATCATATTGATTGAGAGGGAGTTCACTATTGAAGGTAAAACAATTCTGAGATTATAGTAGTGAGAACTCGTGGATCTAGAATCACCGATGAGATGCACGTGGATAGAATCCTTGATTAAGGCATTCCATACATCATGAGATTACATCTCGTTGAGATAAACATCATACTAGGGGTGTTTATTATCTTCCCTCAACTCCAAGAGGGAGTGTTAATGTTGTGGCCTTGGAAAAGATCAAAATGCATCTTATGCTAGCCGGTGTAACCTTATGACTATTCAGATTATTCATATTGGTTCTCTCAGGAAGGAAGGTATGAAGTGACATCCTGTAGTGATACTGAGTTGAGTATATAAACAGGGTATGCCTTCGTGACAAAGGGAGAAGCTAAAGGATCTGCATCAGTAGACATTCGAAGATCTTGATTCAAAGGGAGTAGACCATGTTTTGCTGGTTCTCTAGTAATCAAGAAATTGTAGTCGAGAATTATGAATATTACCATGTGAGAAGGTTATATGTCAGTGGGAGAAGCTAGAAGATCAAATTAAGTTGGCACCCCAGGATCTTGGTCATACAAATTCAAAGGGAGTGTACCATATCAAGATGGTGTATACTTTGTAAGCTCAGAATTCACCAAGACTATGAGAGAGTGCGAACAAATGACCGATATTCTTACCAAACCCCTTGCTAGAAAGAAGATTGTGTACCTTCAGATAACCTTGGTATGTTGAGGAGTAAAGCCTTAGGTGAAAAGAAGGTTTCAGCTTCTGTGATCCATCATTTTTGTATCTTAAATAATTCTTGTCTTTGATAGACAAGTCTAAGGTGGAAGTCTTGGTTTCCACTCCCTGGATAAGCCATAGTGGATCCACCCTCTGAGAAGAGTCAAGGTGACTTTATGGGTCCTTTCATCTTTAGAAGATGACGATCTTTTGTGTAAATAATTGGGGTTACTATTTTCAAGGTGATGATCTTGACAATAGTTAACCAAGCTTCAAGATTGACACCCGAACAGGGTTGTCCTAGACTGTGTCGGATATCTTGATCCTTATGTTATTACCGGATTGTGTAATAACTACTATATCATGATTGACACCCTAACAGGGTTGTCCTGGATTGTGTCGGATATCATGATATTGATAATATTGTTAACCAAGCTTCATGATTGACACCCTAACAAGGTTGTCCTGGATTGTGCTGGATATCATGATATTGACAATAGTTAACCAAGCTTCAAGATTGACACCCGAACAAGGTTGTCCTGGATTGTGTTGGATATCTTTCTTTTTTTTTTAAGCCAAAGTGGTCAAGCCACCGTAATTATATTTATAAATTGATTCAAAAGACTCCTCTGTGGATATCTTGATGCTTATGTTATTACTGGATTGTGTAATAACTACTATATCATGATTGACACCCTAACAGGGTTGTCCTGGATTGTGCCGGATATCATGATATTGAGATAATAAGTATTGATCATGACTAATGACTTCTTTATGTTGTTCTGAATTGGTCGGGAATCATAACATGTGAATCAAGATTAGACTACATTAAGTTGCTGTCCCGGAATGTGCTGGATATCTTGATCATTGTGATGTTATTACTTAGTCATATCAAGATTGACTACATTAAGTTGCTATCCCAGAGTGTGTCGGATATCTTGATCCTAGTAATAACAATCATATCATGATTGACTCCATTAAGTTGTTGTCCTGGACTGTGCCAGATATCATGATATTGAGATACCCGATTTATCATCATACATTAAGTTGTTATCCCAAAATGTGTCAGACGACATGATGATGAATTCAAAATTATTGATTAAATCCTCTCTTGCTAAGAGCGAGTCTTAAGATATAGCTACGATTGGATATGGAAATATATATATATATACACACACACACATATATATATATACACACATATATATATATACCCATACATATATATATATTAAGATCATTTGATAATTGTATATGTTACAATGTAGTTAATATTAATAATCGGTTATGAAGGGTCATGACCCTACGTAGCATAAGCCACGTATGGTCATGGCTCTTCAAGACATGACTATTCAAAGGATATAAATGCATATCGATGGCTGGTGAAAAGATCAATAACAACGGTAATCTATTTCAGTATAGCTCTCATATATTCTCTATAGGACGATCTTGATTTTTACAACAATCAAACATCCTATTGCAAGGATCTTCTTTCCCTATTGAACTAATGTAACATCTTTCCTTTGAATGATGTCTGGTGTTTACCAGATCATCATGTTCATATGATACATTTTGAATCCAAGTTCCAAATTTTGAAATGATTTTGAAAGAAGGAAAAGCCTTTCCTATGTCCAATAATAAACATTACCTAGGACTCTTAGTTTCAGAGAAAGAAACAATCTTTAAAAAAATCCAAGCTTGTTTCCAATGACTTCAAGAATATCTGGCTTCCCATATTCTACTGGAAGATTATCTAATTGAATCCAAAAAGGAATAAACTTAATGTTGTGGTCTTTGCCATTGAAATTGTGGATCCACTGTTGCATATGCAATCCAAACTTGTTAAAAAACCAGCATTTCTACCTAAAGACTTTATCTTTACTTTCCTTCGATTTGAAAATCACTATGAAAAATCATTTACATGAATCCACAAAAGCTACTTCATCTACATATCCCAGTTATTGTTAATCCATCTATTCAAGTCAAGGAGTGAAATGGATGAATCTCAAAATTTACAATAATTGCATGTTGCTACAGCTGACTAATGCATTCTTTTAATTTTTCCTACGAAAAAGTCACAGTCAGTTCTTCTCTTCTAGGATCCGCCTCTCTTTGGATTGTCACGTCCCTCCTCCCTTATCATTTTGTACAGAATATTTTCCTTTGTCATTTGAATTGAAGAGCTCTGAATCTTTTTAGCCCTTCTAAACCCATATCTTTATGGTTTTGTTTTTCCGACTATTCACGTGATTCAAAACTATGATGGAACGAAACCCTAATCCTCTTTCTCCAAAATGTAATTCAGAGAAAGGGTTCTCTCGAGTCCTATTTCTTAGAAATCCTTTGTCGGTATACCCTATCGTAATTATCCCTTTGTCACGTTGGCTACTAGTATACTCTATTTCTCCAACTTCTCTTTCCCGTCTCAATAAATCCTTCCTCTTATTAAAAATATTCCAATATTGACTCGACCATAATTTCTTTGGAAAGGGAGGGTTTTACTGGCCTTCCAACTCTTGATGTAGGAAATATTGGTATTTTGTTGGGAAAGGTCATATACCCTACCTCCTTACCGCTCTCATACCATTTTCCATTTACCTGCAATCCTCTATGAAAATGTAGGCTTTCTTCACCTATTCCACCACCATGAACTCTTCTCTTACTCCCTATTGTATTTGAATCATTTCCCCCTTGTCTGTAAAGGGTGAGTATTTTAAAAATCCTTTCCTTTGTCCTCCACTCTAAACCTTGCAAAGTGAAAATCTTCCCTGTAAATCGTCATGCCTTCTCCACTCGAGTCCTCTGAATCATCCTACCTTCTCTACTCGGATCTCGAATCAGTTCTGCAATCTGCTACTAATTCATATTTGATACTTCCAAACCCTATGCACCCTCCACTTCTATAATGTCTTTCATACATCCAATAGTATAGATCATGGTTTGCAAATTTAAAATATTGAATTTAAATTTTTTAAATTAGGTTGAAACTAGGTGCTTATCGAATTTTTATTCATTTTGTGAAATGCAGTATCACAATGAGCTCCCATAGTCATGATATGAGTGAGGATGAGATGAAAATTCATTCTGAAGGTGAAAGTTAATCAGAATATGAGGGGGGTGAGCATGGGGTTGATCCAGAAGGCCAAACGTGTTCCATGGCTAGTGCACCAGTTGCTATAAATTGCCCCTTTGATCTTTTGGGAAAGCATGCTAGGGGTATTTATGATCCCAAGTCTCCTCTCAAAATTTTTGCAACAAGGATAACAACCCTAATGCCATCAAGTCATGGCACAAGGAAATGGAAATGCAAAATTTGTAGTATGGAATGGTATGGGAGCATTACTAGGTTAATGCACACTTCTTTTGGAGAGGAAATGTGTAGAACATTGTAAATTTTTAAAGGATCCTAAAAATATCCACTACAAAATTGAGTTCAACAAGCTTTAAGGTGTTCCTAATGATAGTGCAATTACAATGCCTACTACTTTGTCTAGTAGGAATCAGATTCAAATTATTCAGCAAATGCAAAGGCAGCAACATGTTTCTACTCATGCATTGCATTAGAGAGCAGGAATGATGTCAAAGTCAGCCTCGGCCTCAAACCATCCACTCATAGTGTTGTGGTTAAATCACGAGAGGGCTGATGTCAAAGTCAGCCTCGGCCTCAAAACCATCCACTCATAGTGTTGTGGTTAAATCACGAGAGGGCACCGACAAGGGGAAACACAAGATGGAAAGTAACCCCATAGCTGATTTGTTCAATGTGCAACTCAAAGATAAGATAAAGGATGCCATTGGAAAGTCCTTCTTTGCCAATGGTGTCCCATTTCATGTAGCTTGATCTCCTTATTATAAGGAGATGATATTAGTGGTGGTGAAGGGAAAACCATCATATGTGTCACTGAGTGAAAACAAATTGAGGACCACAATCTTAGATAACAATTATGCCAAGATCATTGTTTTGATGGAGCAAATGACAGCATGTTGGATGGAGTCTGGATGTAGCATAGTTATGGATGGGTGGATAAACATTAGCCATCATGCACTCATCGACATCATGGTTACATGTGCAAAGGGCACATACTTACTCAAGGCGATTGATTGTTCAAGGCATCGCAAAGATGTTGACTTTCAGTTGAGGTCCTTGGGGAGGCTATTGAGAAGGTTGGGCCACAAAATGTGGTCCATGTGGTGACAAATGCGGCACATGTGTGCAAAGCTACAATAAAGCTTATTGAGGTAGCCTACAAACATATTTTGTGGACTCCATGTTGTGTGCATGCCATGAACAATGCACTCAAGGACATGGGGAAGATTGACTAGATTAGAGGACTGGTCAACAATGCGAAAGATGTGCAAATGTTTATCTGCAACCACCACACATTACATGCACTCTTCAAGAGCTTTGTGAAGGAGTTCTTGAAACCAGTTGAGACTAGATATGTATCCTATTTCATCCTCTTGGAGAAAATTTTTGAGTTGCAAGAGGCACTGCAACTCATGGTTATGACGAATGATTGGAATCAGTGGGCCAAGGCCAAGACAAAGCAGGGCAATAGGGCGAAGGAGATAGTGAAGAGTGATGTAATTTGGAGTGATGCAAAATACATTTCCTCTATGATTGCTCCAATTTTCGAGGTGATCAAATATGGCGATGAGGATGTACCTACCCTTGGAGAGGTGTATGAGTGCATCTATTCTATGCTTGACCAAATAAGAGTTGTGCAGCAGGACCCCACTTTAGCAATCTACAATGAGCACATTCAACCAATCATTTAATGTAGATGGGACAAACTCAACAATCTCTTGCACATGGTTGCTTATGCATTAAATATGAAGTGGTACATGCCTAGGCATAGTGGTTCTTCAAGTGCATTGATAAGATGTATGATGCTGAAATTACTGGTCAAATTTTCACAAAGTGGACAAATTTCGCCACTCTTAGGGGTTATTTGGATGTGACAAAGATGGATATAAGAGCTATGGCATAGGAGGACCCAATTTTGTGGTAGAATTGTCATGGAGTACAAAAATCAATGATTACCAAACTAGCCATTCGTCTACTATCTCGGGTTTTTAGTTATTTTGTTGCAGAGAGGAATTGATCTACTTATAGTTTCATCCACTCTCTTAAGAGTTCTCTTAAGAGGAATAGACTTACCTCTAGGAAAGCAAAAAAGCTAGTAGTTGTGCATAGTGCCTTGTGTATCATTGACCTCAGGACATGTGTGTACAAGGAGAGCCCAACAACACAATGGGATGTAGAGCCAGAGAGGCCATCACAAATTGATGAGGATGAGGATGCAATGCCTTTAGATGAAGGGATGGTTGGTGTTCATTTGGCAGATCGTGACCATGAGGAGTCCAGTAGTTTGAGTGATGATTAGAGGCCTCCCTTCACTAGATTTTGACACTTTGTACTTGTTTTGATAGCATGCTAGTTATTGTAATCATCTTTATGATATTTTTGAAATAAATTATAATGGAAATCTTCCAATTGTCGATTCAACAATTTTATTTAGTAATCTAATTTCTAATTAGTAATTCAAGAATCGATATTCAATGTTATATTGTTCATTGTTCAATGTTCAAATATTTAGTATTTCGCAGTTGGAATTTCGCTATTTTAGTATATAGTATATACAATACTGCCCCCCGCCACCCCCCTCCCCCCTTGGCCATCGTTCCCTCGCCATCCCCCTGACATCCCCAAATTTAGGCCCTTTGTCCCCTCATCCTAAAATAGAAAATAAGAACCCCTCCTATTCAATAGGAGACTGACTTTGAGCTCTTGAAACACCACGCAAACCTTTCAAAAGGTCCATAAAACCCCTGAATGAGCTTCTTATCCACTGTATTAGGCTACGAGAACCCTGCTGATAGGCTAACCTCTACAAAAGTTTCTACTGACCTAGCAAATGGGAACATTACATACCACCCTTCATTAGAGTCGCAACCCTTCAACATTTCTGCCCTTTGAAAGAGTCACAACCCTTCAAAATTGTCCCTCTTTGGAAAAGTCACAACCCTTCATAATTACAACATTTTCCAAGAGTCACAACCCTTTGAAACTGTTACAACCCTTCATCATTGCTGCCCTTTGAAAGAGTCACAACCCTTCATAATTGTCCCTCTTTGGAAGGGTCACAAACCTTCATAATTACAACCCTTTGAAAGAGTTACAACCTTTCATCATTGCTGCCCTTTGAGAGAGTCACAACCCTTCATAGTTGTCCCTCTTTGGAAGGGTCACAACCCTTCATAATTACAACCCTTTGAAAGAGTTACAAAACTTAATGATTGCAGCCCTTTGAAAGAGTCACTTTCACATTCCTTTCTTCTTCGATTAATCCTTCTTTAATTCCTATTCTCTCCTCTTTCTTCCTTCCTCCATATCCCCTTTCAAATGAACCCTACTCGCTTTTATATCTTATGTTGAGGGAGTCACAACTCTTCATTATGTATCTCTTTCTTCATTAAACTTTCATTACTTGAACAACTTTTAATTATATTATATTATATTTTATTATTATTTATCTTTTTATTTAATTTTATATTTTAATTTTATTATTATTATTTATTATTAAAAACTATTTTACAAAGGGGATTCCTGCTTGCAGCAAAACAGATTGCTTGGGAAAACGATTGATGCAGATAAGGATATTCTATCCCAAAGCTTTGCCAATTTAATGGAGAATGTCTAAAAGAACCTGAGATTAAGGCAAGGTCTCAAAGACCCCTAAATATAAACGGGGGTTTCTAAATATAAAGTTGTGTACAGATTCACAAAAAAAAAACCAACAATGGCAAGCCACTTACCTCAAGGCTCTGCACAAATTTGTATCATACAGTCAACAACGCCAACAACAAAAAATAGGCATAGTTTGCTGGTAAAATATTACATAACCCTGACAAAGCAGAATGCTTTTTAAAATGAGATGAACCATAACCAATCTCTATAGCTGTTGCTTCAATATATTCACAATAATTAAAAAATAGATCTAAAAACCCCACTGCAATTGTTCTGTTAGGCATGTCTGCAAAATGTGGTAGCAAAGACAAGGCAAGCCTTCATTTAGCAGATAACGACAGAATTGTTTTAGAATGAAATAAAATTATTAAACAAACACACCCTAAAATGATTTGTCTGTGTACAGATTCAAAAACATAAAAAAACTCATTGAAACCATGGCAAGTGATTTACGTTGAGATATTGCATAAATTATGTCATGTAGTTAACAATGCCAATGAGAGAGAATAGATGAAAGCAACGTTATTTTTAAAATGGGATGAACATGCCAATGAGAGGAAATGGGTGAAAGAAGAATTCTTTTTAAAATGGGCCAAAACAAATCTCTACAGCTGCTTATTCAATCTACTGACAATAAACAAAAAGTACATCTGAAAACCCCTCTGCAACTATTCTTTGAACTACTTTGCAGAATGCCACCTACCGACCAGAACCTCCCAGCCCATTACAAAGACACCTGTAAGCTTGTGTAAATGTTGTAGTGCCAAATATTTTGCCACTAGTTTCCAAAACATTGCCATAAGAAGCTTATGGTATACAATTCATAATAAAGGTTTCTTCCTCTTTTTTAAATGATTAATTATTAAAGAGAGAAACCCAAGCAAAAATACCAACATCCAATCATGATTTTTTCCACGCCTGTTTAACAATTTTATAATTTTATTAAATTGAGAAACAGTAAGCTTCACCTTTCATATTTAAGCACTGAGGAAATTTCAATAAGAATAGATGCCAAAACTGATAACTGAAAACATTAGTGCCGACCTAAGGCAGAGACTAAAAGTTGCAGTAGAACATTTTGAGTATCATGATACCATGCTTGGATATGTGTTGACTTTTAAAGAATATCTATAGTTAGGGTCAGTGCGGTCCTCAGTCAACTCAGTTTCTACTCAGTCATGCTTATAGATATTGTTACCTAATAAGGATTTGAACATTGACATATTTCTTCTTCAGTTAAAAACTATGTATATTGAATAAGTATATTGTAGGAGATTGTATTTTAGACCTTGCTTCTGTTATGAATGTTGCTAGGATTAATTATTGGGAATAAAACTGCAAGGGAAGAAATCTGACTGATTGCAGAGCAATGGTCCTAGGTATCATTACTATAGGCAATGATATATTTGTCTATTGATTGAGTAGTTGTAATCTTGTAAAAAAATCAATTCACAAATAGTTCGCCAAAAAATATTAATTATTATGATATATAATTGGCATTAACCAAGATACAACAATTCTGCAAGACCCATTACCTTGTTGCAATTATCGATTCACCTATTCACAATTTGATGCCATCCACCGAGAAGCGGCATTAATGGTAGCATTGATACCAATAGCAATTGTCAATTGACTATACACCCTATAGCCACCCAATTGAAGCTATAGCCAACTCGTCAACACAACGCATTTTGATAGAAATTGTCGGTCTACTACCCGCGCATCCCTTAGCCTTAGCCTTTCTCTACCCCATATCCTGATGTTGATGCCATACTATTCTAAAGGGGATGTTGATCAATCCTATCGTGTCGCATGCCCCAATGCTGTTATCCGCCAATGCTAAGACCCACTAAGAAGAGCCACATGTTGTTCAATCATAAAATGGGAAGGAAAATGCTTTAAGAGAGTTTTTGTTACCTGAAAAGTAAATTGAATACAATACTTGCAATTCTATATGTTCTGCAAAAATTAGGTGAGGTGGAAGGACCTGTCTATTGAAGAAACTACATGGAAAGGAGATAACATCCTGAAACATCCAAATTTAAATTGCTTAAGGGAAAACAATCTTTGGAAAGGGGGATTGTCATGTTCTCTTTTCCCCTAAGATTCTGGATCAATCCCTAGCCAATTTTTCATTTCTTGGGGGTTTAGGGAAAGTATCATTAGGAAATGTTAAGTGTTTATAAATTGGACGCCCAAATCATGGGGATCATGGGTGTTATGTAACAAACTAATTATTTTGAAAAAAAGTGTGTGCAGGTGTATTTTGGAGGGAATGAAGAAGAATTTGAAAATTGTGTATTTAATCAAGAAAGGGATTGAAAGGAGGATATTTGTTCATCCATTAATTTTACTTGAATAGATTAGAGACACTGTTTGCCTATCACTATGAATTGGGATATGGAAAACCCCTAATTTCCATATATCTAGTTAGTGGATGAAACTCCTTGAACTCCATTGATAATCAATTCCTCACAGGGATTGTCATTGAACTTTGCTGATTTGTTGTTTGAGCAACTCTTATATCACTTGATTGTCTAATTTAAAGGCAAGTATTTTAGTGCCTAAGGTTTGTAATTCTAAGGCGGCTCCTTTAGCACCATTTTCTGTAGATCCATCATATTTCTCCATCATAATATTGCTACTATTGTTCCTAAAAAACTGAATTGGTTGTAAGTGCAACATCCATAGTAATAAGAGAATTAATCAATTATTGTGATTTGTTGTGTTGATTGTTCATTTTGCAAGAATATATAATTCATTTCTGCATATTTTGTCAAATTTATATCTAATGCATTAGATCTAATTGGAATTCATGTTCAATCATTGGTGATTTGTGGAGTTAAATCAACTGTAATATACAATAATCCTGATCAGGGATATTACAGAGATTATAAGAAGATTAATAATAATAGAAGGATAGATATGTCAAAAGTTAAAACACAATAATGATGACAAAATTCTCAACTGATGAAACATTATTAACAGCTGATATCTGCTAACAAAAGTTCTCAACCAATTACCTCAATAATATGACTAATTTAGTAATTACATATGAAGTAATAAAAACAATATCCATTGATAAGTAGAAATGAGGACAAAGACAACAACACTACCAACCTGTAATGCAATAATAACTAGCAATTGCACCTTGGTGTGCAATGGGTACGCCGAAGATGTGTGGAAGGGGATCATAAAATGTGAATTCTTTTCTAATTTTTTTAGAGTTTGAAAATTCATTATTTTTTACACTTGTCATTAGCTATTCAATTATTCCTAACTTTTCTTTTTGGTGGAATTTTGTTTAAAATAATTGTTAATAGTTAGTTTCCAAATAGTATTTTTGTCTGGTTTTCACACCATCGCCCCATTGCAAATGTGAGGACCCCTCTTTTGCTGATAGACTTAGGTGTTAGAGTTAATTTGGCAACAATCTGAGAAGCAAGAGATCTTGTTTGGGTAGAGCTTGAAATTTGCAAAAAATTGGCTAAGTCTGTAAGTCAAAAATTAAAGAGAGATTTTCAGCTATCTTTGGCTAAGTTTGAAGTGGGACGAAGCCTCTTCCCATCTCAAGTAGGGGAGATGAAGCCTCTTCCCATCTCAAGTAAGGGAGACGAAGCCCCTTCTCATCTCAATTTAAAGGAGTAAGCACCTCCTCATGTCATGATTATAGAGCAAGAAAGAGATAAGGCATGAAGTTTGATCCTAGGGGAAGGAGCTTAAAACTCAATTCAAAAGGTCCTAGATTCTAAGTGGTAGGCCCTCATCGTTCAAGTTAGAGGCCTTGGGCCCATAAAAATTGTTTCAATAATAATCTATGCAGCCCTTTATGAGACATATGGACCTGGACCATGGTCCTTATGGACCAGGCTGTAATCCGAATAAGATAAAGCTTTAATTAGTCCTCCAAACCAATGTCAAGACCTTCAAAGAGCCCACATTTATCTGGCAGTGATAATACATCTGAATTGGGGCCTTAAAACTCATTAATAAGAGCTCAAAACTCGAAATGAAGATTCCTTAAATACTAGTTATGGGCTCAGCAAGCTAGATCCAGTCCTAAATGATGAAACATACGGACAAGTGGCCTCAATTAGGCCTCAAATCTGATCATCGAGGTGGTGAGATGCATTGGAATTTGAACTATGGACATAAGATGAAATGTGTGGCTCTCTGTGGGCCCAAAAGCCAATCAAATCTGAATGTTAAATGAGTCAAACCCTGCACTAAATGTAACGTGTGGCCTGAGAGTATTAAGATGTGTTTGAAATTTGAATTGAGACCTGTCCTATCCCTATTGTGTGCATAATTCAAGGCAATTTAAGCCCAGATCTGGGCACAAGAATCGAAAAAACAAGATCCTATACATAGTGTGTGGTCTCAGCAGGCCAAATCAGACCTAAATGAGGTAGCTTGTGGGCCAAAGAATGGATTAAACTGGCCTAAATTACAGCCTGTCACCCTTAATTTCAAATGGGGCAGCCTTGTAATAAAACATGTGGGCTAAAATTGGACTAATAAGACCCAAATCTGGGATAACTAGCATTGAGATTCAAAATAAGGGCTCTAAACTCGAAGTGCAAGCCCTAACGGGTAAAATGTGTGGCCTTATTAAGGCCATTGGGCCCAAATTTCTAAGCAAAACAACCTTGGCATATTGTGTATGGGTTTGGAATTGGATCACACTTAAACAAAATTAATTGGGCCCCATAAGATGAAACGTGTGGCCTCACATGGCCTCTAAATTAAATCGCCCAGGCCCTAATCCAATTCAAACAACTAAATGTTGGGCACAAAACTCGAGGCGGGATCACAAAGGTAATTTGAATGTTGAAAGAAGGTTCAAAACTCGATGCAATTAAGGATATAAATGGATTAATTAAATGCAGATCCAAGGATGCAAAACTCGATGCAACCTTATGCCATTTGAATTTGCCTCAAGCTTAACACATGAAGGCCTTGCATTTAATGTCCATTAGCAGTTGTAAGGAGGTTTGATCCAATACAAGGTTTTAAAATTCAAATTTCAAAATGAAATAAATTAAATGCTAGGGCCATCAATTCAAAACTCGAGGTAACCTCCATTAATGGAAGATGGACAACATTTAAAAAATCAATTGCATTAGCAGCTGCCCTATATCCAAATGATTTATTATATAAACAAGGCAATCAACCTTAATTTAAAGATCATTTTCATTGCAAAGGCAAAGTAAAATCAGAGAATTCAAACTACTGGGGGGCAGATCAAGCACATACATAAGTTAGAAATCAGAATTGAAGACTCAGATCAGACATGATTACAAACCATTGGAGCTAGAAAATAAATTGAGCTTACCTGGCTAGGTTATTTTCGAGGCTAACCACCAGTGAAGATCAAGTGAGCAGGCATCACTACTAATAGATTGGCAAAAAGAGGAAAGACAAATCCTTTTGGCCTTGGCATTCAAATTCTCGTACACCACAAACACTGGGTAACTTGAAGGATATACACATCTGATTCAACAAAGAATGGGCTTGTTTGAGTTTGAACCATTTGCAAATATGAGTTCTCGGACTCAGAGTTCTATCATAGGCAGCCGGCTGAATTCGTTTCTCATGTTAAGCTTGAAATGACAGATGGTTGAGTTTAAATTTTGGTTGAGAATGAAGTTAATGATTGATTCGTCTATTCTGGAGTCTTCATTATGTAATCAGGTCTTAGTGGTATTCAATCCTTCATTTTAGTGTATATTCATTAAGAATATCTTTCTCAATATGCTTTGATTTCCTAACATTAATCTGAACTTGATATGAAAATGTGAAATTCGAATGTTTTATGACACCCTCTTTCTTGTTTTGCAAGATGAAAGACCTTTTTCAGAACTGCAGCTCTACAAGGAGTTCAAGGATAAAGAGAGATCAAATCAAGATATCAGTACAGGATTCAAATTAGGCCCAGATTATTAGCATTCAAGGAGTGAGTTCACATCATAGCTTGGGTCGAAATTTCCTGATTAAAGAACAAATCAAAATCAGAAGTAAGGAGGCAAGATTAAATACAAATCAAGACAATTCCTTCCTTGATTTGAACAAATCCCAAATATGAGACATCATTACCAGAACTGAAATAAGAATTCCAAAGGATGAGGATGTCATTTCCAGATTTAGGAAGGGATTGATTGCATTAGATGGGGAAATCAAGAGGTCTAGGTATTAAGTAGAAAGATTCAACAATTGAAAGCCAACAATAATTTCTCATCAACAAGGGGGTATTTATCAAGTTTCTAGATGAGTTTGCTAAGGTGGCAGCTCTTTGCTCAACCAATATAAATATGCCAAGTGTCCCCATGGACATGATTAATGAAATTCTGTCCCAGTTCATTGAATGTGAAAAGGAAAATGAGGATGAGGAGCACAATTCTCAATGTGATGAGGTGGCATAAGCTCACATGGTCCTAAATTTACTCATTGATTGATAAATAAATGTCTTATTCTGATTGGCCCATTTGCTGGCAAGTGGCATAAGCCCACATGGACTTTTTCTTGATTGGCTCTTGGAAGCGTTAGAATTTTCCCATTGGTCTACTAGTTGGTGGCTTCTTCTACAAGTTCCCTCCTCATTCGTCCACTTTTTATTACACCTTATCTAGTTGTTATGCATTTGAATTTTCTTATTGGCCATTGGAAATCAATGTAATTTTCCTATTGGCCAACATGGTGTGCCTAATTGTAATTGCGTAGGCATTTAATATTTGTAGCTATGGTTATGGAAACCCTGATTAGGGCTTATGTGGATAAATCTTGGCCCTTGATTTCAAATCAATCTTGGCCATTCATTGTAATTGAGCCCCTATATAAAGGCTTGCTCACATCATTTGTAAAGGGAGTTATGTTGGATAATTGTTGTCAAAGTACTACCAAACTTGTTCTCTATTCATTGTTGTGTTTGCATGGTGGATATACATGATCATTTTGGAGTATTGTATGGTTCTTTGCATCTCTCACTTAGATTAAGATTTCATTTCATGTTGTTTAGAAGTAGTTTAATTGGATGAGAGTAATTGTGGATGTTTACTTGCTTGACTCGAACAACTCTGGGCCACTAGCCTCTTGTTGATTACAAGTGAGTCTTGTGTGGTTAGCCAATGAATGAAAGTAATTAACTTCAATTGGTATCTATAATCTCTAGTTTTCATCCATTTGATGGATTGAAGAGGAAATATTGATGTGAAAACCAGTAGAGTATTCCTTAGAAGCTTGCACTAGGTGGGTACAGTCACTGACTAAGCTACATCTAGTAGAGTCCAAGTCCATCCATGATTCCTTGCATTCAGAGTTAGGAGTAGTAGTCAAAGTTAGCAAGTTTTAGTTTAAGTTGAAATGGAAGTTGGGAAATCAAAACTATATTTTCATTGCACATTGTGAATCCAAAGCTTTAGAAGTGAAAGTAGTTGATATCCCTTGAATGACTAGCATAAGTCTCCTAAGTGATTACCAGCAAATCACATCATTTCACTGAGTGATTATCCACAATTTAAAGGAGCCTTGAAGTCATTTTATGATCTTACTTTGAAATCTTAGCATGAGAGATGACCTTATTCAAGAGAGGATTGAGCATTCAGTGTTTCACCCAAAAATAATGAGTGTTTAATTATGCATGTTGTAGTGGAATAAAACCCACATCAACAAAAATTGGCACTAGAAGGAAAACAAACAAGGTTCATTCATGGATATCAACAAGAATGAGATTTCAAAGTTATATTTGAGATATAAGATCTCTCTAAAAGTGAAAAACTTGAAAAATCCAACAAAAAAAAAGTGAAAAACTAGAAAAATCCAAAAAAAAAGTGAAAAATGAGAAAAGAAGAAAAGGTTTCTCAATGGGCAGGCAAGCCGATGTTCTCAGAATTTGGTTTGAATTGAACAAGAGGCTACATCCACTTGGATTGTCTCAACTTGAAACATCCGCACAATGTAGGATACGTGGCACCCCAAAGCATGAGGAAATGCATTGTTTGATATTTCTTTTGAGAGTGGAGTTGATATTACGAGGAAGAATTTCTTTTTCAGAGGCGTATGAGCTTGTGGTACTTGTCAGTTCAGAATCGTAGTTCCTAGCTCAAAGAGGATATCAATAGAAAATCAAGAAACGGATGTGGAGAAAATACTTGGCAACGTTGTTGTAAGGGCCTCTCGCATTCAAAATCTACTTGCCCATCTTGTCAAGACACCAATGACTTGATCAAGTTTCAAATGGGTTGGTATGAGGAAGCATTAGCGGAGGGTGGAAAGGATTTCTTTCAGCTTTCAAGTTCGACATCAAATGAATAAGGAACCTATCACTCAGGTTGGGAACTGAAGGACGAAAAAGAAAACAAGTTGCATCAAGGTGGCATGGTTGAGCATAATAACGAAGACATTCAAGTGGAGGGCAAACTTTTTATGCTTTATATCACAAGGAGAGGAGGTCGACAGGAAAATCAAGGGATCTATAGAATTCATCCAAGGAAGGGAAAAGATAGCAAGTGAAGGGAGACATCTAAAAACATGAGGAACTACAAGAGAATCATTGCAAATTGGAAGAAGAGAAAATCCTTGATGAGATCTCATCCATGATTCAGGGAGAGATTCATAAGTGAATCCAAGTATGAAGGGCGATTTGATAGGACACTCAAGGACATCATTACCACCATGTTCTTTGGGTGCTAAAAGATCTTATTAAGGAAGAAGCACAAATGGACTCATTGCCAAGAACATCTCAGGACAGACAAGTTATTGCAAGTGGCATGATTCACCACCAGCTTCGACCTCCGGAGACTTTACCTCTTGAGATTGAAGTTGATGAGCTCATGAAGATGTTGGGTGATCTTCCTATCAGTTGCGGGGAGGCTATGCTTGATGAGATTCTACATGAAGAATTGCAAGATGTTTCTAAAGAAAAATCTACATGGAACCTCATGGGAGAAGAAGATGAAGAACAATTTGGGTCGGTGCTACAATTGGACTCTACGTTTGAACAACTTGAGGAGATATTTGGGGGAGAAATCATCAAGGAAACTTTGATTTTTGAAGATGCACTCGAGGATATTCACAAGGATGCATGGTTCATGTTACACAAGGATGAGCCTCCAAAAGTAGTATTCCAAGGCCTTCACTTCAAGACTAATCTTGCCTTGATCACTCACGAATTTGATGTTGATGCTAGTGGGATGATCCATCACCGACTTCGGCCTCCTGAAGTTGTGGAGAACTTGCAGGTTCCATTTGAACACGAAGCATGCCAGGTTGTACCTTTCCTTGCTTTTAAAGTTGAAAGTCATGAAAGTCTTTATTTTGATTATGGTGATCTAGGAAAGACAACTTGCATTTGGATTGAACATGGTCCTAATGAATTACCTCAACTGTTGATTTTACACGATGATTTTCCTGAATTTGAAAATGGCATAGTAAAACTTTTTTTAGAGTACAAGGATAAATTTGCAAAATTGAGAACCATCGCCCAAGCCTTGTTGGCTCCTGAACATTTTGAGAAACCATGATGTAAGGTCAAGTAAGTATATAGCTCTTTTGATTATTATCTGCAACCATGTGAGGTAAGTAAGTATACATCTCTTTTGAGTGTTGTCTGCTTAGGCCTCCTATACATAGTTAGATTAGGTTTGTCTTGGACCATTTGACTCAGGAGGGTTAGAATAGGTTTCCTCTCTGTCAGTTAGTTTAGATGTTTTAGGAGTGAGGTGGTTAGTTTGCCTTGAGTTAGTTGACTTCAACTTTTCAAGTGACTCCTATCATAGTTTGAGAGTTAGTTGTTTTGTTTTCTTTAGAGAGTCAGTTTGTAGGTTTGCTTGAGTCATTTGACCCAAGTAGTTTAGTGGTGGTTGGTAGTTCACTTTAGTTTAGGTTCATGTTTGGTTACTTCAGTTTAGAGGGATCCAAATTTGTGAGGAAGGTGATGTCTCATACAACATACTTTGGTGTTCTCCCAGTAGATTTGTTCAGTTATTTCTCAAATATCTCTTGCGAGGGTTCTTGAAGTGAAGTTGGAACCAGTGAAAATTATACACCTGAAGCGCCACTATGGTTTTTCCAAACCCACTACAATCTTCACTGTTTGTAGTCCAAACAAGATTGAAAAGAAAAGAACAACAATATCAAGAAAAAAGAATGCAAATGAAGAAAAGAATGAAAATGAGAAAATGAAGTGAACATTCAAGGCATTTGGCTCTCGGTGCACGAATATCTCTACTAGTGCTATTCAATGAAAATTCACTAAAAGTAGAGCAATGTTCGTGGTTGACCATAGTGACTGTTAATATAATGGCCTTTACGGAAAACATCCTCTTGCTTGAGCAATAAATCAATATGATAAATAATAATAATAAATATTGGCAATATTTATTATTTATTGTTTATCACCAAAATCGATATATATATATTGAGGGCCCAAGGTCGGCCTCTTGGCTTTAATACTTGAATGGATTTTATAAGACCAAGTCGGCCTCCTTGTAGCTGAATTCATCACATATATAAGGTGTTCAAATCCAAAGGAGAGAAGCACCAAAAACATAACGTGTGTTCCCTCAAGATTTGAAATTGCGAATTCTTTGTATGCGAACTTCTTTAGCCAATACCTAGTTTTTGTGTAGCTGATCGGGTTCGAATTGAGTGAAGCCTTTTGTGCATTGCAGGGCGAAATCAATGGTTTGATTCATATCACTTTCCATCTGCAAGTCGGAGCAGATCTTAGAAGCGAATTCAATGTCTCCATTGACATCCGAATTAGTGAATTCAGACATGCGAGTTTGATCAGCATTAACAAAACTGAATTAAGGAATTCAACAAGTCAAATTCGGCCATCCGAATGTGAACAGATCGTGTTTTATATCAATGTCTCCATTGACATCCGAATTAGTGAATTCAGACATGTGAGTTTGATCAGCATTAACAAAACCGAATTTAGGAATTCGGCCATCCGAATGTGAACAGATCGTGTTTTATATCAATGTCTCCATTGACATCCGAATTAGTGAATCCAGACATGCGAGTTTGATCAGCATTAACAAAACCGAATTTAGGAATTCGGCAAGTCAAATTCGGCCATCCGAATGTGAACAGATCGTGTTTTATATCAAGTCTACTACAGGCAGATACTTCAAAGGACAAATCACATCATCTAGGTGGTGAGTTGCATTGGAATTTGAAATCCGGACATAAGATGAAATGTGTGGCTCTCTATGGGCCCAAAATCCAATCAGATCTGAATGTTAAATGAGCCAAACCCTGTCCTAAATGTAACATGTGCGCTGAAAGTATTAAGATGTGTTAGAGATTTGAATTGAGACCTATCCTATTCCTAGCGTGTGCATAATTCAAGGCAATTTAAACCCAAATCTGGGCACAAGAATCGAAAAAACAAGCTCCTATACATAGCGTATGGCTCCAACAGGCTAAATCAGACCTAAATGAGGGAGCATGTGGGCCAAAGAATGAATTAAATTGGCCTAAATTACAGCCTATCACCCTTAATTTCAAATGGGGCAGCCTTGTAATAAAACGTGCGGGCTAAAAATGGACTAATAAGAGCTAAATCTGGGATAACTATCATTGAGATTCAAAACAAGGGCTCTAAACTCGAAGTGCAAGCCCTAAAGGGTAAAACAGACCTAAATGAGGGAGCATGTGGGCCAAAGAATGGATTAAATTGGCCTAAATTACAGCCTATCGCCCTTAATTTCAAACGGGGCAGCCTTGTAATAAAACGTGTGGGCTAAAAATGGACTGATAAGAGCTAAATCTGGGATAACTATCATTGAGATTCAAAACAAGGGCTCTAAACTCGAAGTGCAAGCCCTAAAGGGTAAAACAGACCTAAATGAATGGAGCATGTGGACCAAAGAATGGATTAAATTGGCCTAAATTACAGCCTATCGCCCTTAATTTCAAATGGGGCAGCCTTGTAATAAAACGTGTGGGCTAAAAATGGACTGATAAGAGCTAAATTTGGGATAACTATCATTGAGATTCAAAACAAGGGCTCTAAACTCGAAGTGCAAGCCCTAAAGGGTAAAACAGACCTAAATGAAGGAGCATGTGGGCCAAAGAATGGATTAAATTGGCCTAAATTACAGCCTATCGCCCTTAATTTCAAATGGGGCAGCCTTGTAATAAAACGTGTGGGCTAAAAATGGACTGATAAGACCTAAATCTGGGATAACTATCATTGAGATTCAAAACAAGGCTCTAAACTCGAAGTGAAAGCCCTAAAGGGTAAAACATGTGGCCTTACTAAGGCCATTGAGCCCAAATTTCTAAGCAAAACAACCTTGGCGTATTGCGTATGGGTTGGGGATTGATCATACTTAAACAAAATTATTTGGGCCCCATAAGATGAAATGTGTGGCCTCACATGGCCTCTAAATTAAATCGCCCGGCCCTAATCCAATTCAAACAACAAAATCTTGGGCACAAAACTCGAGGTGGGATCACAAAGGTAATTTGAATGCTAAAAGAAGGTTCAAAACTCGATGCAATTAAGTATATAAATGGATTAATTAAATGCAGATCCAAGGATGCAAAACTCAATGCCTTGTGCCATTATAATTTGCCTTGAACTTAACACATGAAGGCCTTGCATTTAATGTCCATTAACAGTTGCAAGGAGGCTTAATCGAATACAAGGTTTAAAATTCAAATTTCAAAATGAAATAAATTAAATGCTAAGGCCATGAATTCAAAACTCAAGGTAGCCTCCATTACATGGAAGATGACAAACATTTAAAAAATCAATTGTATTAGCAGCTGCCCTATATCCAAACGATTTATTATATAATCAAGGCAATCAATATTAATTTAAAGATCATCTTCATTGCAATGGCAAATTAAAATCAGAGAATTCAAACTACTGGGGGGCAAATCAAGCACATACATAAGTTAGAAATCAGAATTGAAGGCTCAGATCAGACATGATTACCAACCATTGGAGCTAGAAAACAAATTGAACTTACCTGGCTAGGTTATTTTCGAGGCTAGCCCCCAGCAAAGATCAAGTGAGCAAGCATCACTAGCTCATAGATTGGCAAACAATCAGATATATGGAAAGACGAAAGACAAATACTTCTGGCCTTGGAATTCAAATTCTAATACGCCACAAAAACTGGGTGATTTGAAGGATACATCTGATTCAACAAAGAATGGGCCTGTTTGAGTTCGAATCATTTCTGAGTTCTCGGACTCGGAATTCTATCATAGGCAGCCAAATGAATTCATTTCTCATATTAAGTTCGAAATGGCAGATTGTTGTGTTTAGATTTTGGTTGAGAATGGAGTTAATGATTGATTCATCTATTCTGGAATCTTCGTTATGTAATCAGGTCTTAGAGGTATTCAATCCTGCATTTTAGTGTATATTCATAGAGAATATCTTACTCAATATGCTTTGATTTCCTAACATTAATCATAA
Organism: Chamaecyparis obtusa; assembly: GCA_027943335.1. Lineage (NCBI taxonomy): Eukaryota > Viridiplantae > Streptophyta > Pinopsida > Cupressales > Cupressaceae > Chamaecyparis > Chamaecyparis obtusa. Next base: position 408,607 of record BSBK01005180.1, read on the forward strand.
CTTGATATGAAAATGTGATATTCAAGAGTTTTATGACACCCTCTTTCTTGTTTTGCAAGGTGAAAGACATGTTCCAGGACTGCACAAAGCAATGTACCAGATCTGAACAGCTCTACAAGGAGTTCAAGGATAAAGAGAGATCAAGTCAAGATATTAGTACAGGATTCAAATTAGGCTCAGATTCTCAGCATTCAAGGAGCAAGTTCACATCATAGCTTGGGTTGAATTTTCCTGAATAAAGAACAAATCAGAATCAGAAGGAGGCAAGATCAAAAACAAATCAAGACAATTCCTTCCTTGATTTGAACAAATCCCAAATATGAGACATCATTACCAGATCTGAAATAAGAATTCCAAAGGATAAGGATGTCATTTCCAGATTTAGGAAGGGATTGATTGCATTAAATGAGGAAATCAAGAGGTCTAGGTTATAAGGAGAAAGATTCAACAAGATCGATAGAAGAGCAAGAGAGCAAGGGATGGAGTACCTGGAAGATGAAGCAATTAAGGCTATGAACCATCACAATTGAAAGCCAACAATATTTTCTCATCAGCAAGTAAGGAGGTATTTATCAAATTTCTAAATGACTTTGCTAAGGTGGCAGCTCTTTCATCAACCAATATAAATATGCCAAGTGTCCCCAAGGAAATGATTAATAAGATTGTGTTCAAGTTCATTCAATGTGAAAAGGAAAATGAGGATGAGGAGCACAATTCCCAAGGTGATGAGGTGACATAGACCACCTCATGGTCCTAAATTTACTCATTGGTTGATAAATTAATGTCTTTTTCTGATTGGCCCATTTGGCGCCAAGTGGTATAGGCCCACATAGCCTTTTTTCTGATTGGCTCTTAGAAGGGTTTGAGTTTTCCCATTGGTCTGCTAGTTGGTGGCTTCTTCTACATGTGCTCTCTTCTCATCGATCCATTTGTTATCGCACCTTATCTAGTTATGCATTTAAATTTTCTTATTGGTCCTTGGAAATCAATGTAATTTTTCTGTTGACCCACGTGATGGTGCCTAATTGTAATTGAGTGGGCATTTAATATTTGTAGCTATGGTTATGGAAACCCTAATTAGGACTTTCTTGGCCCTTGATTTCAAATCAATCTTGGTCAATCATTATAATTGAACCCTCATATGTAAAGGGAGTTATGTTGAAGAATTCTTGCCAAAGTACTACCAAAATTGTTTACTTTTCATTGTTGTGTTTTCATGGTGGATATACATGATAATTTTGGAGTATTGAATGGTTCTTTGCATCTCTCACTTAGATTAAGATTTCATTTCATGTTGTTTAGAAGTAGTTTAATTGGATGAGAGTAATTGTGGATGTTTACTTGCTTGACTCGAACAAATCTGGGCCACTAGCCTCTTGTTGATTTCAAGTGTGCCTTGTGTGGTTAGCCGATGAATGAAAGTAATTAACTTCAATTAGTATCTAATCTTTAGTTTGCATCCATTTGATGGGATTTAAGAGGAGATATTGATGTGAAAACCATTAGAGTATTTCTTAGAAGCTTGCACTAGGTGGGTAGAGTCGTTGATTAAGCTACATCTAGTAGAGTCCAAATCCATCCATGATTTCTTACATTCATAGTTAGGAGTAGTAGTCAAAAGTTAGCAAGTTTTAGTTTAAATTGAAGTGGAAGTTGGGAAATCAAAACTATATTTTCATTGCACATTGTGAATCCAAATCTTTAGAAGTGCAAGAAGTTGATATCCCTTGAATGACTAGCATAAGTCCCCTAAGTGATTACCAGCAAATCACATCATTTCACCAAACGATTATCCACAAATTGAAGGAACCTTGAAGTTATTTCATGATCTTACTTTGCATGCTCAACATGAAAGATGACCTTATTCAAGAGAGGATTGAGTATTTAGTGTTTCACCTTGAAACATTGAGTATTTTGTTCAAAGAAAATGATCGCTTTGCTATCGTAGTAGAAGTCTTTGCCTCGTAGAATTAAACATTGGTTGTTAAAGCTGATTTGAGCCATTTTTCAGTCTATAGAAGATTGTCCACATTTGCCAAATAGTCTAAGTGTCCAGTCTTTGCTGTGACATTTTTGGAAAAAACCAATTCACATGTCCTATTTTTGTAGAGACATTTTATATACATGTCAAGCAAGGGGTGAAAGAGAAAAGAAATCTTAAATGGCTTCAACAGGGTTATGTAATATTTTTCCTTACAAGCTCTGCCATTTTATTAAGATTTTCAATTGACTTTTTTACAGCATGACACAAAGTGTGTGTCATGCTGAGATAAATTGGTTGGCATGATTTCAGTGAGTTTTATTTATAATTTGCACATAAGCATATCATTTTTTGATGTATTTCAATTAACACTACAATATGCTATCTGCTAATGAAGGCATTGGTTCTATGGTTTCAACTTCATCTTAAGTAAGCGTCCCTCCTGCCACCCCCGCCTATACATAAGGTGCATCCCTTATCAGTTTTCCACCTTAGTTTTGCAGCTAAATTTATGCTGATGCTAAATTTATGCTGATAGAGGAGGGAATTGGATATGAATCATTTTTAAGCTACTCAAATTAGAGATTTTAATTCTTCCTCCTGAATTCAATGTAATAATTGGGCCATTTCTTCATTTTATGATAGCCACTAATATGACTAATAAGGTCAATCAGTAAGCTGAAATATAAATGAGACTGACGCACCCATGCTGTGAACCAACTACAAAAAGAAATTTTTGAAAGAGTTAGGAATTCCAATTAAATCATTTACCATAAGAATCTATTACAGCAATGTTATGATTTGGCTGGAAGTCATATCATTTTCAATCCGAAATCGGTGAACATTACAAACAGCACTTTTTCTGTGCTTCAGATACTAAAAAGTGGCAAAATCAGAGACAAATACAAAAGCATATGTAAGAATATTTTTTGCCGAGAAGATTCTCTTTTGCAGAAAATTAATGGAAAACCAGGTCTTATGTTGTGCCACTATTTCAACCATGCACATTCAGGGATCAGTTAGATAGCTGTAAAAGCCCCCAGCATCTTCAGCACAACACTAAAAAATAGCAATGCGAAACAGTGGCTCAAAAGAAGGCATGAAGGATAAGGTTGAAGCTCAACGCGAAACAAAAGAACATGAATCATAGAAGTCTCAAACAATTCAAACAATATTTTTTGCCAAGAAGATTCTCTTTTGCAGAAAATTAATGGAAAACCAGGTCTTATGTTGTGCCACTATTTCAACCATGCACATTCAGGGATCAGTTAGATAGCTGTAAAAGCCCCCAGCATCTTCAGCACAACACTTTAAAATAGCAATGTGAAACTATGGCTCAAAATAAGGCATGAAGGATAAGGTTGAAGCTCAACACGAAACAAAAGAACATGAATCATAGAAGTCTCAAACAATACAAACAATATTTTTTGCCAAGAAGATTCTCTTTTGCAGAAAATTAATGGAAAACCAGGTCTTATGTTGTGCCACTATTTCAACCATGCACATTCAGGGATCAGTTAGATAGCTGTAAAAGAACCCAGCATCTTCAGCACAACACTAAAAAATAGCAATGTGAAACTGTGGCTCAAAAGAAGGCATGAAGGATAAGGTTGAAGCTCAACACGAAACAAAAGAACATGAATCATAGAAGTCACAAACAATTCAAAGAAAACAACCCAAGTTACAAACCTGGTTAGCATTGGGGTTACGGATCAGAATGATTACATATATACTGTAGATCATGAACAATAAAAATGTCCATCCCAGCCAAATATAATCCTCTTTACCTTGTATTTGTTAATCATGGTTCATTTTCACAAATTTATGCATAATTATGATATACAGCCTACAAAAGGATCAATCTGTATCTATTAAGTTTTCATCAACAATAATTCTACTTCATGCAAATATTGATAAAAGTGATTCCATCTGTAGTGGTGAAGTTGTGCATTGTATTGTGTTTAAAAATTGAGGAGAATGCACAAAATGTCTTTTTTCTATAATAGTCTCAATTCTTAGTATTCTCTTCTATTTGTTTACAACTTATGTTTCAAATAGCATAAATGGTGCAGAAAAGCAGCTATTCAACATATCATTTTATTTGTTAGTAAATTAGGTATTTCGATAAATTATAGATGATAAATTTACAAGGGCATGTAAAACATGTGATAATGATATTTGATATAACTCACATTCATCCTTGGACAAATACACATAAGCAAAAAGAAGAAACTTTAGAACCAACTTACGCATGGATAGAGTTATTCTTTGTCCCAGCATGCTCAATTGATCAAGCATTATTTCTGCATCTTGAAGAGAACCATCGGCTTTAATGGCAATGAAATCCAATGCATCGGTGTCAACATCTAAGTTTTCCTCAATTGCAAGTTTCTGCAACCTGCTTACTATTTCTGACTCCTTGATTTTTGAAAAAATATATTTTTGACACCTTGAAACAGCAGTGGGGGGTAGTTTATCTGGGTCAGTAGTAACAAGTATGAAGACAACAAAAGCTGGCAGTTCCTCTAGACACTTCAGAAGTTCTGTCCATGTTTCAGATACCAGCATATGGCATTCATCAATGATAAAGATTTTGAACCAGGAGAAAGATGGAGCTAAAGCAACATTCTTGAGCAGAGATTTGACTTTCTCTAGCCCATTGCTATTTGTAGCATCCACTTCTCTCACATCTCCACTCTTACCAGATGCAAATGCAGTACATTCTCTACAAAGTCCACAGGGCCTTAGTACCTCAAGAGAGATACAATTCAGAGCTGTTACAAATATTCTAGATGTTGATGTCTTTCTTGTACCACGAGGACCTTGGAAGATGCACAACCATGTTCTCTTTTAAAACATCGTTAATTAGAGATTGCACAACCATGTTCTCCCCCCAATTTGCCAAAGGATCTTGGCCTATATTTTTGACTCAAACTTCTGTGCATGTCTTTGTAGACTGTTAATTCCCTACTTTCAGATGTTAGAGAAAGCTCCAGTTTTTGTCGACCTTTGTGTCTGGACCTTTTCCTATTCAGTCTACTAGCCTCCATCAGCATGGAGGAGCATGTTGGTTGTGGTCTGTACAACACCCATAGATAAGAAATTCCCAAAATAAGTTGGAAGAAGGGGAGGTTTAACCCTGTCCCTGAAATTAGCCAGCACTAGGAAATATACGATTTCTTCCAGAGGCGCCTCATGAGCTCTGATTACACATCTTCAAAATTGTGCAGCCGCTGCAACAAAAGAGCCCACTTAGATTTTTCACCTCCTGAATCATATCCTCTAAAGCGTAATGTTGGGCTTATCACTTATGTTGTCCTTTGGGAACCCCCTCATTTTTGGAGAGACTCTTTAGTCTTTTCCACATACCAGTTGCCAGATGTTTCAATTTTGCATACAAACTTTCACTCTGAAATTATGTTGAACTTGTGCTAAACATCCTGACCCACAAAGATTTTAACTTGTTCAATAGCAGGCACAAACAGGATCCTGACAGACCACGAGAACTGAACCTCATTATGTACATAATGAATGAAACCTAGTCGAGATACTCTGCTCAAATTACATCACAATCTCTTACAATACCAATCTGGAGACAGGAAATAAAAAACCAAATGTTTAAAAATACCCTACCTAAGAAAAAAATCACTTTTCTAGCAGTAAAATCATTCATCATTCACGAATACATAAAATCCTAGGCTTGTAGTATATATCATACAATTCCAATCTCAGGACACAGCCTTCATGAGGGAAGTGGACACAACAGACCCAAGGGCACCCGCAGACACCTCCATATCAAAGGAATTGTACTGCAAAAACAGCTCTGCAATGAGGATCCGAGCAATCATGACTACGAAATCCTTCTCAAAGCACTGCTTGCTGTTGACAGAGGGGGTCAAAGAAATGATTTGACAGTTTTGTCTAGTAATGACTATCCTCACAAATCATCAATAATGACAGTAGTCATTGCAGTTATCAAAGACAACAGTGATAATCACACCAATCAAAATAACAAGTCATGTCCCCTATTCACAAGGTTTCTAAACCCAATTATACAAAGTGTCTTCCTCACTGTTCACTATGTTCACTTTTGAAATAACAACAGCAACGATTGTTGTCATCCCTTGAAACAGACTTAACGTCTATTCAATACTGGTAGCTGGAAATCCTAAAAGCTACTTTTACACCATTAAAGGTGTATAACCTGTTTATAATGTTCCAGAAAAGAATCATTAAAAAATCACAGGTCTTACACATGTTTAGGAAAAGAATAGAAAAAAACTATTTTAAATTTATTGTGATATCAGATGCAATATATATTGATATATTGGTGAAATTTTTAGTCAGAGTGACAACAAGTGATGTTTTGAAAAACTCACAATATTTTTCAGGAAAATGTTAGGAACCATGCTGTGAAAAGACATGTCAGAATATAACATGATATTTTAAAGACGTGTGCTTCTATGGTTCTAACTTATAAACTCATGAGATAGATACAAAAAGGAAATATTTTGGTTCTCCAACCAAGCTTAGGAAAAGTAACAGATACCAAATTGCAACATCCATGCATCTATGAAAATTGCAATAAATTGACTGAAAACTCATTGTGATATTTAGATGCGATATATGTGGACATATTGGTGAAACTTTATTACTGTTATATTAGATGCAATATATGTTGATATATTGGTGAAATTTTGTCAGAGTGACAACAAGTGATATTTTGAAAAACTCACAAGTCACAATATATTTCAAGAAAATGTCAGGAACCATGCTGTGTCAGAATATAACACAATATTTTCAAAACATGTGCTTTTATGGTTCTAACTTATACGCTCATGAGATAGCTACAAGGAGGAAATATTTCAGTTCTCCAACCAAGGTTAAGTAATGGATACCGAATCACAACATCCATGGATTTATTTACATGTTGAAGGAAAAGTGTTTCTTAGTACAATGAGTTGCAACTTGCAACCATGAATTCCAATTCTTCAGATGTCTAAAGATCAATTCCTCAATCATTACACATCTTAGACCTTAGTATAAAGATCCTCTCCTAAATGTACGTATATTGTTGCCAGAAATGAATTGATGATGGATCTTATCATCTTTTCAATCTTTAAACTCCACAAGACCAAGTCCTTCAAGTTAAGCTGATCTAAATACCTAAAAGATTCTTTCTTTTTTAATAAATGTTCAATGTTCTATGGCTAGAATCCTATAAACAATGACAAATGTTTCAAAACCGTTCACCATTGATTTGTACTTTCACCTCTTTATCTAGACTAATGAAAGATCAAGATATCTTGCACCATGATCAAGCATATTATGAATTAATAAAACCTCTTTAAAGATCTAAATTCTCACATGTACTCAATCCCCAAACATTGAATTGTGCATTCACTTCTTCGGCAAGTTAACTCTCATTCTCCAAATAGCCAGTCACCTGCCTATTATTTCATGTTTAATTGATAATTAACACAGCCCTGAAACAACACATAGATGGATTCTAACACGATTTAACCTAAGTCTTTCTAGGTACACTGAGCTCCAACATGGAGATCATTGTTGGCCAGAAAAAAAATCAATCCTTAAGAAGATAAAATGATCTGCAGTCAAACCTATTACATGTTTAGGCCTCGGTATAATAAATAAGTAGTACATTTCTGAGTTCTAAAATCAAACACTCCTACAAATTTTCGGTTATTTCTAGTGTCTCTTTATGTGGAAGAAATTGAACTCCACAAGACTGACAACCACAGGTGAAGTAGATTAAAATGATCTGAACATCTACACAAGCATGATGGTAAATAATGTGGTGTAAGTATTTATAAAATGTCCCGTTGAAGGCAACCAGAAAAAGCTCAGCAATAGTTCTAAATCGTTATATCTTGTTCAAACCTGATCCTCATATTTTCATCTCCAAAGACATGATCTCTAGAATCATCTATAAACAGCCAATCACATCCAGCAACAAAACAACCCACATATTGAACATATTTTCATAAGTCAACATGTTGAGAAACTAGCTCCACTCTACTAAACCAATAAAGTTTCCACTAATTTTAACCTTGATTAATCAATAAATAGGATCAATGAATACAGGAAACATCTCAAAGTCTAATAGTTGAGAAAGGCTACCAAAATATGACCCCATAAAATAAAAGCACACAGTCTACAGACAGTATTTTTTAAACTACGTATCTTACAACAAAACAACCCACACATTGAACATATTTCCATAAGTCAAAATGTTGAGAAATTAGCTCCAGTCTACTAAATAAATAAATTTTCCAATAATTTGAACCTTGATTAATCAGTAAATAGAATACATGAATACAGGAAGACATGTTGAAGAGATGCTACCAAAATATGACCACAGAAAATAAAAGCATACAGTCTAAAGACAATATTTTTTAAACTACATATCTTCAAAATGTATGCAAAGACAAAATTTAGCATTTTAAACTTCAAAATTCATAACCATATGCAAAAATGAAATTATCTTTCATGATTGTAGTGAGGGAAGGAACGGTACCTTCTATCCATTGCAGATGAGAATTCCATCTCTATTGCAGCATACTTTGGAAATGGCAATAAGAAGTTCTTGATTTGACCCATCCTCCAACCCAAATTTGAACTGATGCCCAAACTCAACAATATCATCCAAAAGAAGGGGATCATGAGTGAATTCTATTGGAAAGACTCCTTGAAAAGCTTGCTGCACAGCAAAACAAAATTACATCAAACCTAATCTCACTCTGTTGCAAATCAAGATGTATTAAAATGATAAAACAATCAATTTCACTCAAATACATATATTATCATATATGGAAAATATGGAAAATAGACAGTCCACATCAAAAGAAAAATACATCAAACCCACTCTAACTCTATCACAAATCAAGATGTATTAAAACGATTATGATCAGTTTCACTCATGGAGTCCACATCAACAAAGTAGGTGGTACATGCTCACTTCTATGCAGTGTCTTAATTTTTTTTCTTAAGCAGCAGGTATAGTACCAACATCTTGGTGATAAGAAGAATATCTATAAATTAAAAGTTTGAACACCATAGTGTCTTAAGTGTACTTATTGCAATAAATATTATATATCATAAAGACCTTATTGCTTCATGTAATTGGTGCATCTATTTCATAAATGCCTCAGCCACCGATGCACTATCTGTTTAAATTTAACCTGCCCTATGAACTGGTCATTACAAACAGTGCTACATTTTTCTCCTAGTCAATATTCATAAGGCAAAAGCAATAGCAGCAAGCTTAAAGCAAAACTGCAAAGATTGATTAAAATGCAGTCGAAAAGATGGTCATAGAATACAACACCTAACAGCATGGAGTTGAAAGAAGAGCTGGAAATGCAAAAGGCTAAAGGCCAAAAACTAAAGCGATTGAATTAAGAGACTTCCATCGCTATCTTACAAAACAAAACAACTCTTGCATGCATCAGATAAATTGCAAAAAGGCTAGGAAATTTAGGAAGGCATTGTTGTCTCTATATGATTTTCAACAATATTGAGATTTTAGACATTAGAAATTGCCACTTGTATTGAATAGACTATCCAATCCATTCAGGGAAGACATACAGGAATAGCTGCAGCATAGTCAACAAAGTTAAAGTGCATGAAAAAAAACAGTTAAATACACCTACAATCATGCATGCTATCCTCTGTTCTGCATTTGGTGGCTTCATAACCCAAGTGTGAGAAGAAAACTGAAAATACAAACAATTGCAATTTCCTTTTAACTAAACTATTATATAATTTAACAAAAACATCATGCAGAAGAATAAAACATCACTGAGATGAGCAAAAACTTGACAAAAATATCCCCAACTCTAAGGAACAAAAGGAAAAATGTGATAAAAATGAGGTAACACAAAAAAGATTACATAGAATGCAAATATAATCCTCCTACGGAGTAGCCAGGCTACAATTATAGGTTGCACTAAAGTATCCTGACTTGTAAGCCTAATATCAATCAACTGTTGCAAAAAGACCTTAAAACAATTTCGTGATTACCTGAGTGCCCGTCAAAAGAGACACCAAAGATTGTTGAACGCCTCATTGAATTTCACAGCAGTATGCTGAGAAGTATATGGTGCTGCTGATTCCTCCTTGTATATTAGAGGAAATACAAATAGATGTAAATATCCCTTCACTGTTGCCCCATTCAAAATACAGCAAAACTTATACAAAATACAGTAGAAAACCTGAAAAGAAAAACTCCAAACACAAAAACTAAATAAAAATATCAAAGGAGGCATGGCCATGCCAGAATGACAATGGAAGGCAAAGAAAACCAAAAAAAAAATTGAATAGGGAACAATGTGCTCTGCTTCCAAATAAACTGCCCATAAATAGAAAGTGAAATGGTGTTTTTTTAAACGGTTTTATGGAGAAAAAAAACGATCATTCCATGTATGCCCTCGATTTGTTCTCATCCGATGGCTCTGGTTTCAGTACCGTTGAGAAAAAAATCCAAGCATCTTTTTCTAACGGTAACAAGGAAAAATCAATCATGCTTTTTAAACCTGACCGTTCTCATCCGATGGCTCTGGTTTGATTGCTCGGCTCCACTGCAGTCTTTGTGAATCTAACAGATGCTACCCGATTTAATTTAATTTAATTTACTTCTTTGTGAAATTAATTTAATTTACTTCTTTGTGAATCCACATTAAATCATTAAAAAACAGATGCTAGCCGATTTAATTAACCAGCCATGTAATAAGATGTTGTTTTTTTTGTTGGGGGAATTTTACATAATATTTAAATTATATAAAAATTGGATGGAAAATATATTTGAATTTATAAATGGGAGATATTTTTTTACACAAGTGAAATTGTGAACAACATTTGTTGAAGACTTTGCAAATGGGGTTGCGAGTAAAGTGGGTTTAACCTAGGAGGAAACTTTGTGGTTAAACACATTAAGTTGGAGTAGTACTGGGATGGGTAACCTCTCGAGAAGTTTCGACGCTTCGCCTTTGTGAGCGTCACCTAGATTGAATAAGTGTTTAGTGTTCCATTCATTCTCATTCTTGTGACCTGCTATCATGAATCATGGGTCAATGATTTTGACTCACATAGATGCAATGAGTGGTAAGTGTTCCATTCATTCTCATGAGAAATGAGTTGTTGTGAACTACTACTCATGAAACATGGGTCAATGAGTTTGACTCGCATACATGCAATGAGTGCTAAGTGTTCCATTCATTCTTGTGAGAGATGGGTTCTTATGAACCTACTCATGAAACATGGGTCAATGAGTTTGACTCAAAAACTACACAGTTGAATCTTTATAGCAATATCAAATTTTTTAATTTAGTTCAACTAATTTATTATTTTAATTTAGTTTAGTCAAATTTTATTTACAAAATATTGTTTGAAATAGAAAAGGTCATCTAAATAGTTAATGTCTCTTAGAAAAATTATCATACCAAGTGGATTCTCAATATCCTTGTCATCAAATTGCTAATCCAAAATATAATGTCTTTCACAAATAGAATGACTTGGAGGAAAACAAGGCTCACAACTCTTTGTAAATGTTATTCTAACAAGCCAAATCCAAAATAACTTCTTGTAAATGTTATTCTTGCACGCCAAATCTAGACTAGGGAATTGAACAGGTGGTTAAGTCAAACTGTGAAATATATTAATTCATTGGAGTGGAATATATTAATTCGTTGGAGTACATTGTATCACATGTATGTGAGAATGGAAACAATGTTGTGGATGCAATTGCTAAGTCAACAATAGATTTGGTAATGGAGGAAAAGAACACAGTGTCTCCAAATGAATGGTACACTTTATTTTGTCATCATGTTGTCACCACATGAACTCCCACTCTTAGAGAGATTAGACAAGACAAAAATATTTATGAATCAAGGTGGAGAAATTAAGGAGAGTGCATTTGCCTATATTAGCAACAAGCAAATGGACACTACCATTTTTTTTAATGGTGAGGAAGAGTCAGACAACATTATGTGGTGATGTTTTTGAGATGAGAGTCATAGAGGTGTTCAAGACTAGAGCAAGGGTGGTGTTTCATGTGTTAGGATTGGTTATGGGTGATGTATATAAGAGTGGAAACACTTAGTATCATGTGAACTTCAACATAGCTTCAATGTTTCTTGCAATGCTACTTGATGTTCGAGAAGTTGAGATGACCCTTTATAGCTGAATGTGGTGTGGGGAATCAGTGTGGATGTGCTAGAAAGATAGAGAAAATCTTAGGTGGTTATAGACACTTAAAAATGACCAATTGCTCTAACGCGACAATTTTACTAATATTCATCTTAAATTGTTAAATAAGCTTTATTATTTAATCAATTTGTGTCATTCTACTATTCAAATTCATCATTTCTCCTTAAATTCATAATTAAGTGATTTAAATTAATCAGTTAATTATTAAAATGTCTAATCAAATTATTCATCTATAAAATAATTAAATAAACAATGTTTTTTAATTATTCCCTACCTCATTATTATTAATGAAATAATCATATTTAATTAATATTTCCTCTTTCTTAATTATTGCATTCATGTAATAATTTAAAATCTAAACTCCACTCTCATGATTAAATAAATTATATTTAATTAATTAAACTAATTATTCTTCTCTCATAAATAAATAAGCAATTATTTATTTATATTCTCGCATATTCATACAAATAAATTATTTCATTTATTTAATCATATTTATTCTTCTAGTTCTAACTCATACTAAGTTTCACTTTACTAATCCATTTCATTTTCTAACTATTCAATCAACATTGTTAATTCCTCCCTCAACATTTAGTTATCTGATTAATTAACTATTTCAGTCTTCTATTTCATCTAATCAGTTAACTCATCAATCTATTTTGTTCTTAATTCTATGCAATTAGTTCTCAATCACATGCATTCAGTTAAGTCTCCAATCAATTCAAGTTCATTGATCAATCTATTCTATTAATGGATCAATCTAATATTTTAACAAAACCACCAAGTTAACTCAACAATCAATCTAAGTTAACTTTTCAATCACACCCAATCAATCCTTCAATCACGGAATCTTGATTGAGACCCCTAAAATTCTTATAAATAGAGAGCTAATTCTCTTATTTTGGCAACCACAGAATTTGAGTTCTCATGCTAGCATAATTTTGAGCTTATTACTCAAAGCTCAACATTGCATAGAGAAGGAGAACAACGATGGAGGACTTTTGCATATTCATGTATTTTTGAATTAATCGAGGATTACGGTTAACAGATTGAGGATTATAGCTCATGCAAGTGGTGATTGGAAAAGATGGACCGATGGAAGTAGAAATAATAATAATTTCTTGTCATATGTTTTATGGGTGGTTTTTTGTGTCTTCGACCATTCTATAGAAGGTGATTTTTTGGGTATTTCTTGTGCTGAGATTGTTAGAATTAGTAATCTTTCCTTGGTTGTTTTATTTAATTTGAAGATAAACCAAGGTATCCTTTTTTATTTATTTTAGGATATTTCTAAAGGAATCTCTACATGTAATTTTGTCCTGTAGTCCAAGTGGGAGGACAACTCATATTTTGTAATTCCTTTAATAAGGAAAATAGGTTATTCCTCTTTACGAGGATGCTCACACTTGACACACACTAAGTATGAATGTGGCACTCATACACATAGGGAGTTACATGCAAACTCCTTCACTCGTCTCTATTTAAAGAGATATTTCTCCAAACACTTAAGACACTAATTTTCTCACAATTCTCTCCCACAATTTCTCTCCTCTTGCATAGTAGTTCTATCATATTGTATTGAGCTTCTTACTCATATTCTTTCTCTCTCTCTTTAGGTGTTTCATGTCTCATTTATAATACACAAAGGGGTTTTTCTTTGTTTTTCCCCTTACAAAATTCTCTTGGCTCTTGTTGGATTCTTGGAGTCCTATCTTGGTTTTGGTGGTTGATCTAGCATCTCTCTCTCATTTGATTTATGGTAAAACTCTTCTTGCACTTCACTTCTTGGATTGTTATTTTGATCTTGTTTTCATTCTTTTATTTCTTCTAACATGGTATCAGAGCTAGCTACTAATCCTTGTTTAAGTGTTTTGTAGGAAGGCAACATTCAAAGGAGCAAGATTTTTCAAATTTTCTCTTATAGATCTAATACTTTTTTTGCATCTCTAACTTGTTTATTTCTTAAGTTTGTTTCTCTCTGACCCTCTTTGGAAGGCTTGCCGCCAAAGAGTAACTTAGTTTTTTAGTTTTTTGGGGGTTTGGTCGGTTCACCACCAAACCCAACTAATCTCTCTTCATTTCATGTGTTTTTTTTGCAAGCACTAATCTAATATTTCTTGCAGGTTTTATCTAACTTTTCATATTCAGTTTTCTAAAATCTTGTGCATGTAGGCTATTTCACTTTGTTGCAGGCCTAACTCCATTTTTTTCGAATTTTTAATCCCTTGCATGCAAATATTTTACTATTTTTGTAGGCATTTCTCATTTGCATCAAATAACAAATTTATTGTTTATTTAATTCTCTTTGTTGGTTAAAATATATCTTTTATATATCTTGACAGTATATAACTCTCTAATATGCTATTAATTTCTCATTTTACATCTATTTTCTATGCTTCTAATCTAATTTTCATTGTTGATTACTTTGATTCTTGTCAATAATATCTATTCTAATCTTTAAATTTGCTCTTAAATCTAATCTCTGTTTAAAATAAATCTTTAAGCTATCTTATTCTGTAATTTTTTTGTTTCAATCTTTTGTTGTTTACATTGAAAACCATTCAACATATATATATTGGTTAACTTTTTTGTCAATCTGTTACATTTATCTGCATTTTACATCTATACTATTTTGCTAATAAGCTATTTACATAAAATATTTTTACATCTTTTATAAACTTTTGTGTTGCCTTGCTGCCTTGCATAGCTCTCTCCATTGGATTTCCTTTGTTACCCTTGTCTTAGTTGTTTGCTATTGTGTTGGTGATTTGGGCCTTGTGACAGGGCTTTACGTAGCTCTAAATTGTTTTAAATTTGTTAAAGATCTTCATCGGTGTTGGCAACATCTCCAAGAAGGCATCCATCTCGCAGCTCTCTCCACTTTTGTGCACACCTTTTTGTCTGCAAATCAATATAATTAGAAATTAATGCAGTCTTGAAATCAACGGGCACCTAAGAAAGGCATTGTTTGTCCATGGAGTAGCACTTCGCAGTGGTGCAACACTGCTACAAGTTTCTGTCGCACTTCCTCATTAGAAGCAATTTTTTAATCCAATTTTTTAAATTATTTCTCTTATCTTCCCTTGTGTTTATTTTTTAAACATTTGGAGACACTTTGCAATAGGTGATCAATTCGATCTTTCAAAGACTCAGCCCAAACTACCTTGCTACATAAGCTCTTTTCTACTGCTTTGAGCAGCCTCTCCCCTTCCTTGACTATTGCGTAAGCAGCCCAATCTTCTCCCTTGGTTAAGTTCTCAAGTTGACTGATCCGGCTGGTTTAAGGTTCAAGTTTTCTTCCAATATTTGTAAATTTGAGTTTGTTGATGCTAAAACTTCTATTCTCATATAGCTAAGGAGATCTACACCGGGGCTTTTCCCCAAGGCTTTTTCTAGTTCAAAGTTCCAAACGTGTGATGGTATTCATTATAGTCGAAGAGACATCCCTCGGGTTTAATTTGGACTGATAGAGCATTCACCTAAATGAAATTGTTACTGCTCCCCCTTCATATTTTTTGAACTCCAATTTCTTCATTCAACTTGCCTCTATGTGCAAACAATAATTACTTTATCTTAAAAGGCAATTTAGATTATAAAACGTAAAAGGCATCAGTTTATTCTCATTACAATTGTTTATCTCTTTGCATAAATCTATTCTTGGTGAGGCATTCTGAAGCCTTAAATATTTAGCATTAAATATTTATGATTTGATTCTAGTTATTTCTGATATTTTTTATTTGATTCTCTTCCCTGTGTGAGCCTCCTAACTAGCTGCATCTGGTTTATTAAATCTTATTTTAGCTTCCAGGAAATTTAATCATATCTCTGGTTTTTAACATTTTTTTGAGGGAATCCATTTCTTTGCTATTTTCAGTTTATTTGATTGTTTTATTAAATCTGAAAGTTAAAAAAAAATTATATTAAAATGCTAGCTTTTTTATAAAAAAATTAGTTTATTATATTAAATTCATTTTGTTATCTTTCAATCAAATCCATTGATACTTGTTTCATATTAATTCATTTTAAAATTTGAAAGTTAGTTTTTTTAATATTAGTTTTTTTTTTAAATTAGTTAACTTGATTCACATTGTTAATTTCCAAATCCATTTAAATCAAATTAATTCTAGTTTATATTTAACATAAGCTTTTGATTTAAAAATTTTTTTTGTTTCTAACAATTTGCATAAATAAATCTTAATTAGCATTATTACATTGTTCATTATACTTTTTTATTCTTGATTACACTCTTAATTTTAATTTTAAATCAATTTATCTCCTTTATTTTAAAATGTTTAATAAAATTTTAATTCTTTAAAAGAATTCAATTTGTTTTAATCAAAAGCGTGTTTTACCTTGAGTAAATCTTTTTTCTTGTTCTTTATCATTAGATATTAATTGTATCTCACTTTGTTCAAGTTCATTTAATCATCTAATTGTGTCTACCCTAATTTTGGAAATCAAGTTAAATAGCTCTAACTATCATCAATGGAAAACACACATCTCATTTATATTTCATTTTAAACATTTACTTCAAGTTGCTACAGATGTCACTACTGAACCAGTTGCCACTGCTGCTCAAACTGTCAAAGATGCATGGCAAGTTCAAAATGAAGAAGCTCTTGGTCTAATTGGTCTTTCAGTTATTCCTGACTTATATGTATTGATTGGACATTGCACCAAATCCCATAAAGTGTGGACAATTTTGCAACAAACCTATGATATCTCCACCGAATCACATAAGATTCAGCTCCAAGACAACTTGGAAGACCTCAGGTATATTGACTTTAAAAACATGGATGAATTTTTGCTTAAATTTGATGCTATTAAGACTCAATTAAATGGTGTGAATGTTACTTTAAGTGATATTAGACTAATTACTATTATTCTCAAGAAGTGTCTTCCTAAAGAGTTTCAACAATTTATTACTAACATTCATTCGCAACTTGCTATTCCTACTTTAGCTCCTTAGTTAACTTATGGCATATTTCAAAATCTATTACGTCAAAAGGAAGCTAAGTTGTTGCAATTTGGTACTCTTAGATCTTTTGAACATGCTTTTGTGTCTAAACATCAAAATCAAAATAATAGATCTCATAATCATAATTCTTCTCATAATAATCGTAATTCTTGTAATAATAATTATAATCATCATAACCATAATAATAATCCTCATAACAATAACAATAGATTTAATTCTAGGCCCTCATATAACAATAATGTTAATCACAATAATAATCAACAAAATAAGAAACCTCATTGTACTTATTGTGGCAAAGATGGTCACCTAACTAATATTTTTTTTTAAAAGCAAAATGATAAGAAGCCTATGAATAACAATAATCAAAATAACTTCAAATCTCAAGGTTATCAATCTCGTCATGCTTTTACTGCTTGTTTTAAAGCTTCTCATGCCTTAGAATGGATTATTGATAGTGGGGCTTCTCACCATGTTACATCTCATAGAGAAGTGTTTGACTCTTTGCAACCTAATAAAAAAAATATTCCTATTCAATTAGCTAATAATCATAGTTGCAAAGTTGATGGATTTGGTGATGTTAATGTTCCAAATGGAAAATTACACAATGATCTGTATGTTCCTGATTTTAAATCCAATCTTCTTTCAATTGCTCAATTATGTCAAGATTACAAAGTTGAATTTCATAAGGATATGTGTTACATTATTGATCCTAAGAATGATCATGTTGTTGCTAATGCTAAGTTGGATCATGATAATTTGTTTAAGTTTTATGAGTTTGCCTCATCAAGGTACTCTTTGAAAGTTAATATTGATTTCAATGTATGGCATGAAAGGCTTGGCAATTTGAATTCTAATTATATTTCTAGATTGCTAAAATCTAACATGGTTGAAGGATTACCACATATTGTTCCATCCAAAATTACATGCACAGGGTGCATGAGTGGCAAAATGAAAAGGGATCCCTTTCCTCATGGTGCTTCATGGAGGGAATCTCATAAGTTGCATTTGATTCATAGTGACCTTTTGGGACCAATGGAGAACACCTCCATTCAAGATTCAAAGTATGCTCTTACCTTTGTTGATGACTTTACTAGAAGAATTTGGATCTATTTCTTGCATAGTAAAGATCAAGTTCTTGATATATTTTTTGAATTTCATATGTTTTTGGAAAGGCAATTAGGTTCTAAGCTTCAAATTCTTAGAACAGATAATGGTATTGAATATGTTAACAATGCATTTCATTCTTATTTGAGATCTTTTGGTATAAAACATGAGCTTACTGTTCCTTATACACCACAAAAAAATGGTGTGGCAGAAAGGAAGCATATAACTATTATGGAAATGACTAGATGTATGTTGCATACAAAAAATATTCCTTACAAGTTATGGGATGAAGCAATAGATTGTGCCACTTATATTCTTAATAGAACTCTTACTAAAGCTTCGCAAGACATAACTCCCGAGGAAGTGTGGTTCGGTAGAAAACCAAATTTACAACATTTGAGAATTTTTGGATCTATTTCTTATGTTCACACACCCAAACAAAAAAGGCAAAAACTTGATTCTAAATCTTCTCCATTTATCTTTGTTGGGTATGATGAATTTACTAAGGGTTATAGAGTTTATGATCCTACTACTAACAAGGTGTGCATTGCAAGAGATGTTTGCATTATAGAAAATGAAGTCCATGATTGCTCCAAGTTCAATGATGATGAATTTAAAGGAGGCACCATTGAGATTGTGGAGGACCAACCTCCTTTTCTAAACCCTACTCCTAATGCATCTATTTTGATTCCTACTAATAATACTAATGATGATGATGATGATGATGGTAATAATATATCTACTCCTCATATTACTAATGTTGATCATGATGATAATGATACTCCTCATAGTGATATTTCTATTAATTCTAAGAGAAATCCTATTAGGAATGGGAACACTGAGAGGGGGGGTGAATCAATGTTCACTATAGTTGATCTTTTTCTTAATTCTTGAAACTTAACTTGAATGCTTAAGTACTAAAATGAATATTAACATAAACACAACACACAACACCAATATGATTATGGGGAAACCCAAATAGATAACAACTACGGTGGGAATTGACACCCACTAAGAACTGCACTAGTGTCTTGTGATCCTTGTTAGAAGATCTTCAACCTTGTTATGAGTTGTTCTTTACAATGTTTTTAGTACAGTGACCTTGTCAAGGGTCAGACCCTGTTAGGAGTCTTTTACAATAACCCTGTTAGGGGTGGGGACACACTATCCTAGAGCTCACTGCTCAAGTGGTGAAGGCTACAACCTTCTGATGTTAGATACACACTATATCTGATGAATGAACTGGTGTTGTGACATTGCTTGTCTGATCAGTTCCTTTGATGCGATGATGCTTTGACCTCTTTCAAAGCTCTAATACATTCTATTTTCTCTTTGCATACCTCTGCTTTGCTTATCTTTTCTTTGTATCAACTTCCCTTGTTATTACAAAGGGCGCATCTCATATTTATATGCGCTCATTGAAACAATTAACTAGGTCGACCTATAACTAATTACATACAACGCTTCTAAGTGAATTGACTCAAGCGTGTTTACAAAAAAATATAATTATATGTCTATAAATTAATTACAATAGGCACATAGCCTTTACAAAACAATATTATGACCACTAAACAAAATACTAACAGTCAGCTACATACTATGTTTTGTTCTGGCGTTCACTGGTTGTACCTCTTCAACTATCTGTATCTTCGCCATACTTGCACATCTGATCATGCGCTCTTAGACTTAGCATGAATAAATTCTTACCAAATTATCTTCTAGGGTGCATACCATAACTCGGTCATACACACGTGCACTAATGCTCTGACCTTCTGGTACTCTGCTAACTATCTAGTCTTCTGTACTTAGCCAAATTCTGATCTTCTGATAATGTGCGCTAACTCCAAAACACTATATGACTTTGTTGCCATAATGAAAACACTATATTTAGTCATATACAATAGTATAGACAACTTGCCAACAAATCCTAAATGGTTTAAAGATTTACTTAATGAAGGTGATGATTATATTTCTAGAATGGGTAGTCGTAGACCTAGGAGAGTTAATTATTGTAACTATGCTTTATTGTCTTCTCTTATGAACTCTAATGATCCTCAAACCTTTTCTCAAGCTAAAAATCAACCTCATTGAAAAAATGCTATGCAAGAAGAATATGGCACTTGAATTTCTAATAATACTTGGGATTTAGTCCCTTTACCTCATGGTAAAAATCTAGTTTCATGCAAATGGTTATATAAAACTAAGTTGAATGGCAATAATGAAATTATTAAGTTTAAAGCTAGGTTAGTAGCAAGAGGTTTCTCTAAAATTGAAGGTTTAGACTATAATGAGACATTTGCCCCTATTGCAAAAATGCCTAACATTAAAGTTGTTCTTGCTTTAGCTTCTAAAATAAATTGGCCTATTCACCAAATGGATGTTAAAAGTGTCTTTTTAAATGGTGATTTGCATGAAGAAATTTATATGCCCCAACCTCCCGGTTTTATTCAAGAAGGTCATGAACATCTAGTATGAAAACTAAATAAATCTATTTATGGTTTAAAGCAATCTCCTAGAGAGTGGTATTCCAAAATTAATGCTTTATTTATTTCTCAAGGTTTTGAAAGAAGTAAAAATGATCCTAACTTGTACATCAAACACAGTGAAGATGACATTATTATTATTATCATTCTTTATGTTGATGATTTTATTCTTACTTCCAGTTATAACCATTTATTTTCTGATATTAAGTTCCAACTTAACCAAAAATTTCAAATGACTGATTTCGGACTTTTATATTATTTCTTAGGAATGCAAATTTGGAAAACCCCTAAGGGTATTTTTATTTCTCAAAGTAAATATGCTAAAGATCTTCTAGATAGATTTCATATGAATGATGCCAATCATGTTTCAATTCCATGTGAATTAGGAACTAAGTTAATGATAGATATGAAATCTTCATTCGTAGATGCTACTCCTTATATAGAGCTTGTAGGTAGTTTAAATTATCTAACTCTCACTAGACCTAATCTATCTTTTAGTGTTGGTTTAGTTTCAAGATTCATGTCCAAACCTCAGCAAACACACTTCAAAATTCCTAAAAGAATATTATGATACATTAAAGGTACTATTAACGTAGGATTATTTTATGATGCAAATTTTGATTTTTCTTTAAAACATTTTACTGATTCTGATTTAGGTGGAGACCCCAATGATGGGAAATCTACTTTTGGGTATTGTTTTTCTCTTGGTTCAGGTGCTATATCTTAGAAAAGTAAAAAAGATCAATCTTTTTCTCTATGTTCTACTGAAGCTGAATACAAAATTTGTACTCATGCCTCTAACGAAGCTTTATGGCTTAGAAGAATACTTGAAGATTTGGGTCTACCTCAACAAGAACCTACACCTTTATTTTGTGACAATTAAAGTGCAATAGCCTTGGCAAAGAATCTAGTTTACCATGATAAGTCAAAGCACATTTCTCTCCACCACCACTTCATTAGAGAAAAAATTGAAGAAAAGAAAGTGGCCCTCATCTATTGCAAGGGTGAAGATCAAGTTGCAGATATTTTGACAAAGCCTCTTTCTAGAGAAAAATTTGAGTTTCATTGCAAAAATTTGGGTTTGATACCCATTGATGTAATTACCCCAAGTAAAGATTAAAGGGGGGTGTGAGAATTAGTAATATTTCCTTGGTTGTTTTATTTAATTTGAGGATAAACCAAGGTATCCTCTTTTATTTATTTTAGGGTATTCCTAAAGAAATCTCTACATGTAATTTTGTCCTCTAGTCCAAGTGGGAGGACAAATCATATTTTGCAATTTCTTTAATAAGGAAAATAGGTTATTCCTCCTTATGAGGATGCTCACACTTGGCACACACTAAGTATGAATGTGGAACTCATACACATAGGGAGTTACATGCAAACTCCTTCACTCATCTCTACTTAAAGATATATTTCTCCACACACTTGACATTGATTTTCTCATAATTCTCTCACATAATTTATCTCCTCTTGCATAGTAGTTCTATCATATTGTATTGAGCTTCTTGCTCATATTCTTTCTCTCTCTCTTTAGGCTTTTCATGCCTCATTCATAATACACAAGGGGTTTTTCTTTGTTTTTCCCCTTACAAAAATCTCTTGGCTCTTGTTGGATTCTTGGAGTCCTATCTTGGTTTTGGTGGTTGATCTAGCATCTCTCTCTCATTTGATTTATGGTAAAACTCTTCTTGCACTTCACTTCTTGGATTGTTATTTTGATCTTGTTTTCATTCTTTTATTTCTTCTAACAGAGATTTTGAAGAGTGTTGTTAGCTAAAAAAAAAAGGATGGGAGAGGATTTGAGAAGGGAAGAGTTTGATAACTGCCCGAAGGTGAATAAAATGGCTATGGTGTGGAAGAAGCTGAGGAAAGGAGGCTTAACTCCCTATCTAGAGAAGCTCCATGGATATGATAAGGCTATAACGTAGAAGTTTGTTGAAGGGCGAAAAAATGACTCTATTACAATTGATGGGAAGAAGGTGGACGTCATAGTTGATCTCATTGCTAATATCACTGGCATTCCCAATAAGGGTCTAAATTTCTATAGAAATCATAAGGTTTCGGTCATAGTGGCTAATTTATTTTTGAAATCCATGAAAGAGAAAGGTAAATTTAGTGATGCCAAAGTGAATGTAGGTTTCTTTGATGTTAACAAAATTAAGGAGGTTTGGCACAAATTTTTGATTGTGATAATGGAATATGTAACTATCGATGGGCATTTTACTAGGGCTCAGTCGCACCATTTTGTGCTCTTGAACCATTTTAGATATAGAGACCTAGTTAATATTTTATTTTACTTGCATAGCTCTATGAACAAGACTCTTATTGCGAATAGGAAAAGGGCTAATAAATCTGTGTTGTATGAGGGCATTATTTTAGTAATATTTGAGCATATAAGGGATAATATCCCTAAGCTCTTGAACAGTACCCTGACTATGGGTAAAGGAAAAAGGAAAGTAGAGGCTTACATTGAAGGGAGCTTGGAGAAAGGAGGGTTGAATCTAGTAAGGAGTCTAACTCCAATGACAATAGTGAGGAGGAAGATTCTGAGATGAAGGACTCTTCTGATAAGGAGAATGTTTCTGTAGCCATGGCTTCCATCTTGGATTGGGATGAAGAAGAGACTGAGGATTCTAGATAGGATAATGAAGCCCAGGAGGATTTTGAAGATCAAGATTTGGAAAATGATAAAAATGAAGAGCAGTCTTTGGTGAAGGATGATAGTGTTATTTTGGAGCTTGTGAATGATGTTCTTCCTAATACTGAAGGTATTTTTAGTGAGAATATTGTTAATATGATTTAGAACAACAGAGAGGGGGGGGGGGGGGGGGGGGGTGAATTAGTTGTTCTCAAGTTCTGATGTATAAAACAATCTCAAAAAAATTTCTTTAAATTAGATTCACCAACCAAAACAAACTCAATCATCACTGATTTAATAACAGAAACATATAACAATGCAGTCCACTACCCAGCTGTAACTTAACTTGTAAAACATAGAAATGTTCAAACCAAAACATTCACACAAGTATTAACACCAGGATTTATAGTGGAAACCCAATTTGGGAAAAACCACTTTGTAACATGCTACTATTATTTTCACTCTTATGAAGTGAGCTCCGTAAAAAGCCAACCATGTCAAAGGTTAAAATACACACTGTCAAGTGTGACCCAGTTAAAGGATTTCAATCACCCTGTTAAATGTGAGCCTTGTCATAGGACTTACATACACTTCATTAGAATGCAACCTTGTTCAAAGGATTTAACATATGACTGTTATGTCAACCTCTGTTAAAAGGATTTTGACTGTTACAATGGTTAGAAAGTAGCAACAATATTTATCTGAAAAAATATACAACTCACTTTGCAAATATCATATCCGATTTCATACACTAATGCTGATTTATTGACTTTGAAACTTTTCCATCTCCATCTCTGATCTTCTCGAAACTTTTCTTCAAGCAACCACCACAATTCTCCTTCAGCCTTTTCTGCTTATTTAGTTAGTAAAATTTTTTGATCTTCCAACATTCTCTGTTCACCCATGTACTGTCATATCCAAAACTTTGATCCTTTTTATTCTTTTCTCAATTAGGTTAACTCATCTTTTGCCACTCAATCTCATTCGTAGATCTTAGGGTTAGGTCAGATTCATTGAATCTACCCACTTCATGTTCTTCGAATCCTTTTCTAGAATCATCTCAAATCTCTTAAAGATTTACAATAAAACATTTTACAATGCATTTAATGCTTTCAGACAATCAATAAATAAAGTCAACACATTTTACATAATCCAAGAATTCAACAATGTCAGCTCCAAAATTGAATTCTCTTCAAATATAAAATTGCTAATGCTCAGTCAATACTGTGATCATCCACTCGGTCTTCATGTAGAAAGCTCAGTCATTACTAAAATTATTTCCTTGGCTTACACTATCTTCCTCGGCAATTAACTGATGCTCAGTAGACACTAGATTTTTCTCGACATACATTGACTCGGTCAACACTAACATTACTCTGTTTAAACATGATGTCTTCATTTTTGCTCAGTCAAGCCTACCAGTTTAGTCTTCGATCTTACTAAGATAAACAATACATTGTCTCATCATTGTGCAACATAGTCAAGTACTCTTAGTAGTATCAAGATAACTCAACCTTTCCTTAGGTGCTATTGTTACCACCCTTTCCTATCCCCTTAGAAACACTTAAATAGATATAGTACTTTCCTAAGTAGCAACAGTCTTACCAATTAAGGTTTGACATCAATGACAATACAATAATTGTTTCATTTCAATTGCAGTTTCCAACAATCTCCCTCTTTGGCATTGATGACAACACCATATGATATCACCTAAATAACACATGGATTACCAACCAATCCAAAAACTTATCTATCCATCAGAGAATTATTTATAATATCCTTAGCTTCATTCTGATTCATAATCCTATAAGCCTCACTCACTTCTGTGACCATCAGAAGTATTCAGATCTCTCTCTATCCTGATCCTTCATTTCAGTTCATCATCCTTTTACCTTTAGTTACATTAGTTCATCTCCCTCTTTCCTTTCAGTTTCATGTGTTATCATATCAATTCATCTCCCTCTTTCACAAAAATGCCAAAGCAGCAACTAAAACATACATCCATCAGATGTAGATAATATCTGTGCAACTCAGTGTTTCTCCCTGTGTCATCTTGCTTATGATTGATTCCTTGTCTTTTCTTCTTTTCACAACTCTAGGCCAGCCCTAAAGTGTGACAATCTTCTACATCAACTTGTTAAATATTCTATTGTAGCACATTTGATGCAGTGCTCCTAGCTTGTCTAGGAAGCCTCGGTTAGGGGAAGGACCCCTAATTGACTTCTCAAATACTCATGAGCTTCTCTGGGTAAAGTTTTAGTGAATATGTCTGCTAGTTGTTCTTTTTTATTCACATATTCCATTCGGACTTCTTTATCTTGAACTAATTCTCTGAAGTAGTGATACTTGATTGCAATGTGCTTGGTCTTAGTGTGCATCACTGGATTCTTAGAAATATTGATAGCACTTGTGTTGTCACAGAAAATAACAACAGGTTTAGTGATTTCTTCTTTCATGCCTATCAACAATTGTTTTATCCATACCAAGTTTGAACAGTTTACTACAACAACAACATACTCGGCCTCAGTAGTAGATTGGGAAATGCAATTTTGTTTCTTGCTCATCCAGGAGACTAATCTCTATCCAAGAAAGAAAGCTCCACCACTAGTACTCTTTCTGTCATCTACATTTCCTACCCAATCAACATCTGTATAAACTCTGAGTTCAAATTTGTCATCCTTCTTATAATATAGACCATAGTCAGCAGTTCCTTTCAAGTATCTCATAATTCTTTTAACAACCATCATGTGTGTTTCCTTAGGATTGGCAGAGAATCTTGCCACAATCCCAACAACTAATGAAATATCTGGTCTATTATGTACAACATACTGCAATTTTCCAATCATAGATCTGTATAAAGTCTGATTCACATCTATAGCATCATCATTCTTAGATAAATTTTGTCCAGTAACCATAGGAGTTCCCACTAGTTTAGCATCTTCCATCCCAAAAGTTTTCAGTATTTCATTCACATACTTAGACTGTGTAATGAAAATTCCATTCTTCTTCTGATATACTTGTAAACCAACAAAGAATTTGATCTCACCAAACATACTCATTTCAAATTTAGTTTTCATTTCATTTGAAAATCTTTTACACAATGCATCTTGTCCACCAAAAATAATGTCATCCACAAAGATTTTTGCCAACAAGATACCTTTACCTTCTTCATCCTTCATGTATAGATTGCTTGTGTCATTTGTTCTTGAAAATCCAATCTGTATCAAGTAGTTGTGCAACCTCTCATACCATTCTTTGGGAGCTTGTTTCAATCCATATAATGCTTTGTTTAGTTTGCACACCATGTGTCTTCTGTTTGGATCAATAAAACCTTTTGGTTGTTCTATGTAAACTTCTTCTTCTAGTATACCATTCAAAAATGCAGATTTGACATCCATTTGATATACCTTGAAATCTTTGTAAGCAACATATGCAAGTAGATTTCTTACTCCTTCCAATCTAGCTACAGGGGCAAATGTCTCCCCATAATCTATTCCTTCTTCTTGTGCATAGCCTTTGCATACCAGCCTAGCTTTGTTCCTAGTGATTTCACCATTTTCATTCATCTTATTCTGAAACACCCACTTTGTTCCTATAACATTTTTGTTTTTAGGTCTCGGCACCAGAGTCCAAGTATCATTCTTCTCAATCTAGTCAATCTCTTCATTCATTGCTTGTATCCAGTCGTCATTCTCCAATGCCTCTCTAGTTGACTTGGGTTCAAATTCACACAGTAGGCATGTTGGATCCTTAGTCTAACTTCTAGTCTGAATTCTAGTATCTTTGTCTCTAATTATCCATTCAGACTTGTGATGTCTTCTTACATATTTTGCCAAAATAGGTTCAGTTCCTCTCTCCTCTATTTCATCATGTTCCTCAACAAGATTGTCAGATTCAACTTCAAAATGCTCAGCAACCTCTTCCTGATATTCAGCAGCATTTTCTTGTAGCTCGACATGTTCTTGTTCTCTCTCAGCACTATTTTCCTGATACTTGACAGCATTTGTCTGTCGCTTGACATTGCTTACTCGAGACTTGACATCAGGTGCAAGTCTGTTACTTGCCTCTTCTTCTTCCTCAATGTACACAAAAGATCTATAATATTTTGGTTCTCTTTTACTGTCAGCTTCATTTCTTTTTGCATACTCATCAATTTTGACATTCACACTTTCCACAATTTTTTTAGTGTTAGAGTTCAAACACTTATAAGCTTTACTTTTTGTGGAGTATCCTAGGAATATGCCTTCATCACTCTTAGCATCAAACTTTCTATTCCTAGTGTCTTTTAATATATAGCACTTACTTCCAAAGATTCTAAAGTATTTAACACTCGGTGCATGCCCATGCCATAATTCATAGGGTGTCAGATTTGTACCTTTCTTGATTTGTATCCAATTAAGAGTGTAGACAATAGTGCTTATAGCTTCTTTCCAGTATTTCTATGCCACATTCTTTTCAATCAATAATGTCCTTGCACAATCCAAGATAGATCTGTTTCTCCTTTCTGCTATACCATTCTATGGAGGTGTTCTAGGTGCAGACATCTATCTTTTAATTCCTCTATCATTGCAAAATAGATTAAATTCATTTGATGTAAATTCTCCACCTCAATCAGATCTAAGACATTTCAGGTTCCTACCTGTCTCCTTCTCAACTTTAGCCAAATACCACTTAAAGAATTGAAAAGCTTCAGATTTTTCTTTTAGAAACATCACATGCATCATCCTAGTATGATCATCAACAAATAAGATAAAGTATCTAGCACCATAGTAACTTTGTATAGCCATAGGTCCACAAAGGTCAGTATGAATCAAATCTAAAAATTTTTTAGAAGTAAAGGATTTTCTCTTGAAACTTGACTTTTTTATTTTTCCTAACTGGCATTCCTTGCACATCACATTCTTTGGTTTCTTCAATCTAGGTAGACCTCTTAACTTTTTCTTCTTACTTATCTCTACCAAATTGTCAAAGTTAACATGACATAGCCTTTTATGCCATAACCAAATATCATCAAGTTGTGCAATTAAACATGTTTCTTCAGATAGGTCATGATAGAATAAATTACCTCTAGTCCGATCACCACTTCCAATTAGTTCTCCAATAGCATCAAATATTTTAGCTTGCTTGTGATGAAATTCCACTCGGTAACTAGTTTTGTTAAGCTGAGCAACACTTAACAAATTATAATTAAGACCTTCAGCCCAATATGCATTTTCACAAGATATCTTATCAGCCAATTTAATCAAACCCTTTCTTCTAACAGGACATGGTGCATCATTACCAAATTTTACACTTTTACCTCTGTAATGATGTAAGGTCTCAAACTTATTTTTGTCACCAGTCATGTGATGTGAACAACCACTATCAATAATCCATTTATCATTCTTGTTCACATAGGATATCAATGCAGTTTTCTCATCCTCATTAGATTCATCTTTCATTGCAACATAGACTACCTCAATTTCAAAATCATCACTATCAGTGTCAGTTTCTTTTTCAACAATGTAACAAGATTTCTTACCTTTTCCTTTATAATCTTTGTTCCAGTAGTAGCTTCTATCATCTCTTCTATCTTTGTGTTTGCTTTTCCTTTCATCATCTTTATCCTTCCTATCAGGACATCTAGTAGCTATATGAACAACTTTATTACATGCAAAACATATAATAGGGAGTTTACCTTTATACTTTCATTTTCCCCTTCTTAGTCTTCTAGCCATAAGAGCTTCTAGATCTTCTAGATCTTCATCAAAAGTGTCACTATCACCTTCACTTTCACTATAACTTTCACTTTCACTGATGCATCTTTCTTTTTCTTTCTTTGGCTTGTTCAAAACTAGTTGTGACTTGAAAGTAGATTCAACATTTCCAATGCTTCCAATAGTGAAATTATCATAGTTAGAGAGTTCAAAAGCAGTCAACTTACCAACCAAACTTTCCAAAGTAAGCACATTTGCAGAGTTACATCTACATTCCCGAATAGCTAAGATCTTAATAGAATATATAGGACACATGGTTCTTAGTACTTTCCCAATTATAGTTTCATCATCAATAGCCCCATTTTCTCCTCTAATAGCATTCACAACTTCTTTTATTCTACCATAATATTGTGCAATGTTTTCACCTTCTTGCATTCTCATTTCATCAAACTTACCTCTAAGACTCTCAGCCTTTGCTTTCAGCACATTTAGGTCACCACCATAGATCCTTGCAAGTGTGTCTCACATATCCTTTGCAGTTGTGCAGTCCTTAATGTCTTCAAATTCTAGATAGCTTAGGGTAGATGCAATTTCCAGCATTGCCTGGTTATGTTCTTGCTTAGCTCTCATTTCCTCGGCAGTCAAGGGTGCGACAGGTGAGACATAGCTATTTTCAATGTAGTACTTTGCAGAGTCACCAATACCAGCCAAATGCAACTTCATCAAGCTTTTCCATGCACGGAAGTTTTCCTTGTTCAGCTTCGGTACCTCCTTCTTATACATCCTGATCATTTGCTTCAAGCCCCTTTAAACTTGATTTCTGTCAACACTAATAATAAGCAACTTAGCTCTGATACCAATTGTTAATATTATTTAGAACAACAAAGAGGGGGGGGGGGGGGTGAATCAGTTGTTCTCAGGTCCTAATGTATAAAATAATCTCAAAAACTTTTCTTTAAATTAGATCCACCAACCAAAACAAACTCGGTCATCACTGATTTAATAACAGAAACGTATAACAATACAACCCACTACCCAGCTATAACTTAACTTACAAAACATAGAAATATTCAAACCAAAACATTCACACAAGTATTAACACCAGGATTTATAGTGGAAACCCAATTTGGGAAAAACCACTTTGTAACATGCTACTATTATTTTCACTCTTCTGAAGTGAGCTCGGTAAAAAGCCAACCATGTCAAAGGTTATAATACACACTGTCAAGTGTGACCTGGTTAAAGGATTTCAATCACCCTATTAAAAGTGAGCCTTGTCATAGGACTTACATACACTCCATTAGAATGCAACCTTGTTCAAAGGATTTAACATATGACTGTTAGGTCAACCTCTGTTAAAAGGATTTTGACTGTTATAATGGTTAGAAAGTAGCAACAATATTTATCTGAAAAAATATACAACTCACTTTGCAAATATCAGATCTGATTTCATACACTACTGCTGATTTAATGACTTTGAAACTTTGCCATCTCCATCTCTAATCTTCTCAGAACTTTTCTTCAAGCAACCACCACAATTCTCCTTCAGCCTTTTCTCCTTATTCAGTTAGTAAAATTTTTTGATCTTCCAACATTCTCTGTTCACCCATGTACTGTCATATCCAGCACTTTGATCCTTTTTATTCTTTTCTCAGTTAGGTCAACTCATCTTTTGCCACTCAATCTCATTCATAGATCTTAGGGTTAGGTCAAATTCATTGAATCTACCTGCTTCATGTTCTTCAGCTCCTTTTCTAGAATCATCTCAAATCTCTTAAAGATTTACAATAAAATGTTTTATAATGCATTTAATGCTTTTAGATAATCAATAAATAAAGTCAACACATTTTACATAATCTAAGAATTCAACAATGTCGGCTCCAAAATTGAATTCTCTTCAAATATAAAATTGCTGATGCTCGGTCAATACTATGATCATCCACTCGGTCTTCATGTAGAAAGCTCGATCATTACTAAAACTATTTCCTTAGCTTACACTGTCTTCCTCAGCAATTAACTGATGCTCAGTCGACACTAGATTTTGCTCGGCATACATTGACTCGGTCGACACTAACATTACTCGGCCTAAACATGATTTCTTCATTTTTGTTCGATCAAGCCTACCAGTTTAGTCTTCAGTCTTACTAAGATAAATAATACATTGTCTCATCATTATGCAGCATAGTCAAGTACACTTAGTAGTATCAAGATAACTCAACCTTTCCTTAGGTGCTATTGTTACCACCCTTGCCTATCCCCTTAGCAATACTCAAATAGATATAGTACTTTCCTAAGTAGCAACAGTCTTACCAATTAAGGGTTGACATCAATGACACTACAACAATTGTTTCATTTCAATTGCAATTTCCAACAAATATGACCCTTAATTCTAAGAATTTGAAAAATTCAGTTGATAAGGTTGTTCAAATGGCAATAAAATATAATTTTGGTGGTGCTAGGGGTGAGAATACTAGTAAAGTTCCCACCTTTGATGATTTTGTAGAGAGTACTAGACATGATGTCCCTATTTCTCATGAGAATTTGGAGGAAATAGAGGATAGGATGATATGGAAGATTTTAGTTGCCAATGGGTGAGGGAGTCCTCCATTAAGTTGGTGTTTGATGATTTCAATGACAGAGAGGAAGTTACTCTGGGGGCATTGCAAACTGCTAAAGAGAGGCCCTTTATGCTTTCAGATTTAACAAATGGTGCTTTTAGGAAATTAAGATGCTCAATCTAAAGTATCAAAAGGTGAAAGCAAGGTATAATGGGATGCATCATAAAATAGAGGGGTAGAATGGTGAGTCTAGACTTATTCAACCTCAGGATAAGGGGAAGGCATTGGATGTCCTTACTGGTAGAGTGGATAAGTTTGAAAATATAATTTACCAGAATCCTCCAACATAGTCGTGAAAACATGAGGGATTCTAATACTAATCTTATAGCTTTGGTTAACATGTTGGAGAAGGGTATGGGTGAAGGTGGATTAAAAGGGGGATTATTCTTAGGGAGAGAGAGGTGGACCAAGAATGAGGACCTAGGGCAAGTGTGAATAATAAGTTTCCTACAATAAGAAAGTGTGTCAATGATATCAAGACCATCATTGGCAGAATGGAGGAAATTGAAGAATAAATGGAGGGAGACCCTTAAGGGTCATTTTTCTCTACTTCAATGATCTAGTTTTTCCTTTGGGTGGTTTCTTTTTTGCTGGTGTTATCTATCTTTTTCACTGTTAGTGTTGTAGCCTCTTTGAAGGCCTATTTTTTTGTTGGTTCTCATCTTTTTTGTGATCTTTAATGCTTAATCTTTTGATGTAATACTATGTAAAGGGTTTTGGGTCCCTTCAAGTCCTCTTTTTGCTAATTATTCAAAACTAACCACTAACAAATCAATGTCCAAAGGAGTAGGTGGATGATAATTATTACTTAGTAGGCATCTAAGTAATAACTGAGGGACTAGTGTTGGTAATGTTGTTCAAAACCTAAGGTGTATATCACTTATATTTAAAGAATAGGTAGGGTACTCATTTGGATCTATAGAGTAAACAAGTTGTTATTGCTACTATTGTGGTTTTTGTTTGGGTTAGGAACATGTTGAGTAGGTAATTGAGTAGGCCTAGGAGAATTAGTATTGGCTGCAAGAGGTGGCATTAAGGCTAGCTTTGCAGGTTTTTCATGAGTGGCTTGAGATAACCAACTAATTGATTTGGGAATTGCTAACCTCCTCTCCATTATGGATTTTATATCCGGGTGACCCCACAATAGTGGGTTACACTTTTTTAGACATGCTGATTTTGCTAAAATAACACATTTTTAATAAAATATGATGATTTAAGCTTTGAGAGGTTCCAGTTTAAGGAATTAATTCAAAATGGTTAGCTCAAAGCCTCTTAGATAAAAATAACATGGATATAACATCTATACTCCTCTTTTATACCTACAATGAAGTATCCTCCACAGTCTATTAAAATGCTGAGAAAAATCACTTCAAATTTATCTTTTGGAAGATCAAATGAATCCATTTAAAAAACCTATCTATGTAGTAAGGTGCTACTAAGAAAAATCTTTCCATGATTATAATGTTAATATATATTAAGTTTTATTATGACTTGTATTTTTAATTTTACTAAACATAGATATTTCAACGTATGTCTACCTCTATGTTTGACACTTATGGAAAAATAGGTAAATGAGAGAAAATAAATTCTAAAAAATATCTATGACCTAGGTATTGAAGTTCTCTTTCTATAAAAAATAAAATAAATGAAATTGGACAAATACACGATAAGTTATATGCTATGTAGTCAAGGTATGTCAAAATTACGGTTTAGTCAACTTCAAACGTTAATAAAATATGCAATAATAGTGATAATGTCATAAAAAAGTTGCATGCCCTCCATATGGATGTTTAAAAAACTAAATTCAAAAGAAGCACATTGATATCTAATTTTTTTAAAAGTTATGCTCTATGAAACCAAGTAACTCTTTGAAAATGACATTTTTTGCAACATACCAGTTTTTGTGGGAGAAAGAAAAATCCATTCAAATCAAATCAAAAACAAAAATAAAAAATATATTTAGAACCTTAGACAGAAAATCCTAAAGACTCTAATTTACTTCATCTAATGATTTCAAATGTTTAATGACAATATGCATTCAATATGAAAGTTTTTTTCAAAATGTCAGAGTTTAGTGTCCATTCAGGCAAAAAAGTGTAATTCACTATTATGGGTTCACCCATCCATTAGCCTGAGGTGGTTTCCATGGTGCTTGAGGTTGTGGCT